>OZ014457.1:8046372-8394194 GCA_963966035.1 Acleris laterana
GGGGCCGCGCGGCGCCCGCGCCTGCTGCGCCCGGACCACACCAACAGCACTAACGGTACGACACGAAGATAAGAGAGGAGAGGATGATACTACATGAATACTACATGATATTGTACGATGCGCGATGGTCTATCTTCTAAAGGTCATAAATAAATTAAAACAGAAAATAAACTATACTAATTACCGCAGCGCTCCAGGTACTTTATTTTAACATGCTATTACTTTTCTTCCTAGGGGACCCCCTACATATTACATCAATTTACTTATTTGAGTGATGTATTTTTTTATTTCATTGCATATTTTTGAGAATATCTCTATACGTACCTCGCCGTGAAAAGGGGTTGCCAGCCTCGTAACTATCCGGCCGGCCGGCAACCCCCTACTTCCCGGCCTCTGTAGTAATGTACTATTACGCATTCTTGTATTAGGTAATATAGTCTTAAGAAGCTAACAGTCGCCAACGCATCATTCCAAATCAACTCAAAAGCAAATCTTTCAACATAAGGTCTGAATTTAACTGTGGAGTTTCTTATTTCACGTTTTTCTTTAAAATGCTTCGTTTTCCTTTAAATGCTTCATAGTGGATGATAACATCCTTAATTTATGAAACTTTTAAGATTGTGGTAGCTTCGCTCTTCCTTCCCTTCCATTCTCTTATTTCTATGTCTTCTATCTTTTAAAATAACATTACAACGGCGCGCGAAAACATTTTCTGATCATTGCTACAACATTCCGCGTTCAAACGAAACAAAGTACATTCTCCTTCTTGTTTTTAAAGTTGTTGATAATTCTGTCGCTCTGCCTACCCCACTCTGGGAATGAAGGTGTGACGATATGTATGTATTAGATTAAAAAAATCCACGCAAAAACAATGTTGATGTTATGTTTATTCCAGACACGCCCACGTCGGGATCGGAGACGCCGGCGCCGGTCAAGAAGGTTGCGCGCACGCAGAAGCTCGCCACGCCAGAGAAGTCGCCCGCCGCACACAGCGAGACCAATTCAGGTATACACACAGGTAGTCACACACAATTCAGGTAGTCTAAAACAAATTTCATTAGTCCGAAAAAGAATCTTCGACTAAAGTCAAAAGTCACTTTGACAAATGTCCTAAATTTAGGACGTTGGGCCTTACGAGGATATGGGTCGCCTTTCAAATCAAAAAATGTTTTCAGTTAATTGGCCATATGCGGCTTTTACACGTCGGTAATATATAGTGAATCTCCTAGCGCTTCGGACAAGCCCATAGAGAAAAGAAGCACCGCGAGGAACTCCTTTTATCGATCAATGGGGTAATACCCAGTCAATGCTAAGTGCTTAAATATAAAAGCCCCGTACGGACTCTTTTAAGCATACGTGGGTGTCTTCCAAGTGTTTTTCACTTCGATCATACCTTTTGAAGGCACTGTTGTATGCTAAACAGTCCGTACGGGGTCCGCTCCGCTCGCAGTGGAAATCCTCCTTTAAACTACCGAAACCCTAATGAACTTGTTAAGCTCTATGGATGCGGTTAACTGATTCATAGAGGGTCGCGCTAACGTAACTCAACCATAGGGTAACCACATCGATTGGGTAACCAAATGATAGGGTTAATCTAATGAAGGGGTTTTGCAGACCCTGGTCAATAGTAATGATTGCTGTTATAGCCTCTTTTGTTTCATGTTCAGGTCTGAGCTTGATTGGTGGGCTCAGGAAACCCACTCTGTTGCTGTCTCCTTCCACGATCGCGACGCCGCCGAAGAGCTTCGGCTCTGATGGTGAGTATCAAGCAATCATGTGGAACATTCTCCTTGCAACCATCTTGTGTACTAAGCCACACGATGCGCCATTTTTGTATCAATAATGGAATGGGTTTGCGTTTGACCTCAGTCTCATCTCAAGTAAAGTGACGACGAGATTGAAGGTGGTACACGCTTACTCAGAAAATACCTATTCAAAACTTGCCTTGAAAACACGAAGGTTATATGCGAAGAGATGTATAGTTATGTGTACTGTGCCAGCGTCCCTGCCCACGCTGTCCGCCAGCCTGGGCCGCGCGGAGGTCTCGCCCAAGAAGAAGGGCCGCGGCCGCCCGCGCAAGAGCGACGCGCACGACACGGACCTCTTCCGGTGAGTACCACTAACACTCGGGGCCCGTTTCTCGAAACTCACTGGATTAATAATATTAGTTTACTCAATATTTTTTTTTATAAGTCTAGGACTAATGGTCATCGCACACCACAACGCCTCGGCACCAGATCCAGCCTCTGCTCAAATTGAGACAATATAAAGTGAGCTTTGGTGGCTTTGGCTCGTGTTAGTTCGATACATATTTCAAGTTAAAGTTAAAACAATTGCAAGGGCGCGGGCCTCGCGACGTCCCCTGAATAATAAATCGTATCAACACAGATCACAGCTCACTTTTCAATGTATCACTTGGAGCTGATCTGGTGCGAGATGACTATAAAAATGGCGGGTAAAGTAACCGTGGGGTTTACTGGCGGCTTGTCCACTAAGTTCAACATGTCTACTGGTGCTCTGTAATGGTTCCATGGGTATCCTAGCGGGGCAAGATATTTTAGCAAATCGACCACGAATGAAAAAAATAGCGCGAGTAGCGGAAACTAGCTGCCCGCCAGCGGCTTCGCAATCGCTGCAAATTTCCGAATTCATTCATTCATGTCATACCGTGTCCTGATGATAACGAACACACAACACAAAAAAAGAATTTTCCCAATATAGTGCAGTCGTTTGGAAGTTATGGTCTTAAATACTTTTTTAGGGGATTAATCATTATTTATAATAAGGAATACTACTTCTCTCTTATATACGGGGGGTAATCTTGATATGTGTTGTGCAGCGGGGCCGACGGCAAGGCACTGTCGACGCCGGTGCCGGCGTCCTTCCTGCAGTACCGTGGCGGTACCGGCGAGGCGGGCTCCGACAGCGATCTCGCTCTCTCCAGGTAACTTTTTTTACCGCTAGTATCATTGGCTATAACACCCGTACAAGAACCAGAATTTATTATACCTATATAAAAACCTTCCTTATGAATCTCTCTATCTATTGACGATAATCGCTTTTTAACTGGTTGCGTAGATTGAACGTTCTAAGCGTACATACGAAGGAACAGATGGCGGAAAGTGACTTCGTTTTATACTATGTAATACCTACCGATAATTTGCTGAATTTAAATCCTTCTTACATTATTTTTGAACTTGTAATTAGGTATGTACCTAAAAATAAAAAAAAAGTAAAGTAAAATAAAATACCCCTAAGTAAAATACCCCTGAGCCAGCTACGAGTATGTGTTTTGTGGTCGCAGGTCATCGTCGCACAGCTCAGTGTGGTCGTGCTCGTCGTGCACGCACTACGACGACGACCAGTCCTGCTCCGCCAGCTGCAGCGACGGGTGAGTGCCAGATACACACACACGCACACACACACACACACACACACACACACACACACACACACACACACACGCGCACACACACACGCGCACACACACACACGCACGCACGCACAATACTTCATGTTTTAAAGGTTTGAAAGCGAAAAGGATATGGAAGTAAAGGATTAAAAATGTAACATCTATATTGGCTCAGTGTAATTCGCCCATGATTTGTAATTATGTTTGAAATAAGCGTTTATTGTAGTTTGTAATGTGGATTTATTGTTTCAATAAAATTAATAAATAAAACTAAGTAGCGGGGCGCGCTGCCGTAGATAGATTACCCTTCCTTTGCTTCGCTGTAATCAGGTAAAAACACTACAATCGATCGATTGTTTATTCCGAGACACTCCTAAATAGATAAACTGCATCAACTTACGAACAAATTTCAATCAAACTGACGCAGTTTATAAGTCCGTCAGTGTAGAATGTCTCAAATGTCTTTTTTTATCCCAAAATAAACTAGCTTGTACATGCTGATTGACATGGCGTGTTATTCGGTTGAGGACTTTTTTACAAATATGTCTCGCTACTCTAGGCTTAACTATGATGGGAAGTCGGACGTTTAGAATGTATAAGAACAAAATATGCATATTTTTAATACCTACTGGTAGTGTATGACTTTGTCACTTACTATAAAGATTAACTTCTGTTATCGAGCTACAATATGTGTCTCAATGATTGTCAATACTTGGTAAACCAATTGTTAGTTAAAAGCTACTGTAATGTTAGTTATAAATAATGAATAACAAATGTATAAATTTCTAATAACTACTTATGTACTGTAAAATGACGTGTAAATTTATATTTATCAATAAAAAAATCAATCAATCAATCAAACAGTAAAACACAATTGATATGGCTTACCGATGATATGTATGCAGATGACAATTTTTCAGAACGCGGGCACCAATCAGCTTGATTCACGTGTTGCGTGGTTGTATTCTGTGCTATTATTGGCTATCAGTGACGCCACGTTGACCCGCGCCCGCGTGTCATTCAGTCAGCCGTCAAAAGTGCGTGAGTGGGATAGAAAAAATAGATGCAATTTAATTTACACCTTATAACTATTACGTACAAGTCTGATCGTGGGTTTAATAGTGCTTTCGGAAATCATCGGAATCTTTGTTCGTGTCTGCGCGAACGAAGATTCACGACACGCCATATAAATTGTGTTCTACTGTACTATGGGTACTAGAAAACGATATAAATACTTATATCGAGAAGTAACGAGGTTTGCTCGTGCGCAGGTCGAGCTACAACGACACGGTGGACTCGATGCGCGAGGGCAGCGGCGGCGAGCGCCGGCGCCGCCGGGGGCTCTCGGACTGCTCCGAGGACGAGGCGCCCACCACGCCCATCAAGGTAACCTCAGCCGTAGCATGTCCAGTTTGAGAATTTAGCTGCTGCCTTATTTCATTTATATCGATTCCCCTTATTCATAATTACAGTAAAACCTCGGTATTAATAGTACATTGCATTTGTAGTTCCATTTCTTTCACACTAAAGCATAACAAATATAGTGACAGCGTCAACTGTGAAAGCAATAGACAGCTGAATACTATTGCTGTGGTTGTAGTGTACAAACCTTGAGTATGCTTTGTCATTTTCTGTAAAATTCAAATGTCATAATGAAAGACAAAGGTCAAATCATAATTCATACTTAGGCTATTCTGTGTTATGAATAAAAGGGATTGACTTTGACTGTACTGTATACTTGTCCCCATTTTTTATTTATTTATCTACTTGCCATTCGTGCGTGTATAGGGAGAATAATAAGAAATTGTTTAGGACTGTCAATTGTCTATGAGGTAGTCGTAAAGACAAATGGTAAAATAAAATATATATCAAAGGAAATAACCTATTGCTAGTACCTAACCAATGATTTCAACTTTTAATTCAATTTAATAGGGCTGATAATTCTTCAATAACTAGGTCCTGATGTATTGAATGGAACTGGTCTTTCGGATACCAATTATTGTGTGTTTTACCCAACAACATTTGATTGGCTTTGATTTTGAAATACCTAACAACCCTTGAAATTATTTCGAGTCAAGTGCGTTACGTTTTGCTCATAACTCCGACATATTTAAGAGACATCTACAATAAAATTAAAAAAGAAACTAACAGGCTGAAACGATCAACGCACATCCAAAACCGGAGGAAATATTCATTGGATAGAAGGGATTTTTGGAAAATCATCCTCTAACTAAGGAGTTACGTAATAGTCTCGGGCGTCCTAGCCAATATTAGCGCTAAGGCCTTTAATTCAAGTTAGGAACTGGTCTTTGCGGAAGATAATTGTTTGTTTTGCCCAACAACATTGGTTTGAAATTGTTTCGATTCGTTACGTTTTATTGATTATGTACGGAAAATCCAAGACCATCTACAATAAAAAAATATCGGCATCGCATGAATAGACATCGATTAAAATCAATAATTTAAATTCCTTTTAAGTTATTTTCAATTAATTTTTTCCCGTTAAAATATCTAAACTCAGCTTTATGCACTCATTGTAAAGCTCTCTTTACTCGCAGGGGCGCGGCACTCGGTCGTCCTCGTCCAAGACCCCCGTAAAGAGCAGCTTGCACTTAGAGGAACCTCTTGAGCCGCTACAACTCGTGTGGGCCAAATGCAGGTAAAATAATCATTTTGACTAGTAGTTAGAATAATGTTTAGTTAAAAAGGTTGCCTACTACTCATCCTTGTATGTACAATTACGAAATGACCAAGATTTACATCATCGAGGTATAAGACAGACGATAGAGGTTAATAAGATAGATTAGGCCATTTTAAATTCTTACAGATGCAGTATTAGCGTACTATTCATTGTGACTACTTGTACGTACTCGTTTGTTAGTCCAAGATACAAAATAGAAGTGGCTGAAGTGTCAAAAATATGTTTACCTGACTATGGTCTACAGAAAAAGTGTACCATAATATGTTTTCGAGAACTTCTTTCGCTGCCGTTTTTCTCCTCGACTACAATCTAAATATATTCTTAATTAAAGTCCCCGCCGCGTCTCTCTGTATGTATATTAACACTAATCACAGAGACTACTACATGGAGTGTGATGCAGTTATTACCAGTTAGATTATTTCTTGTAAGAGGGTAATTGATATTTCACCCGTGCAACACCAGAGCAGGTCGCTATTTATCATTTAAATTTGAATATTGTCCCTCCCACAGAGGCTACCCCTGGTACCCAGCGCTAATAATCGACCCAAAAATCCCCAAAGGCTTCGTGTACAACGGCGTCCCGCTGCCCGTGCCCCCGCAGGACGTCCTAAACCTCAAAAAGAACCACTCCCACGAGCCAGTCTTGTATCTCGTTCTATTCTTCGACGTAAAACGCACGTGGCAGTGGCTCCCACCCAACAAGCTAGAGCTTCTCGGGATCGAAAAAAGCATAGACCAAGCTAAGCTGGTCGAGTCTAGGAAACCAGCTGACAGGAAGGCGGTTAAGAAGGCCTACGGGGACGCCATGCAGTTCAGGAAGCAGGTGGACGGAGACGATAAATGACACAGGTTTAGGTACAGGTCGAGGAGGCCGGCCCGCAACAAACCACTCAGCTTCACGAAGTTCTCTATGATGCACATCAAGACGCCGGACAACAGCTCTGACTCCAGCAGTTAGACAGCTATTACAGTGTATCAGATATAATCATAACTTCGAAACTCTAAATTGGACACTTGGAATGGTCTTTAATGAAGTGTAGGAATAGACAGAAAGTGACAGGACCTAACTTAAATTTTAGGAGTGATTGATTTAAATTAACCTGTTTTTTATTAATGATATGGACTAAACCAAGGTGCATGGCTGCACGCGTGTAGCTAAACATAACATTTAACTGGTTGTCTTTGGAGGATACCAGATGGACTTGATTGGATAAAGTGTGTAAAGGTTTTAGCTTTAAGATTAGTACTAGTCTTCATCAAAGTGGAGATGGTCGTAGATTGAAAATTTCGCTCTTTCCCAAAATATCAGAATTTCAAAATACCAAATTCTCAATACACTAGGAACCTAAAACTTAACATTAGATTTAAAAATCATATTCCGTCTGGTATTTTGAAATTTCTGTTAATTTGACATTTAAATGGTATTCATGAAAGTGGTTATCTTGTAACAATTCGAATATCGTTAGGATTTTCCTGTCGGTTGTTGTGGGGGTCGTGCTAGCGTAAGGTGAAGGATACTGGACCTTATAACCAAGGGGCCGAATTTTCATAGCAAAAATCAAACGTCAAGAGGGATTGACCGTTATGTTTTATCGACTATTCCAGTTATCGATTTTACTATATAGGATTCCGGACTATGACAAAATTCGCGATTATGCCGATTTTATAGCAAAAAATATGCTCCTGTGTATAAACTAAATGGTTCGACAATGAAAACAGGACCATTTTAAACGATGACATATTAGAGAAAATATAGACGATCCTTAATTACTACAGACAAGATGAAGAAAATATAGTTAGTACAGATATAGATTTCGATGCTGTTATTATGAATGAAGGTTAGTCTACTGTCAGCTATACTGTGTAATATTTCCGTTTTGATTGTATATTTAAATTGTAACAAAATAAAACTAGTTTGGTACACACAGGATTTTTTTTTGGTACGCTATAAAGTGTCCCACCCAATCGCATTACCTAAACATGTCGTGCTAAGTGATAAATAGTGATAATTAATCATCGATAGTCGATAAAACACAATGGTCAATCCCTCTTGGTGTTTGATTTTTGCTATGAAAATTCCGCCCCTTGGTGCAGGGCCCGTAATTTTCATGCCGTTGACGTAAAAATGACGTCACGCTACATAGAGTATGATTCCAATTAGTATTTCGTCATAATCATTTGTCAACCTCTTTAGTTGACCGGTATCGATGAAATAATCAGTACATAACGTTTAACTAACTGTGATTTTTGTCACTCAAATAAAAAACATATTATCAAATAATTAAATAATTCATACTTATGTTCCTTAGATTTTAATAGTGTCTTAGTTATTGTTTTCATTTGCTATTGTTACAGGAGTTTTGCAACAAATATCCGTTTTTAATCGTAAACGACAAAAACGATTATTGTACTAATTGTGATTAAAATATAACATCAAAACAAAACTAAAAAGATCAACTAAACATATTGAAAAAGAAGAAGGAAATTTAACACAAAAGGTGTTTAACCTGGATCTTACGAATTTTATAATAGCATCAGGAGCATAAAATACAAAACAAATAGTTTCATTTACGTTTTATGTATCAAGTAGGTATTTATTTTTCTACGCGTCAATAGAAATGACTAGCATAAAGGCATTCCATCTTAGTCCTCAGGGTTGGCAACGCATTTGCAGTCTTAGGATTGCTCTGCAGTCTTGTGAATGCGAATGTCTATGGGTCACAGTTTCCACTTACCATCAGGTGGCCTGTGTGCTCGTTTGTCATCTCTATGCCATAAAAAAAAAAAAAAAAAAAAAAGATTACTTCACTCAGTTGTACATGATTAAATGATTAACGATTAATGGTTAATAATTACAATAAAACAATTTGAAATCATACTCTATGTAGCGTGACGTCATTTTTGCGTCAGCGGCATGAAAATTACGGGCCCTGCTTATAACTCTAGATGTGTTGGCAAGTAATTAGATTAATATTTGGGGGAATGAAATTATAAACGAGTCGTCATTATTTGCCAAATACTTTTAAGTATGGCTGACTGTTCTGCTGGTAGCTAAATAAACACACCATGTTTATGATGAGTATACAACACGGGTATACAGGGGAAGCGAATAAGTTAGAATTCGAAACATTTACGGAATATTCTAGGTAGAGTGTACACGAAAGTTATAATATAATATGTGTAGGTATTATGGTATTATTCCAAATTACATAATGGATTGTACAGTTTGATATGAGTATGTAATCTCCTAAAATTGTAAATGTAAAATGCTTATTGTTATTTGACCACTTGTGATGTTTACTATGGTATTTATCACTGGTATTAAATCGTTGAGCATGTAATAGAAAAGTAATTAATACAACTTGCATGTGTTTAGTCTGAATAATAATGACAAGATCTTGGAATTGTAAAAAGTTATAAACTGCATTTTACTTATAAGGTGTATGAATCAAAGGTAAAACTTGAATCATAGAAATATTTACCCAGTAGTGTTGTGTTGTAAAATCTTGTTTTGTTGCTAAGCATTTTGTCTTGTTCTTGTTTCTGTTGTATTTATTTACATTTGCACGTTTTGTCGTTTTTTGGTTAACTCGCCACCTACTTTTAAAAGTAAATGATCTTCAAGAAATCAAACTTTGTTATACTTAAGTTGTCTTTACGCCATATTGTTTGATGGCACTTACTTTTATGCCAAATTATTATTAAATAATGTTAACAGTGTTTTGTACTGGCTTTGTTTGTGAAAATATATAAACATGAAAATGTTGTGTATTACTCTTTAGTGTTCAACCTTTATCTTCATCGCTCACTTAAAGCAGTCATGACATTATACAAATTGCGGACACTAGGTGAGTTAGTGCACCTGCCTGTTAATGATTCAATCTAATGCGATCGCATTTTAAAAAAAAACCTGCTAGGGTTTCTTGCGGTGCTTCTTTGGATGGTCTTGTCCGAAGCGCTAGTCGATTTACTCCATATTACCGACGTGTAAAAGAGCCCTCATGTGGCCAATTGACTGAATAAATACTTTGAATTTTTGTGCTCTGCAATACTAGCACTAACTAATGCACTAGAATTAGTGCTCATAATTCACTGTAATGCCCGCTTTAGAGTTATGTTCTTGTCAGTGGAGTGACTTCCTACCCTACCCTATTTCTAAAATAAAAGATATGTTTAATTGATTGAATCTAAATTTAATAACTTAAAACTTTACAAGTTAGATAACTCTTATTCCTTTGCTATTAGGTCTGTATTTCTAGTCGTAATGCTTGTCCCACATGTACACTCTTCCAGGCGTAGGAATAGAGATGGCTGGTGCTTTAGGTTCCCTGAAAATGAAAGAATGTTTTTTTTTAAGGATAAACAGTAATTTTTAGTTTTTCTAAATACCTAATCTAAAACGTTAAACGAAGGTTAGGTATATTGCAAAATATAGTATTTCAATCAGTGTAGCAAACTAGGTAACCCCTAGTAACTGGTAAAAATCGAATATTTCCCTGAAATCTTTTTTCTTGTAAAGTGTAACATGATACTATTTTTCCCTGTAAATAAGCTTACTCTGCCCTCTAAAAGGAATGTATTGGATATCTAATGGCTCTCTTTATTTCACTCTGCCACGCAGCGACTCACCCCTTGTCTGAGCTTGCCTCCAGTAACACTTTAGTGACGTCAATGGGCGGAGCCACGTCGCGGCGCGCGTCTCTGGTATAGTAGTAATTGTGGGCATGTCTGTGAATTACAAAATTACACACATGTAGTTGCAACTTTTAGAATTAGATGAAATGCCTTTGCACATATAATTTGACCAAATGTCACTTAATCGAAAGCTATTTTCTGCTGAAGCACTAATGTTTGCTTTTGTTTGTTAAGGTTGGGTTACACTTGTGACTATGACAAAATCTAAATACCTGTGCATAGATAAGCATGTTGATGAAATGAGAATTCTGGGTAGTGATTCATTCTATGAAATGAATGTCAACTCTACAAGGGTTAAAATAAAGTGATTTGGTCATAACATGGATTTTTCTATTTGGTTTTAGTCTGACCGTTCAATATGTACCTGTATGGGTGGTCATTTTGTACTAGTTGATTTTGAACTAACTCCTGATATCCTAGACTTGAAGGTGTAAAACATAGATTAGAACTGGCCAACAATACAATAATATGGTACTTATAAGAAATATATTTTTAATGACTATATTCAACATGGTGTTTGATCAAAATAATTATTAATGGGCAATTACATCGTTTGGAAGATTTAAGGGTTCTCGGAATTAAGAAAACATTTCAATGGTAGAATATTATTAAATTGCAAATATTTATGTATTGTATTCATCATGTGAGTGAGAGTACTAATATAATCAGTAAAGAAAATAAATCAAAAATAAAAGCTGGTATTTTCCAAACGGCCTTATTCCTTTTCCGAAAATATCTACCTAGCTTCTGCCTATCTAGATTTAGATTATTCTTATTCTCTCAGAAACTTTTAAATTACAGTACTTTAAAAGTCCAACTGACTCCACTCCGTATTTCACCCTAATCTATCGAGCCACAACAAACAAACTAACACACGAATTTTGGCATTTATAATATTAGTGGAATGTCTTACTTAAGGTTTAAAAATAAGAACCAACAAAAACTTACTTTAAAGTTCAATAATATGCAAACTAGCCAATACCGCAGAAGCATTTTGCGACGTTATATCTTATAAAAAATACCAAAGTAAAACTGACTTGTGTGTAATGCCGTCAGGGATCTGGGGAGGCGGCTGAGTTCTGGGCGACACCATGGGCTCGAACCGCAACGCCAAAGTATGTTTACGCTAAAAATAAATTTAAAACACATAGGGAATAACTCCAAATAATTAAGATTACATAATAACCAAAACAACCGAGACATGACTTACCCCTAGAAGGAAATTTCTAATCATTTGCATAATTGGTGAAATATCACGCACTGCAACTTTCCCTTTGCTCATTTTTTACGGTTTCCGTGGGATTTTTCAGGAGAAAAGCAGCAAAATATTGCAGGTAGCCTGTGTAAACCAAATGTCGCTCTGACACTGACGTATTGATTGTTGACGTATTTGCGTTTAATTTTTACTTTGTTGTTTCAAAACATTTTTTGCAACGATGTCTATCTATACCTACCTAAAATCTATACTGTTGGTTTTTTTTATGCTTGACATGTTTATAGCTTGGGAAAAAAAGAACTTGACGACCGAACAGCAGCAAAAGCATTTTTTCTTTGGTATCTATTTTATTTTCTTAATGAAAGAAAACACATCCTACCAATTGACAGACACAACCAAGGATTATAAATGGTGGTATGACTTATCGACTATATGCAACATGCGTTGATGACTTGTAATAGAAATTCAACCTCATGCTGAGGTCAAACCTGCGGGATTCAGCGAATATTCGTGTTGGCGTCCCTTTCAATCTTCGTGATAAAGAAAGAGACGCCGTCACGTAACTTCGCCGAGGCCAGCACTTTCACTCTGAATGGTGCCCTCACTTTACCAACCATTTTTTGTCTAAGGGATAAACAATAAAAATAGCTCTACGCACACAAAAGCTAGCTTCTCTAATTGACAAGTAGGCCAAACAGGATATACGTACACTCAACCAATTTTGATTCATAGGCCACTATGGAACCATGTCAAATAATGTTTAGTTTCAATTCTTAAGAAATTTCGTACAATACGGTTTTAATCATTAGTATCATTACGTCACTATTACATAATTGCAAAGTGGCTTGTGATACAAATTGGTCATTATACTTACTTATACAAATACATTATTGTCGTTACTTTGAAAAACCCTCATATCTCATATTTCGTGATGTACGATTTTAAACTTAATTGAGAATTAAGTTTAAGCTCATACGTCTCAAAAAAAAGTAGTAACGATATCAGGCTTCAGGGCACAAGGCAAGTCTATTCTATGCTGTCAACAGTTTTATCCACATTGATAATGTGCACACGACCATGGTAGGCCAGCTTAGATTCACATTTTTATAGGTTTTAGAATTACCCTCGATTTTACATCAATAATCAAGACAAACCGGACAAGTCACCGAGGGGTCCGCACCGCCGCACAATAGACTATTATTATTTTATTCCGCTTTGAATTTGAACCAAGTTAGCTTGAGCCCAACTAACTTGACCGATTATTATGTTATTTTTCTTTAAGGTCAAATAAAAATACGTTGAAAAGAAACGTTTCTTGTATGGAGACTCCCATTTTTTTTTATTTTTTAAAATCCAACGTAATAACACATGCTGATCTGAAAAAAAAAGCAATCCGCGGTCTCTTATAGTTCAAAAGCTACAGCTCACAGACTACTTAAAGATACACTCTGTACAATTAGGACGGACGGACGGACATCATAGGCTTAGTAATATAACGGGACCTCGACCCTTCAAGCACGGACCGCTAAAAACTAAAATCTGCGGTGTTGCCATCACAACTTTTGTAAGACAGCTCTAAACTGTAGTTATCTAAAGACAAGTTGTACTGTGGTTGCTCAGTGCGTGTTATCGTTTCAGACTCCCTCTTCACCGGTTGGCTATGTCGAGTTGACCAAAATGTATATTACAAAATCAAATTTAACAGAGTCGACGGAGATCCGCTATGGCGGAGCTCCTATTCTTGGTTAGGGCGCATAATGTCCCACTCGCAGAATGTCCCTTCGTCCCTTTCGCGAAATGTCCCTTTCCTTAATGTCCCTTACGCAAAATGACCCTTCTGCAAAAGGTCCCTTTCGCAAAACGTCCCTTCACATAAATAAAGTCCCGTTCACAAAACGTCCCTTTCGCAAAATGACCCGTTCGCAAAATGTCCCATTCGCAAAATGTACCGTTCGCAAAACGTCCCTTTCGCAAAATGTTCCCTATAATAGCTTAGTTATAAAAATAAAAAACACTAATTAAACTTTTCCTTAGTATTTTATTAATAAAATTGTACTTATGGATATCGCACCATTCAATTGAACTTAAAAAATATCCTAAACTTAACTAAAAACCATCAGCTCCTCAAATTTTAATAAAAATCGCTTACTTATTACCCCTGCAATATTTTAGTCCTGATTTTGTTGCATAAAACATATTGAAATTATGAAATCCCTTACAGTTGTTTCGCCTCTTCGTAGTTTTTTAGCCTCTT
This sequence comes from Acleris laterana, assembly GCA_963966035.1. Classification (NCBI taxonomy): domain Eukaryota; kingdom Metazoa; phylum Arthropoda; class Insecta; order Lepidoptera; family Tortricidae; genus Acleris; species Acleris laterana. The sequence goes on from OZ014457.1 coordinate 8,060,651, forward strand.
TTTTGTATTCTTTGTTGAAATGAATGTCCCGGACTCTGCGATTTTTTTTAAGAGTGCAAGCCAAGCCTGTACGAATTTTCCTGTCCGAACGCTTTGCTTCTGTTAAAAATTTCTGTATAGCCCAAAATAATCCTGGATGTTTTGTCAGTTTTTTATTAAAACGGCTATTCCAGCCTTCCACGGGATTTGTTGTGCGGTGAATTTGGCCGTAACAAGACAAAACTGACGGGCTAAATCTAGGATACCAATATCTTTCGAAATATTGCTGAAAAGTTCTAATTTCAGCAGTGTCTGGCATGCTTTGTCTGATGAATGTCCACGCCGCCGGTATAAATTCTACGGGAACTAGAGGAAGAGCAGCACACCATCTCGTAATTTTCCGCCCTTGTCCTGTCAAAGTTACATTTAATGTCGCTGATTTTTTCCAAACAGCGGCATTAAAGTGTCTGTAACAACCGCTGACTTCAACGTCTGGAAAAACTCTTGAGATCGCATTCATCGGAGCAATTTCGAAGTCACATTTGTAATGTTTTATAGTTATACGTAGTTTGTATTTTATTAATTCGAAAAGTTTGATATACGTTTCTTCTGTTTTATCTGGAAGTATGGCGTAGATAACTGGTACAACGTTGGAAGATGATTTTGTTGATTTTATATCTAAATGTATAGTGTACACTTGATAGAAATTTCTGGGTGCTGTTTTGAACGTCCCGTCTCCGAAATATTGGGCTTCCTTTAGTTTTCTCATTGTTTTTCTTGCTGTTTTGTTACAAAACACAAAGATTGTCTTTCCACCTTCATGCTCAGCATCGTCATATATCAAAAAATCGTTAGCTAAACAAGTATCTCATTTATGTCGTCTAGTAATCGATCCGCGTTCAAAAACGTTTTCCGGCATCTGTACAATGCATCTTTTTTGGAAGTAAAAGACGGTGCATCCAAGTTATTTATGTTTTCTAAGTTTCGGTCAAATATGTCTTCAAATGGGCCTAAATCACTGCAAACATCTTCTTTTGTTTCATTTATTGCCAATAAAACATTGTTACTAACATAGTCCCTTTGACACGTGTGATCTTCGTCAGTTCCTCGTAGAATCGTAGTCGCAGCATCGTTGATGGTTATCGAAGCACTGCACAACTCTCGATGGACACATCTCCACTGCGTACTACCGCTTTTATTTTTTCTATTAAAATTGTACCGGTAACCATCTCTTAAGATAGTTTTTCTACCTTTTTGGTTTTTGGTAAATTCAATTGGAATATGATCGCTCATTTTTGGTAAAACCAAGACTTTTGGTAACTAGCAAGTCATGCCTGATAGAGCCCTGACAAGTGGTATTCAATTGTTTTGTTGTTTTATCGTCTTAATTATTATAAGTATCCTTCTTAATCTCCATTGAAGTGGACAGTGATAATTACTAATGAAAAGTTTTCATATGTGAAGTCCCCATTCCACACTAAGGCCAATGTAGGGATTATTATTGGCCATCTCTTATGAGAAGACTCCTAGTCTCAACTTAAACAAGCTTTTTCTTGACGGGACATTTTGCGAATGGGTCATTTCGCAGACGGGACGTTTTGCGAAAGGGGCGTTATGCAGTAGGGACTTTCAGCGAAAGGGGCTTTCTCAGATGGGACGTTTTGCGAAAGGGGTGGGACCTTTTGAGAAAGGGACGTTTTGCGAATGGGGTATTTTACATAAGGGACCATTTGCATAGAAGACGTTTTGCGAATGGGACGTAATTTTGGTGGAGGGACATTCTGCGAGTGGGACATTATGCGTCCTAACCCTATTCTTGAGTGTTTTGGCCCTTCGGGCCGGCTGAAGAACTAACGTAACCTAAACCTACCTCATATTTATGGTACTTATTACCGTGTGTTTTGGTCAACCGGAAATAGTCAACCGTACCATACCGACAAACAAGTCGCGGACAACATATCGCACCTTCGGCAGGACAAGGGCACAATTGCCCCTATAATCATATAGTAATTGTGCCCTTGTTCTACCGAAGGTGCGATATGTAGTGTTTTTAATCTACGTTAAAGCGCACTTAGCTTGAGTTTGCACGGTGCGTTAATGTATATAAAATTTATTAGTGGGGTGCGTGTTCATGGAATAAAAATACTTCATATACATATTTGGGTACAAAATCAATAAAATGCTATTAAATAATATAATTTATTATTATGTCACAGTCATATTGTTACATAAGGCATGTTGCATTGATATGCAAATTTTATATACAAATCTTATAAAAATAATGAATATTTGATATGTCCAAATTTTTTTACTTAATTAAATAATATATACAATATTAGTATTCAATGGTAACAGTTTTCGTTTTAAGGTACTCGTTCAGTGCATCTTGACCTGTAACAAAAATAGGTTTTTTTTATATAAAAGCTTAATATAGGATCTTCCTCTTTTTGAAGAGACGTGGCGAATTGAGGTTCAGGTGGAATTACTACATTAAGCATGAGATGTTAGCTAAAAATTGTATCATGTTGCCAATTTCCTTCTGAACGATGCCTATACTTTTAACCATCAAAACTTTAAAAAATAATGAAGTTAAAAAGTTTAATGGAAATTGGTTGGGCCGTTAAAGAGATATCAGGATTACCATTATATCGGCGTTCTATCTATCTAATGCTATCCTACTTCATATTATAATATAAATGCAAAAGTTTGTTTATACCGACTGGACGGAATTTAATGAAATTTGGAATGGAGATAGGAGCCTATACCCTGGATTAAGACTGCGCCGAGCAAACGCCGAGCGTCCAGTGGCGCCCTCATTACTTTTATTGGGTTTTCTAATTAACTAAAGAATTTCCTTGGAACCAAACAAAATGTGTTTGTAGCGCAAGTATAAACACAATTTATGGGATACGTAACAAACTTTAATAACAATTACCCTTTGAGTAGTCAGCTTAACGGGAAAAGGTGGCCACTTTTTTTCGTTAAGTTAATTCCCAAGACCCAATAAAAGTAATGAGGGCGCCACTGTACATCCGGCGAACGCTCGGCGTAGTCTTAACACATGAGCTGGATTTTCATCTCAGAAAATTTAAAAGGGAATATGAATAATCAAAATCTACGCAAACGAAGCAAGTAGTTACATATATTCGACTAACCCAAATCCTTCCCGAAGCCGGACTGCTTGAACCCGCCGAAGGGCGCGGCCACGTCGGTCTTGTTGTAGGTGTTGACGAACACGGTGCCCGCGTCGATGCGCTCCGCGAACTGCAGCGCGCGCGACACGTCCCGCGTGAACACGCCGCTCGCCAGCCCGTACTCGGTCGCGTTGGCGCGCCGGACCACGTCGTCCAGGTTCCTGGGGACGAAACAGGTGAGACTAATACGGAATATTCAAGATTTTTTTACAGCTTCAATAAGAGCTGATTTATGTAAGAAACAGTTGAGAAATAGTAGATTGCCGGTTCGCCGCACCGCCTGCGATCTAAGTTGATAGTCATAGTCATAGACAGTCATAGTCATTATAGTCATAGTTGAGCTACGTACCTCCTAATTACCGCTGCGGCGCTCCTGGTACTTTATTTAAACATGCAAAGCTTTTATTTTAATATGACGTAGCTCAATTATCAGAGATTCCGTGGCCAATCGTAACTATTAAAAAAAATACTTTCCACTTTAGATGTGAAAACGCAATTTTCCACTCGGCTATCTTCCCATTCAAATTAAAGTTTCCGAACAGGAGAGATGAAAAATAATTTATTAAACAATTTGAATGTGAATAAACATAAGACATCGTTTTTGGTCGGACAAGTTCGAACTTATCGGACAAAATACGATGTCTTAAAATAATTTAAAACGACAGTTATTGTTATAGGACTGTTTTCTTTTGCCAATCAAAATAAGAGCTTTTAAACTAGTTATTTATGTACATTTAAAAGGAACATTTTTTTGCATTCGACCCCTGAGGACTTTGATATAATGCTTATGTTATATGGCGTAGTTTTAATTAATTTTATTCAGTAGAGGGATTAGTTTTTCACAAATAGATACTGACTTGCTGCTGAACTTGCTGATGATCATGATGGGCCCGAAGGACTCCTCCTTGGCGATGAACATGTCGTCGGTGACGTCGGTGAAGATGGTCGGCTGGAAGAAGTACCCCGCCCGCGCCACCCGCCCGCCGCCCAGCACCAGGCGCGCGCCCTCCTTCACGCCCGCCTCGCAGAACTATGGGGGGTGATGATATATTTAAAACATTATGTTTGCTATATTGCCTAAATATACAGTAATAGGTCCTATTGTGGTTGTGAACTGTAAACTTGCATGTGTTTGAAAATAAATAAATAATAAAATAATGCAATACACATTGATATGATATTCCAAAACCAAAAAAAAATATTTTTTCTTTAAAAAAAGATCTGTTCTAAAAAATAGCATCTTTACAATACTTCTTGTTACCGTACTCCGCATTTTAATACTTCAAATATTTTTACTATATTTTAAATTTTCTTTAGGTCGAATTATGTTTAGGTTTATTAATTTCAATATATTCGTGTAACATTTTCAGGGAAAGTATTGAATGTAAGTTGGCTTATAGGCAGGAGGCCACCTGATGGTATGCAATCAAATCACCGTCGTCTATACACGACAGCAATGCCAAAGGCACAACCTGATTTACAACCACAATGTAAACAATTGTAAATCAACGTAGTGAAAGAAATACATATATGTTATAGATAAAAAACTTAAAGTGCTCTCGCATAAACACATCTGTATGGATCGTTCGACATTCAATATTTGAAATTTGACGTAAATTCCATATTAGTTTTGTACTCACTACATGCAAGAGGTGGGAGTGGTTAAGGCGATATTCCGCCTTTGTTCATATGTTGACGACTGAATCTAAAAGATAACCAATGTTACCATGAAATGTTACAAATGTGGAACCACGTTTAGGTTCGAGAAATAGGAAGCCAGAGCCTAGTTAAGTTACGTTCTACGAATCCTAGCCACTTATTAAATAATTTGTACAAGATTGAAGTAAATTGACATAAAAATACCTCAATGAGTTTGTCCATATGCGCCTTATGGTTCTGCGGGCCGTGCGCCGTGCCCCTGTTGAGCGGGTCGCCGATGCTGATCTTCGCGGTCTCCGCCACCACGCGCGCCAGGAACTCGTCGTGGATGCTCTCCTCGACGAACAGCCGGCCGGCCGCTATGCAGTTCTCGCCCTTGTTGAAGAATACGGAACCCATTCCCTGGAGAAACGGGAGGGTTAAGGGTAAGTACTCATTCGTTTTAATACAATAGTTACAGTTTAAGAGTATTTTCTTGAAATTGGTCGGTAGGTTTTTGTACTACAAATGAAAACACAACTTATAGGGTATATCACATAGTTTAATAACAATTCACCTTCGAGTTATCAACTTCACGGACAAAAGTGGCCACCTTTACGTTACGTATCCCATAAATTGTGTTTTTACTGGCGCAACAAAAACGTCTGATTGCAAGGAAATTCTTTAGTTAATTAGAAAACACAATAATAGTAATGAGGGCGCCACTGGACGCTCGAAGTTTGTTTGCTCGGTGCAGTCTTAATACAATTTAAAGTAAAACATGTTCGTTTTTATACGTATTGAAACCCGTTGGTTGCTTTTCGAGGACGAATCCGCTTATTTCTTTCAGTTATAGTCAATCAAAATGAAATCGGATGTTAAAAAGCTGATTAATGTGGATGTCTCTTTATTTGATTTACTACGCACATCAAAAATGACTAAGAATCAAATGTATGCCTAGTTTATTTGGTTATTTCGCAATGTACTGCGCTGTGTCCTTAAAAAATCGGAAATAGGCCTTTTTATTTTATACTTTACCGTCGAAACTAAACTAAATTTCGCACGTATATAATGTTCAAAGACACACTAGAATTTTCAAGTTGACTTAATAATGTGGGATCACTAAAAGTAAACATCTGCTTACGTTTCTGACAGCCTTGTCCATGTCGCAGTCCTCGAACACGACGAGCGGCGACTTGCCTCCCAGCTCGAGGGACACCTTCTTCATGTTGGACGCGGCGCACGACTTCATTATGGTTTGACCTGCACATTTCAATTCTTGTTTTTATGGTTTGCTATAAAATTAGAAAATTGAATTCATTTCCTTTACTTGACAAGTTTCATTGTATGGTGTCCGTTGTTTTCCATTTTTTTTTTGATCGTCGACATTATTATTGATGGTCATATTTTTATATCGCTGAAGCCGTAAACTTTTCAGAAGTGTTTAGATATCTAATGCGTAGACAAGGCTAGGTTAGGTTAGGTTTGATTTATAAGAATTTTGAAAAAGTATTTGTTTCTTAATTATTCGGGTAAAAAATACGTTATGACTTGCGATAAATATTATCTTAAACATATTGACTATGAAATAATGATGGTAGATGATATAGATTCGTATAACTAAGGTCCACAACTTAGGTGGTTAAGTCATGTATTAAATCCTTTCTTGGTGTATTTTTAGTCATCATCATCAGTCTATGGACCTTATCTAATGGGCCATTTCACCCTGTCCTCGGCCTGTCGCATCCAACATCTGCCAGCAGCGTTTCAAGTCACTCCATCTTGCCGAATGTCAAATAAATGTAGTGTATTTGCAACCCTCACCGATCTCGGTGCTGCCCGTGAAGCCCAGCTTCCTGATGAGCGGGTGGTCGGCCATGGCCTGCCCGCACACGGCGCCGGAGCCCGGCAGGATGTTGATGACGCCCGGCGGGATGCCCGCGAGCACCGACAGCTCCGCGAACTTCAGTGCCGTCAGCGGACACACCTGGGGGAAGGGAGGTCAGTGTTGACAGCGAACTAGGGTAACCCACTAATATTATAAATGCGAGCATTCTTGCGGTACCTCCTTCGCGCTGCAATGGTTGGACGGATTTAAATGTAATTTGGAATGGAGATAATATGGAATAAGCTACTTTTCATCCCGGAAAATATCCCCCGCCACATGGAATAACCGAATAACAAATTTTACGGGGATGAAGTTGCGGGCAAAAGCTAGCCGTTAAATACAGAGGAACACGGAGCCCCACTCGGTTGCGACTTCCTTGTCTTTTATTATTTTATTATTATTTTAAGACGTGTACATACACATGGGAACACATGCACATGCCCGTGGGAACGACATGAATAATGAACATTCTTATTACAATGATGCTGTAAACTTACCACATCGGCATTGTAAACTTGGATGTTGTGACAATTGGAAATTTAATATAAGATTTTCATTGTTAAAAGACCGTCAGGACCTCTTTTTACACGGGTGGAGCGAATCAAACTACATAAATAAATATCAGGTCTCTGTCATGTCCTGTCCCTGTCTTCTCTTACATAAATTGACCTATTCTCAAACTAATAACTAAACTTGTATGTATTATAGGTATTAGACAACGTTAAACATTATATCGAGAAAAACATACAAAACTTCAAACACCTACATTCTCGCGCTCATCAGTCAAACCGGTCTTTACCGAGAATCGAACCCGGGCCCGCTTCGTAGGGAGGGTCAATACCAATTACGCTAACAGCATCGTCAATTTTACAGACACTTACCGCGGCCGGTTTCATAACAACGGTGTTCCCCGCGGCGAGGCAGGCGGCCATCTTCCACGACAGCATCATCAGCGGGTAGTTCCACGGCGTGATCAGCGCGCACACGCCGATCGGCTCCTTGCGCGTCAGTGTCATGTTCCTGCGGAAACGGCGGCGTTACTCCGGAGTCGAGACCAGTCGAGTCGAGGTGAACTCAGTTTGACGATCAGTGTAAGTTGATCAGCATTGTTCGTTTGAACGTTAGATGATTACGTATAAAAGCATCATTTATAGATAGTATATTGTCGATCCTACAATTGCGCTTTTAATAAAAAAGCGTAAGAGATAAGATTGTTTAAATATAAATTTGGCCTATATCACTCATTCCTATACTTGCGAGTAATAGAGAAAGAGTCGCATCCACAGTTTAAAAAAGTTTTACACTTTTAATCGGGGATATTGCCACACCTGTGCCACAACTTCTGTTATATGCTAATATGCTAAACATGCTTTTAGTCAAGCACCAGCTAACGCTTTAGCTTTTGCGGGTGGTAGGACCTTGTGCAGGGTCCGTCCGGATCGCTACCACCGTCTTATCCATTAACCTACCGCCAAACAGCAGTGTTCGCATTGTTGTGTTCCGGTTTGGGGATAAGACAGCCGGTGAAATGACTAGCATAGAGGCATTCCATCTTGGTCCTCAGGGTTGGCAACGCATTTGCAGTCTTAGGATCGCATTGCAGTCTTGTGAATGCGAATGTCTATGAGTCACAGTTTCCACTTACCATCAGGCGGCCTGTGTGCTCGTTTGTCTTCTCTATGCCATAAAAAAAAAAAACCTGTGCCACAACTTCTGTTATATGTTAATATGCTAAACATGCTTTTAGTCAAGCACCAACAAAACAAAAACTAAAATTTTAGGGTTTTGTATTACTAAACCTCCGTCCGTCCGTCTGTCAGCGGACTGTAACACTACAAGATACGAAACCCTGCGCGTGCGAGTCCAACCCGCACTCGGCCATTTTTTCCTCCACTATACTCGCCTATAATTCTCGAGCATATTTAAAACAGTGTAATAGTAAACCTGTTGGGCCTCGCGTGGTTGATGGGTATGGTGGCGCCCTGGATCTTGTCGCTCCAGCCGGCGAAGTAGCGCCACGTCTCGATCGACATGCCGATGTGGGTCTTGAGGGCCAGCGTGTACACGGCGCCGGAGTCGATAGCCTCGATGGTGGCCAGCTCCTCCTTGTGCTGTTCCATTAGATCTGCCAGTCTGGAGGGATGGGTACATGTGAGCATGTCTATATTGGTGTGTCCCACAGAATTCCTAACAACGTTTGTCCTAACACATCGTTTGGATTCGGAATTTTCATTTGCGTTGAACTGGTTTTCAGATGAACTTTTTAAGTTTTCCAATTATATCTGGGATTTGGTTAGGTTAGGGTTGTATTATAACAACACTAAAAAGTTTTAGAAATTCAGCGGAATTGGCTTTAGGATAAACGAAAATTCGGACAAACGATGCATTAGGACAATTGACGATTAGGGATTCCATAGGAGTACCGTTGGTGATACTGCAATAACAAACCATATAAGTAAGGTGAAAAATACCCTACAATATCCCTTATATCGTTTGTCCGAATTATTGTTTGTCATAAACTGGTTTTCAGCTGAGTGAGACAACCAGTTTCAAGGAAAAAAGTACGGTTCCCGCGGGATGGCACAATTACGCACAATTACGAATTCTGCGCGGGTGGAGTCCGGCATAAGCTAGTAATCGATTAAAAAAATCCTTTTGTTCTTTCATGTTTATACCGTCTTTACGGGCTGTTGTACTGTTGGACATAATTACAACGAAATTTTAATAAGATCTTAAAACGAAATCTATTAGAAGACACAAAATGGAAAGACAAGAGCACGAAAGTTTCAAGTTTTATTTTACTCACTTGAACAGCAAGGCCCCTCTCTCCCTGGCGCTAATTTTGGACCACTCGCCTTCCTCGAACGCCTTCTTCGCCGCCCGCACCGCCTTGTCCACGTCGCTGACGCTCGCGCTCTGCACGCGACAGATCTCCGTCTCGTCTGTAGGGTTCACTATAGATAGGGTCTTCCCGCTATCAGCGTTGACAAACTCTCCATTTATAAACAATTGTGTAGGGAACTTTATCTTCATTTTATTCACGTCTAGCTCCACTCCGTCATATACGACCTCTTTAGCGGCAGAACCGCCTCTAGCTTTCGCGACGGCCATGTTGTAAAACTCTTCGAAAGTGGTGTTCATGTAGATATCCTCGTTTTGGAGTTCTAGGTTGGCCAAGTCTTTTACTTCTTCTACTAGTCTCACTACGTCCATGGAACCTGAAGAAAAAAAATCTTCGAGGATCTATGGTTCGAAGAGATGCCAGGGCGCTCACGTTCCTATACAAACGTACTTCGGAATTAATTTTTATATGCCTTATTAATAAAATATGCAGCATCAACAATTGACTTCATTATAACAGCAAAGTTTTACTTTATTTCATAATCTAACCAGGAGGGCTAGCACAAGTTGCCTGCGACTTGTTTGTCATATTTCTATCTAGTCTGTAACTATGATAGAGCCGCACTGAGCGACAGGCAAGTCTTGTAACCGCACAGACCGATACATTATGTCATTTAATACCAGAGACCTAAGTTGGTTTAATATCTTATGGTAATCGGGTTGGTTGGTTTGTCTCCATTACTAGAACCATAAGAGCGTGTAAGATATTTTCAAGCGCAATTTTGGATACTATACTAAACCAAGAGGCAGTATCTCAGATTAATCTACTGTAGCATTATCAACCTCATTACAAACAGAATAGAATTAAAACTGCTTTGGTTATTGGATTTGGGATACTGCTTATTGGCAGTATAGTTTTTGTCGTTACTGTACCGAACCTTATTAAAACTCTGTGTACCTGCGCCTGAGTTGAAGAAGTCCGTATCATTCTCTATGTCTATCCTGAGGATGGCCTTCCAGACGTCCCGCACGCTCTCCACGAACTGCTTCTCCTCGGGCGTCAGCTCCAGGGCCACCTTGTTCTCGCTCGACTTGAACAGGTTCTGCGCGTTTATCATCTTGCCGTTCACTTTGAGACGCAGGATGTTCAGCTGAAACGGTAATGATAATGTTGGTCCTTCGATCCGGATAGACTGAGTCATCCTGGCATGGTTACACGAGGGTGAACTCCGAAACGTACAATAGCACTATCTGGTAGAGATTTTTGAGATATTTTTTGAGGCTAACTATAAATTGATTAAATGGCCGTTAATTTCATTTCAATCTATGCATTTTCATTATTAAGTTGTATACCTATAGTAAAAGTAGTAAGAAATATCTCGTACCTTAACTCCATCATTAGCAGTAATAAGCAGCCCCCCCTCATGTACAATAGCAGGGGTCTTCAATCCCGGCACGACCAGCTCGTCGCCCTCCGCGGGCCGCGCCTGCCACAGCGAGGAGCCGAACAACTTGAGCTCCACGGGGGCCTCGCCGGCCACGCCGTCCTTGCTCTGGGGCTGGATGAACGTGGTGGCTCCGGGCGAGGAGTCCAGCCCGCGGATGAAGTTGTGAAGCGCGACGCCACCTTTCGACCAATCGATCTATAAAATACTAGATTATTGCTAGTGTCTGAGCGCCAAGTTTCGGTTTCGATTTCAGCAGGTATTTAAAAAACATGTTTCGGCCGAAGTTTCGGTTTCGGTCAAAAAAGCGCCAAACCTTTCAGTCACGCCGAAACTTTCCTAGTTCATAACAATTTAAATTTTAATTTGATAAATAAATAAAAGGACGTTGACTTTGAGTAGTATTTTGAGGCTGGCCGATTGTAATTTGTTAAAATTACATCGTTTTTTAATTTTTACCAGTGAACTTGTTTCATTTTATACACGTGGAGAGGTTTATTGTTAATAACGGTCCACTGAGATTTATTTATAATATTCAACAATTTTAACACATCTATAAAAGTGTCGGTTTCGCTTTCGGCTGAAACTCAAACCAAAACAGAACCTTTCAGGTTCAGTCGAATACAAATTTTTGCATCAAGCAGAACCGAATTTATTACATAAAAAAACCGGGCAAGAGCATGTCGGACCATGCTCAGTGTAGGGTTCCGAAGCCGTAACGACAAACACAAAAAACTGTCTCAAAAATCAACATGTATGAAACAATTTTCTATTTAAAGTTATTTGGCGCTGTCTTAGATGATTTTTAGTAGGTATAAACCCGTTAATCGCCTGTATCTCAGGAACTAATCATGTCTACTTAGCCGTGATAGTTTTCCTTTAAAATTCGTTATATGCGCTTTCGTTGAAGATTTTTTTCAGATTTTTAGTACTTGTAGTTTTGGCTGTAGGGGGGGGGGACGACACTTGACTCTAACAAAAAATAGCGCTTTAAAGCTTAATATTTCATAAACGGATCCCTTAATCGAAAAATTGTTTTCATAAACCCGCAATATTTTTGAAAGACCTATCCAACGACACCCCACACTATGGGGTAGGCAAGAAAAAAAAAAGACATCCCCACGTTACGTGTAGGGGAGGTGCATTAAAAAAAAATATTTTTCAAAATTTTATTTTACCACTTTGTTGGCGTGACTAATATGTACATTCATGCCAAATTACAGCTTTCTAGTACTATGAGTCTCTGGACGGACGGACGGACGGACGGACATGGCGAAACTATAAGGGTTCCTAGTTTGACTTCGGAACCCTAAAAAACTATCTCACACAAAGGTCAAGTTTTCCCAAACTAGACTCTAGGCTTGTACTTTGGGTACTAAGAATAAGAATAAGAATAATTTATTTACCAAAATAATACATGTCATGTTCCTTAATCCAAATTACAGCGGATCCCAAACTAGGCCGAGCCTGTATCTTGTCAACAATACAAATATCAGGGGGGGGACAATCTTACACCAATTGACCTACTCCCAAACTAAGCTCTAGGCGTGTACTATTGGTACCAGACAACGATATAAATACTTATATAAAGACATATACTTAAACATATAGAAAACCACACTCGGGAACAAATACTCGCACTCATCACATGGTGATCAAAATATTTGCCCTTGCCGGGAATCGAACCCGGGATTGCTAGCTTTGTGGGCAGCGTCACCACCAACTAGGCTAACCGGCGAGGTTCATAATCGGCTGTTTTTTAACTACTGCAATAGAGGTCAAAAACTCAAGTCAACATGTCCTAGGCAAATAAAAAGTCAATCCCGACACATAGTCTCTGAATACCTATTGATAAAACTGACAGCAGTAAAACAATGCTAAAATAATTGATTGCGTGTGAAGGAATAGTACAGGTCGATTCACAAGAGTTGGCACGAATGGATTGAACTAAAGTAATGTCACCTATTCGACTCGAATTTCAAACCGAAAACCTGTTACTATTTTACACACTAGTATACTTTCATTCACTCATTCAATCCATTCGTGCCAACTCTTGTGAAGGCCCGATGTTATATCGACATATTTGTGTCGACATAAACCTATCACTGTTTATTTTTTCCTATGTCTGGCGACATTTTCGGCTGTCAAGTTAGTTCGCCTAATTCTGGACTCGACTTTAGGAACGACCTTTAGGAAGGGAAATAGGTAGACTAATGTTGTGATTTTGAGTTTGTTTATTGTTATGGCGATAGTCGATTGTTCGCCGAACAATGAATGGTTTCAATTTCATACAAACCGTGTTATTTCAAAAACTTAAACAACCGTTCAACACGTGAATTGTCTTACGGCGACTTTCACCAACCAATTTAATAGACCGTTAAATCTTAATCAGCTGTTAGTCAATACCTTTGACAACCGTCAAACGGCTAACCGTCCGTTTAATTGTTGGTGAACACTGCACTTAGTAAATAAGTTTGTACTTCACTTCGTTTTTATTCAAATTAGTATAATAACGGTCAATTCACGCACTGAATACTTGTGCAAAAGAAGGGTAATTATTTTTTATTTGAATAAAACACAAAGTAAACTTTGTGTATTTTATCACGAGATTTTATTATTAGTCGGACACTGTTATTTATCTTCAGAGGATCGTGAACATGAAATGTTCCATACAAAATGCCATAACGTTTCCCTCCCCTTAAATCTAGCCCAATTTTTAAGATTTTATGAAAATACCGCCTTTAAAAACGCATATAATATTTTTAAAATGGTAGGTACGGTCACGAGCGTTAATTTGGGATCCATTTCCAGAAAAATATGCTTGAAGTCGTCAATGTCATTAGAGATGTCAAGTCATTTGTAACTTTTTTGTTGTAGAATGCTGATATTGACCACCATTGACTTTGGACTTGCGGGTGCCAAACCTGACTGACTGTACCTAATTTCAACCAAATTCAACCAAAAGCCGACATCAGTTGGTTTTTGTTTTTTAAAACCTTAACTTTATTTTATATTTTACTAGCGACCCGCCCTCGCTTCGCTTCGGTTTGCCAGTTTTCTGTAACACCCGTACATAAAACAGAGTTTATTATACATAAAAACCTTCCTCTTGAATCACTCTATCTATTTAAAAAAACCGCATCAAAATCCGTTGCGTAGTTTTAAAGATCTAAGCATACATAGGGACAGACAGCGGGAAGCGACTTTGTTTTATACTATGTAGTGATGTTCAAAAATCGTGAAAATCAGACTTGATTTAGAGTGTGAGAAACGTTATCGTTATAAAATTTGTTTGGAAAATATGTGACAGCTGCGCGATTTAAAATCCTCTTAAGCGCCGCGTCACAACCCTTTTTAGCTTCTCGTTACAACGACCGCGGGAACGACCAATTTTTTATGTTTCGTACAATTACTCCATTTCTGAGAGTACAGAAGTAGTCAAATCGCAATTCTTTAATATGTAACCAGTTGAAGTTTTAAAACAAAAATATTTGATACATTTGTTTTCACAGTGCGGCTAAATATCAGTTATATTTTGTAAATATTCGTTATATTTCGGGTCCGGGCTAAGAGTCCTTGTGAAGCATACAACATGTTTTTTTTTGATAATACAATGTCAAGACGGTGGCATAAGGTTATCGTTACTGCCTCGTGCTCTGATGCATAATATAAAATCCGTTCAGTTTACAACTGGTAGTATTATCTAATGAATTGTCGATTACTATACTTGGAAAGATTACAATAACAAGCCAATGAGAACAATACATTCTATTCGATTTCAATTGATTAAATAGGTACAGGTCGATTTACAAGAGTTGGCACGAATGGATTGAACGAAAGAAATGTCACCTATCATTGTGTGAGTGCCGTCCTTTGAACCGATGTTCGAATTTCAAACCGAAAACCTGTTACTATTTTACACACTAGTATACTTTCATTCAATCCATTCGTGCCAGCTCTTATGAATCGACCTGTAGTAATAGACATCATTAATTCCACTAAAAAATAAATATGGCAAGTTTGTAAAACCCGGCTGCATTTATATCCTTTGCATTTATTTTTACAACAAAAAACCATCCTTCGATTTTAAGACAATAGTTAAGTTTATTACGGAAGACAATAGTAGTAATAAATCCTCTTAAATATCAACGGTTTATTTGCAGCGATAACATCAACAGGAAGGTATACTTATATCTTAAAGCCCATGACGTAGTCTCTAACGTCGATAAGGTTCCTGTTGCAAAACCAATGTATTAGAGCCATCTTTGAGCTTAAGCGGCTAGATTCATGCAGTCCTTTCTTTAAAAAATATTCTGTTCTCACGCTACCCTGTATTTATATTTTGGACAGTCGTATCTTTGTTTATAAACTGGCGATTTGTTTTAGAAAGCAAAGGCAAAGTATAAAAATTTCACCAGGTCGCAATATAGAAATAAATTATATAGCCCGCTAACCATTTAGAACCATACAAGACTTGAATTTTACTGGGATTAAATAGAAAAAATAGCTAGCACAGAAAATGCTTTTATAGCATACAAGAATATTTCAATTATAATTAAGATATGAATAGAATTATTAATAGAATTAAGCATTCAATTTAGTGATACCAAAATTAAATTATATTATGTTATCTTATGTACCTGAAATTTAGTGAAATAGAGTAATTTGATTAGAACTAGTAAGTTTCTTTGACATAGTGAGTCGGTGCGCCACGGGCAGCGGCCGGCCTGGGCGCGCGCGTCATGTGTTTGCTTGGGATCTGGTATTTCGGAGTTGCGTCAAAGTTGGGTCTTATTAGTGTGATGAGCAGGAATATTTGTTCCTATTCATTATGTTAAGATTTATTACATATTATAGTATAGTATAGATAAGTCTGGCGCTAAGTTTGGGTTTAGGTCAATTGGTGTAAGATGGGACCATCTGATATTATTTATATATATCTATTCTATGGGGCCTTTTCAGATCAGTGCAGTCCGGCTTAGCAGCACGAGCTACGTTCAAGCAATAACGCCCTAACGGTGGAACACCGCGAACGCAGGCGATAGTACATCGTTGTCTAGTAGCTTCCTAAATACGTCAGTTCGTGTAAAATTTGCCTCTTATATTTATTTATTCATAAGCAGGCGAGCTCACACTGTACCCAAAGCTGATGAATTGATCTCTGTCCATACCTGATGCGTCTCCGGCTTGAACAGAGCAGGGTCGTACGTGGCTCCCTTTTCCGTCTGCGCGACTTTCGGCGCCGTGCCGTTCGCCACCATGTTCACGGACTCCGCCAGAGCCTTGATACCTGCGATACGTAAACATAAATAACTTGATCGGAGCATGAATGCTCACTGCTGAGCAAGGGTGGGGATGGTAAGAGGTAATAGTATTACATGCGTACAGTCATGCCTTCATTCCCAGAGTAGGGTATTATTTATTCATTCAATTTATTAAATAGATCACAATCGCAACTGATGTTTCGCAGGAGGAACGCGCCAGACAAAGCGTAGGTATAAACACGCGTTCGCAGCCGAAGTGACACATGCCTGCTATACGGGACCCTGGCGATTGGCCAATTATCGGCCGGATGTATCATTTTTCAGTTATAGAAATACTTGCTCAGCTTGCTTGCATAATTTCCCAAAAAGCTACGTGTAATTATGTATTTTTGTTCAGTTTCCGGGATACCAAAACTTCTTATTACTTGTGACTACAAAAACATGTAAAATGTTTGGCGAGATACTTCGCCGCTAAGTGCAAATTGGTAACCTAACGTAAATAAAACGGCAAAGTATTTAGGAAGCTGACCTTCAGGGTACAAGTATTTGTTGTAAATCGAGTCCACGGTGTCATCCTGGGTCACGGGGAAGGTCTTCTGCAGCAGGATCGGGCCAGTGTCGAGGCCGTCGTCGGCCCAGAAGATGGACAGGCCGCAGGTCGTGTCCCCCTCGATGAGAGTCCTGGGGAGAACCAGAATTGTTACCTGGTGGTATATATCAAGGTCAGGGTTTCTGTGTAGCTGGTAAAAAAATGTGAGCCGTTCTGAAGTTATGCACTTACCAACGAACACCATTTCCAAGTGAAATAACCGTGGGTAGCTAAACCATGATTCTCTATAGGTCTCTTACATATAACAGGTTCCTTAAAGCAAAGTCACTTAAGGCGAGATAGGACAACTTGTCTGCAACTTCTTTGTCTCGTAATTTGATTAGCACACTACTACATAATCTTACTGAACGACAACCGTAAAAAACAAGTCCTGGAAAAGACTAGTAATGGTTCAACTTAAAATGCAAAAAGTGTAAAGTACGAGTCCGATTACAAGGCCACGAGACATTAAGCGACAACAGTTGACGCGTCATGCTAATATTCTTACTAATTGTACACGCCATGATGTTTTAAAACAGAACTCTTGTAGCTCGAGCACAAGGCGTAATGTTATTTGACCGGTTTAGTGAAGTCTATTGACGTACGTTTTCCGAATAATAAAGTTTTTGTCTAACTCGTTAAATATTTATAAGTCACTTAGTCGCACCTCTTTACATTTTGTTGGTAGAGGATTCGACGTACGCAGCTTCGGTAGGACCAAGGCACAATTGAACTTTTTTTCATTACATTGTGCACTTGTTATACCGGATGTGCGGATGTTTTAAATTTCTTAATGAATACTTTTGTTTGACTTTTGTTTGATCACACGAGTACGACATCGAATATGAAGGGTGGCCATGACTCTGAATAAAAAAAAACATGTAATATTAATTTAAATAGGAAACAAAGTAATTGAATTAACGCTTTTTATTACGTTATGTTCCTAATGGTTTAGTGAGATTTAGTTTACTTTGTTGCTACACGACTCGGTCGCCCTGTATATAAAACTGACTGAGCGACGTATGGATGTCAAATTTGGAGTGAATATTCCTTGGATATCCTAGGGGTGCACTACGAAGATATTTTTAGAAATTTATCTCCTAAACAGTTAAAATAGGGAAAGTAACGGGAAACTAATTCTACGCGTACGATATTACGGGCGTCCTCTAGATTTTCACAAAAATACTGTCATAACATGTGAGTAAATATAGTTACCAGTTGATCGAAGAAGCCCCTCTGTGCCGCGGCAGCATGCTGGGGTGGTAACAAATGCTCTGGTACTTGGGGTGCGTGATCACCTCCATGGGGATGAACTGGGTGCAGAATGGTAAGACATTGATGTCGGCTTTCACCTGTAAACGGGACGTCATTGTAATATGTGAAGCATGCTAGTTATTAAAACAAATAATGTTATACAGAAGAGTATATATGCGGGTGTACTAGGTCTCGCGGACGTGTTCATTTCCGTGTTACACGGACACGTGTTTATGGCTCGTTCCGTACGGGTACCTGAGTACCCGTGTAGCTAGTCTGTGTTTATGACCAGGCACGAATCAACGGGTCTTATTTACTCGCGGGAATTGAATATGAGCTAATGTTGGTAGTTAAGAATACATTGTGGCTTCGCAATAGTAACCTTTACTAACCACAACCCGCGCAGACCTGAGTCGCGAGTAATCCGTGGGTATCCGTGTCCGGAGTCCGGGCTTAAACACGGATTTTAACGAGCCGTGTAGTTAGGATGCCTAATATCGCCGTGGCTAAGAACACGTATACCGTATATGCGGGCTAGTTACACGTGTATCTGAAGCTTTAGGTGTACACGGGTAAACGGCTTGAGGGAGTTTAAAGCGAAGGTAAGTGTTTTTAATCCGACACCACTCAACTTGACGTTGTACGGTTGCGTCAATGTATGTTAAATGAAGTTTTGGCCCGTATCGTAGGATTTGTATTTATCCCAGAAGGTGAAGGCGGCTAAATGCATAGTTATGCGTATAGTATATCGTCGGTGATCCCGCGGAAGTAACAAATTTATTTTAAAACAAAGTAAACCTTACCTTGTTAGAAAGAAGGTGCATTTTGCTCGTTTTAAAAGATGTTACTTACGTGGTTTTGCAGTTTCGTCGACGATATGTGTTTCGCTATTTACATGAATTAATTGTAGAGAAAATATATTTACAAGATAAATATACAGGATCGACCGAACCGTAGGAAAACTAGGAAAAGAGCCCAGTTAATTGTGAGCATTATATTAGGCGCGCCAACCTTGGCTAGCACCGCCTGTTTTGTTTACATTTTAAAATATTTATATGTACTTAGTCAGAGTGACATTACAACTTTATCTTGAGAAATATATATATTTAGTAATGTAGCAAAATAAGTTATCATATTTAAAATAAGCTATGGAAAGATGTAAACACGAACACGGCCCTCTGATAAGATACCCGGGTCACTGTAATTATCAGCCCATAGAATCATGGCAGGGTGACCTTGGCTACACTGGAACTTTGACATAAATAACATGGAACTACACACACATAACCTGACGCCTTCATTCCCAGAAAGGAGTAGGCAGAGTTACAGAATTACCAACAACTCTAAAAACTTGTTGATAATTCTGTAACCACACTTTGCACAATCAGGCTAAGATGTTTACCAGTGAATTAGTAACATGATAATTACCAAGAAAGTGAAAATATACATTTGAATAATCACGCGTCATAAGTGCTGGGGCTAATGTCAGGGACATTGGGGGCCAGTGCTGATTAGACTTTACAAACATCTATTAATTGCGCGCAATGGCGTCAAAAGTAATAGAACGAAACCTGAAATGGTAAAACGCCAATTGAGATCCACAATCAATTGGTAAAAAACCGAGGTGCAGGCTTGATTTGGCTCCACCACCGTCCGACTTTGGAGACAATTGCATTTAAACCACTAAAACAGCAACTAAGTAGCTCAATATAATAGGTACGGTTAGCTCATTTCATGTATTTATGTTTTTACAACAATCTATAACATTAACGCGTCACAAATAATTCGGTGTCACACCTAACTAACAGACGTGCGTGGGTCGTCTCATTGAAGGAAATGGCAGTGGGCGGGACATATAACTCGCAGGACTGACGACCGCTGGAGCGAGAAGTTGAAAAATGAAAATGAAAAAACCTAACGCACTCTTAATCGTTTTTATTTTAACAGTCCGAAGGCGAGTCTGCATTCAAAATGAAAACAATTGTTACACTTTGAAGTCGATTGCAATTGCGAGTGCGTAAAGGTGGCGACTGACTTGTAACATTTTGATGTAATGTATCACCTGCGGTCCTTATTTTATCGCACCCATTAGATAAGGGCCGCGAGTGATACATTACACCGACATGTTACAAGTCAGTCGCCACCTTTAGGCAATAGTGACGCAGGAGTGTTGGCCGCCAGAAGACCAGATGGGCAGACGACATACTGGATGAAGATATCCTAACATATGAAGAACGCGTGCAAATAAGGAGGCCTACACTCAGCAGTGGTTAACCATAGGCTTAAGAAGAAGATACCATTAGCTAGCCATTATAGGCTTCCAGTTTTCTATTTTCTTCTAATGCATTCTTCTATAGTCTAACTGGTCTAACTTAAGGTGCGGTTACATGTTTATCGTTAGCTTTTTCTGTTCAATAACGCTCATAGGTACTTGTCATAACATGCATTTGCGTTAACAACCTATTGTAAATACACTTCAAATTTATTTTATACTTGCATACACTCAATTGAATTACACATTTTTATTTTTAAACATTGCGAAGTAAACTCCGGTGCTATTACGCAGAACGTCAGAAAATATTTATTGAAAATATAAAGTGCTAATAGTCTTAGATATTTTTTTACAACTAAGTGATTTGCTGCGGGGTACCTTAACCCAGCACCAACAAATTATTTCAATGATATAATGTGACGAGCCCAGTCCGAACTGGATCGGCGTAGGAACTAGCTATGACCTACTTCCCTCTGATATAGTGAGAGGCCTCTGCCCAACAGCAAATTAGACTGCGTACGAGTAGAATTAGATATTGATTGTTAATTGTCTATAGTTGGGTCAATCTAGGAGGATCCCTGTGACAGCTCATAACACGTATTCCAAATGTTACTTTGACTTTACATTAAATTTATAAACACAAACTTTACAGCGATACGCAGTAATTTATATGATTTGATTACCTAATCATCATAGTGTTTGAAACTTTGAAAGTTTGACCGAATTATGAGATGGTTAAACTACAAAATTCAGTTATATTTTGCGCTTTGAATAAAGTAACTGCAGAAAGTAAAGCCTTGTTCTGTAATACACACGCGAATTAATGATTGCATGCAGTATTCCGAAACGCACTTTATTTTTATCACAGATTGCCACTGCATTTAAAATAAACAAATGCATTATCATGTGCACAGCTCAAAGATATTGAGTCATATTAAATTGGAAGATAAGGAAGTTCATGAGAGCAGTAGGTAGAGTAGACAAATTTATAATATTATATTTTTTATTATTATTATTATTATTTTTTTTTTTTTTTTTTATTTTTTTTTATTATTAGAGAATTGACTTTAGAACAAGTACAATAAACATGTATATTTAAATAGCAGAGGAAAGTTATGATTTCTCTCTATTACGAAATTGGCTAGTTTATAACTATATTCCTCAATAATCCAACTACATACATTTATAATAGCCGTGACAGTACAATATTAATACCTATTTTGTTAGAGACCATTCATTCTGTAAGTATGATGCACTTTGAAAATATCTAGATAAATTCAAATTCAAATATACATATTAAGTTATTTTATTTTTATTAACACATCACAAAAAAATTATAATTAATTTCATAACTTCAATGGGATAAATGAAATCATATCAGTTCAGTTTTGGTATGCTAATATTTTAAGCATGTTCCTTATAATAATTATATTGAACTGAATTGAACTGGTAATAAACAGGATAAGTTTTAAAATATCCTGTATAAAATTCCTGTTACTTTGTTTTTTATTTCAGTTTTGTTCCTTCTATTATGGTGTCAATCAATACATTTTCACTATTAATATTGTTACAGTATTTTTGCCGACATATTCCACTTCTAGGGTACAACTTTTTTCTAGCCACTTCAGGTATGCTATTGTGGTAGATTCAAAAATAAAGGATATCAAAATACAACACTATTACAACACTTAACACTATTTCCAAAAAAAATGTAAGTGGCCTGGGCTAAACCCCATTAATGTAAATATAAACAGAAACACATGGCAATGTTGAGGGAACCTTTGATAAAATGACCAGCACCTAATTAGATTGTTATAGGGGAGGGGGTGGGGGTCCGAAAAATATCACGAAATATCACAAATAATTGAGAATAATACGGTTTTTTTCTTTAGTCTAAACCACAATATGGATGAGCCCTTAAGACTGCACCGAGCCAACGTCGAGCGTCCAGTGGCGCTCTCATTACTACTATTGTGTTTTCTAATTAACTAAAGAATTTCTTTGCAATCAGATGACATGTTTTTGTAGCGCAAGTAAAAACACAATTTATGGGATATGTAACAAACTTTAATAACAATTAACCTTTGAGTAGTCAGTTTAATGGGAAAAGGTGGCCACTTTTAAAACTCTATTGAAGTTTATTCAACTAAATAACATTTTACATAGCTAAAGTTTTAAATAAAACTTACTGTTTTGTATTCTTCTAAGATTTCTGGTATCACTTGTCCCTTTATCCTCCATGTTTTGTATTTGTACACAGGCTTTCCATTTTGTGCAGCAATAGTAGCTACAAGTAAGCGCACAGTTAAACAAATGCAATTCATAACATCATACACCACAACCAACACTGATATCCAAGCCTTAAAAGCTTTTAAAAAAAAATGCCTGTGTAATTACAGATTATTACAGCCAATGATAAGTTCTTTCTTCTCTTAATCTAAATATAAATTATTAAAATAAAATTTAAAATAAATATCTGGTGACAATGTCTCACAAATTGACCTAGTCCCAAACTAAGCTTTAGTCTTGTACTATGGCACTCGACAGGGATATAAATGCTTATATAGATAAATAAATACTTAAATACATAGAATACAACCAAGAGTGCTCATCACAAAAATATTTGCCCATACTGGGAATCAAACCTGGGACCGTTAGCTTCATATGCAGGGTCACTACCAACTAGGCTAACATGTTGTCAACATTTGCAAGTTTATGTCAATTCAAGTTACATACCTAGGGGATCCTCGCGGTTTCCTTTATCCAACACTGTGAACACCCCAACCACCTCATGGCCATCTTTGATGAGCAATTTAAACACTTCAGCCGCAAAAGTGCTCTGTCCAATAATAGCTACTCGCAGCTTAGTCTTTGGTGGCTAAATGGATAAATGAAAGGTTTAATTGGCATTCTCACAGAAGTTGCAGGTCTTAAATATGAAACATGAAATATTTAATAAGAATTATTGCCCTATTGCACCACAATTTTTTGACGAATGTGTTAAGAGTACAAGCAAATACACAAATATCGAGTATATATGCAAAGGCATGCGTATTATGTTTATGTAATTAACGGACGGCACAACCGGTGTCAAGAAATGCTTCCGTAAACATTACGGTATTAGTTAATCAAAGGGCAATGGAGTAGTATATTATCTGAGTTGAAAGAAAACTGTATTATGATAAGTAGGTATAAAGATAATTTATATAAATATTTGGAAAGGATTAAGAATGAAAATAAATTACTTACATCTTCACTTATTGAAACAGGTGGCATTGTGGTAAAGAAAAACGAGGTTTTTGTAGACAAATACTTTGGTTCGTTTGCCCGCCCAGTGGAGCGCAGCCGAACTGGTACGATCGTCTTGACGCCTTCCTATTTATTGTTTCAGCCATTCGAGCACTATTTAAACTTTGACACCACTTATCGATAACGTGTGATAGTTAACAAAGCGGTCTCTTCTCTTAGCTTTGGCCGAAGTATTCTCTTATTCATGTCCAATGCAGGAATATCCCGCCAAAATTTGACATTGGCAGCTGATTGCGGTGTGACAGTTGAATCAACTGTCACACCTGAGTTGATTGACGTCAGGATGGGATTAAGCTTGGGTTAGAGCCGTTTGAGTACACCGGATTTTTTGATGTAAATAGTTTATAATGAATGTTAATAATATTTGAAACTGGTTTATGTCGGTTTTGTTACTAATGGTGGATTCTAAGTAGGTATTTAAGAATGTTTATTTCATGCAGCTCAAGGAGCACGCGTGCTTATGAGTGGTTATTTCTTGTCATCCCATGTGACTGTTACCATGACCTACCTATAGTTTCTCTATTCCACTAGATTAGGTTAGGTTAGAGTTGCGCCTTAACTACCCAGAACAGGAGCTCGGCGAAGCGGAGCTCCGTCGACCTTGTCTTCAATTTAATGTTTTTAATTTGTCTTAAATTTGTATCTTATTTCCTACTCTATTAGGATAAAAATCACATGACATACTATAATTTAGGAAAAGTATGTAATCTCAATCGACACATTCAACGAAAACTTAAAGGCCATATTAAAAAAAATATTTAAACAACACGCCACCAACAACAGTTAATCATTAAAGTCTAAAAAGTGATTAGGTATAATTGGTTAGAAAAGTAATGTCGTTAAACATATTATGCCACCTCCAAGTACCTAATTTATGAAACCGAAGCTAAAGATAGCAAAATATTTACTAGTGATGCCATCCATGCCATGCCATACTACTAAACACTCATACTACTAAAAGATTCTACTAAAAATATCTAACTGATGGTGAAAACCACTTGAAAATGAGTTCAGTAGTTTTTGAGATTGTCGCGAACATACAGACGGACAGACGCGGCGGATTCTGCTTTACAATACGTAGTGACGTATATACGGTTTATTTTAATAACAACCGTTACAATTTTAGAAACAAAAATATTAACTTGTGCAATTACGATAAAAACAATAAAACAACGATATTAAAACTAGTTTTGGTTACATTTTCTGTTATCTTTTACCAAAAGAATGCCTCGAGAACTGTTTACTTTATCTTGTAAAAAAATTACTATAAGCAGTCTTATTCTTTGAGATAGAGTATTACGTCACTTATACGGTTGTGTCAAAAGGTCGATCAGTCAGGCTATGTATGTATTTATTTATCTCCCTCTCTCACTTGTAATCATGGACATGAGAGAGAAAATGCTTAGGCTATGAAATAGATGGGTAAGTACTGAAAATTGATATTTTTTACTGTTATTTTAAGTCCGGCTCGAATGACCAATTTTAAATTTTATAATTTCTTCGTCGTTAAGGTCAAATCACTTCAGATTAGTAATCACATAGCAGAGGTCGATGTGTAGGTACTTCAAACCCAGACAAACGAGTCGCTCTATTTAGAACATTCAATTAACATAACATACCTCTTCAAAAAAAACTTTGTCGCAGAAAGTCAATAACAAAATTTGTATTTTGTCACTTGATATATCTCTCTTCAGTATGGCGGGGTTCTATGATAGCTTTTTTTACATTTTCTACGCCACCACGGAACCCTAAAAAACAGCAAGTGCTGATTACAAATGGTCGGCGAATTAAACTGGCTCCGTCCGGTTTTCTGTTCAATAAGTCGGAGATGATAAGGGACATTACCGCAAGGAAAGGAAAATATCTGGTTTAAACCGGTTGAATATGCTCTAGGTGGGGTGGAATATACATACTTGGACTAATTATGAGATTAACTCTCTCCGTATGTATAGTCAACTATAATTATGATAATCGCCGGTTGTTGTCCCATCTCTACATAGTATAAAACAAATTCGCTTCCCGCTGTCTGTCTGTCCTATATCTATGCTTAGATCTTGAAAACAATGAAACAGATTTTGCCCGTTTTTTTTTAGTAGATAGAGTGATGCATGAGGAAGGTTTTTATGTACGGGTGTTACAGAAAACTCACATTAACCGAAGCGAAGCGAGGGCAGGTCACTAGTATCATCTTAGCATCGGCTTCATGTATCTACCCTTCCGAAGGTCCTTAGGGGCTATATATTGCTTAACGCACTCGCAATCGCAATTGTTTTCATTTTGAAAATCGAAGGCTTGTCTGCATACAAAATGAAAACAGTTGTTCCGCTTTGAAGCCAATTGAGATTGCGAGTGCGTTGGGCAATAGCGACGCAGGACTCCCATAGTCCCGTTATTTGTAAAGACAAAGCTTAGACATATAATTCATGGGTCACTATGGATCTTTGTCAGCGTGACGTTTAAGTCAAATCGTAAGAAGTGTCGGATTTAATTTGATTGATAATTCTATAATTACGTCACTTTGACATGGTTCCAAAGTGGCCGAGTAGGGTTAACCAAGTTGCATTCGAATTAACGAATGAAGATATCTATATCATGCCTTAATAGAATGACATGGGTAAACTAGACGTTTACGGCTATCGTAGATACAAACTGGAACCGATGACAAATGGAATATTAAGTATATGGTGTCTATTTAAAAGCTGATCTGATGATGGCGTCGGAAGGTATACGTCGTTGATACTACAAAAGCGCGTAATTAATCAAATAAATAAGGTGCAAAATACACCTTAACAAGTAGGCCAGTAAGGTACTTATATTTTGCAAATTATGGAATTTGTTAGTTACGCGGTATTGCAGTATCATCGACGTATAAGTAGCACCAGATTCTCCGCCGAACTTAACACGGACTTGTTTAATGGTATCAACACGCAGCTGAAGGTTGCGAAATGAAAAGTACAGTCGGCAAAAAAGGGTGTCTCAAATTGAAACTACGACAGAATTAAACAAGACCCCGTTCAATCCCTTTATTACACAATAAAAAAAGTTAAATGGCGAACAAGAAAAAATACGCTTCCGGTGGAATATTAAGTTAAAACTCAACCAATGTAAAGGAAAATAAAATATATTTATCCTGTAAGCAGGACAGGACTTGCAGGCGCTTTCTCATGTTTGAGTGTATCAAAACTTACCAATGGCATCCAATGGTATCCATATCTGTACTACAACAATACATAATATGGTGCTCCCACACTTGCTGTTATAAATGTTATATAACATTTTGCATTGCAGAAGAGGGCCGTGAGAATTTTGGCTAAAATCGCTCCTTTTTCTCCAACCAAGGAGCACTTTATAAGGCTGAAAATGCTCACGGTTCCGTGTCTAACATCCTTGAGATAGCCAATTAGGTACATGTGGACGCCTTAAAATGAGTTTAGGCACGCCCTCCGCCCCGATCAGAGGCGAACTTGTAGGGACATAGGCCCGTATTAATAAACTAATCTCAACTCTAATGCTCGTCTCGAGAGGTGTCAAAAATGACGGTGTTCTATGGTTTGACGTTTACTTTGACGTATCTTGTGACGCGCATCTCAGCCAAGATGAGTTTATTAATACGGGCCATAAACCCTGTGTGTTGGTATACGTTTGGCGCGCACTTCGAATGCGTTGCGGGCGGTAGGTGTTCGAATTTATAATAAACTAGCTGTTGCCCGCGACTCCATCCACGCAGAAAATTTAAACATAGCCTATGTTACTCAGGGATAATGTTGCTTTCCAATGGTGAAAGATTTTTTGAAATCGGCATAGTAGTTTTTGAGTTTATATATTCAGTACAAACATACACACACACAAAAATACAATTTTTTTCCTCTTTATAATACTTATTAGTGTAGATTGAGCTTGGACATTAATAATGCACCTTCTTAAATGATGTGTATGTCAGTAGGCTAAACGTGTTTCTAACTGAGAAAGCGTTTTAATCTACCTATAAAAATGTTACATATAAAAATGTTTTAAAACAAATGCTTTATAACGTTATATAACATTTATAACAGCTAGTGTGGGAGCTCCATAACGAACACTAGCTGGCATAGTAACAGGTACCCGTCTCACAAACATTAATAGGCATTACCAATAATGTTTACTAGAGCACGAGAACCAGTTCGAGCCGGCTCCGCGGACCGATACGTGATCCTCACTTGTTTACCCAGTTGACCTCAGATAAATTTGCGAACGATATTATCAGATGTTCGTTGTAAGAGGCGTTTATTAAATACTAGTTTGGTCATCGTTGCGTAGCGATTTACGTATATATCTATTATCAGTTTTTGATTTGCCACCGGCGACTTTTACGCGTTGGATTTGGATCTGATGGCTGACCCCTCACGTCCAAGTGCCACACTTTTGTGAATCAGAAAGCCTATTAAATAATTGATGATAGCGCATGGGAGTAAATATTACTAAGCGCTTACGCGATGTCTGGAAAGGCTGAGTTTTGAGCAATTTTGACCCTCAAAAAACCCCGAGGTCTAGCATAGAGGCAATCCAACTTAGGCCTCAGGGTTTGGCTATCATATAACGCTGAGTTGGAACCATTTCGTGACAAGAGGTATTTGATCTATGTCAGTATTTTGTTGAGTTTTGTTTTGTCTGTTTATCACGAATTCATGTTTTTTCTTTCTTTATATGCAATTTCAGGATTTTAGTCTTGAGAATCCAAGTCTCAGACAGATCACATTTGCCATCTGGTAGCCTATTTGGTTGTTTGCCTTCTTCTTGCCATAGAAAACACACGTAAGTTTTACAACTACACGAACACATCTACGACTTGCCCATTTCTCAGGAAAGGTGTGACCTCCCCATAGACTCCCTAAAGCTCATGACGTGGGAAGACTTCTCACACCACGGGCCTTGCCTTCCTTAAACAAATGCTATAGGTGGTAACTGACCTTGTACTCCGTATTCTCCGTATTCTAACCATATTGCTTTTTACATGGTATATATCGTATTGTCAACGTTATTATAGCTCTTATTTTATTGTGATTGTAATGGCGGCCGAATTAAAAACAAGTTAACATGTCAGCACGTCAGAAGGAATAAGGTTTTACCAAGTAGAATAGAGCCATAGGTGAAGTTAGGTGCTTGGGTCGCCGGTTAATATATCTTTAGAAAACGTCAGCGAATTTATCATGCAATTATGCGTCAGCAGACCATATTATGCTTTGTTTATTTATTCTTAACTATGTGATGTATGTCAACTATAGCAAAAAAAGTCAATAAACACAAACAAACATTGTTCCTGTCTGACGGTGCCCGTGCGCAATACTTCCACAACACCATTGTTAACTGCGAACAATACATATATACTCGTAATGTTCGACACTTCTTCGGTCAGTTCATTTTGCACTTGGATTGATGCAACTGTAGCCATTACCACCATTAAACTGGCGTTGGTAGTCGGGTCAGATGGCTCCGTGGGGACAGATGCTCCATGTGCTCTTGGCATTGGCTCTAGTGAAGGTATCGGCGTACATCGTGTCTTTCCATGTACCATTAATATGGTGCAGGATCACCCATTCGAGGTGTTCCTTTAAACTAAACCTCGACTTTTTAATGAACGATAACACCCACTGAACTTTTAAAAGTTATTTCGTTTGTGATTAATAAGTAATTGTTTATATGTGGAGTGCTCAATGTTTATTTCGCGCCGGTCTGCTCATACAGCCGAAGGTAAGTGGATCACTTTGGCCCAATTTCAACTGACAAACAACAAAAAGTCTAAACTAGGAATTTTATGACTATTAATTTTTGGAATATTTTATATTTTTGAAAGTCATATGTTATGTTGGAATTATTTTATATTAAATGCTTAATTTAACCGAGTTTTAAGTTACAAATTCTACCTCTAAGCAATATCGAAGTAGTTTTCACCATTATGAAAATTTGGGATTTACTACAATTCAGAATTGTTGTACTCCGGTTTATAACAACGTATACATGAATGAATAAATTGGTGACACTACTCTTTCAAGTTATCTCACTGTGATAAATAATTATAATTGGTCTGGCGAGGCATTCTAATACGAACATTTACTGTAGAAACTCATGATTGGAAGTAAGTACCTACCTAATAGGTAGACACTACCTATCGGATCATTCGGGTTTATAACAGCACAATGTGATCTGTCAGCAAGTCTACTCGATAGAAGGGTCGTTGGAAATCGGACAGGAAATTGATTGAAGTCTAATCACAGCGAATGTGCGCCCGTTGAGGTTAGGACTTTGGTCTTAAATTAGATTTTCGAGTATACATAGGTAATTAATAAGCAATGGTCGAATACTCAAATAGTAAAAATACTCAGAAATAATAAATACCCTATAATGTATAACGTTTTTTTGTTTACATTACGTAGTTACGTTTAAATGACGTCTGCCAAGCTGCCCATGAAGGCACATCCATCAATCAAAATCGCTAAGTTGGTATAATATATTTTACGTAACACCTGGCCATAATGTGAGTTTTATCGCACGCTGCGCGCACGGTAAAACTCGCATTGTGGCCAGGTGAAGACGTAAAATTGTGTACTCATCACGGGCAGTAAATATATAAGAAAGCCCTCTATCGCATATTTACAACCCTCGCCTACGGCTCGGGTCTCAAATACCTGCGATTTCGGGCTTTCTTTCTTTTACAGCCCTTGTTAAGTAATGTACTATTTCACTTCTCATGCTCTTAAAATGTTACTTTAGTCTCTGCACATCGGGACTAAAAGTCTTTATTAATCTCTAGGGACTAAAGTAATATTTTTTAATTTATTTTGGAAACGCCAAATCAGCCAATCACCACGGTGTTTGTGAACGGAGGATAATCGCCATTTTCAGTGATTGTGTATGGACCATTTTTTGAGCATGGAAATAACCTCAAAATTACAACTGTGAATATGAATCTATTTAATTACATCATGGATAATTCATTTTATTATGCATGGTCCAATTAGTTATAAAATAATTTTCAAGTTTGAATCTGTTGGCTAAATATGCAAGAATTGAAAGCGTCACTTTACAACAAAAAAGAACCGCGGTACAATTTTGTAAGAAACTTTGTTCTAATCCATATTGTAATTTTGTATATGTAGAACGTCGTTTTTTTCCTCGCATTCAAAGTGAAAAGTAGAGTGTTAACGCGAGACTAAATAACCATAATGACACTCGAGCTATTGCCACCCGCGCTGCGCTTGAGTGGCTAAACATCTCGTGTCATTATGGCTTGTTTTAGTCCCTTGTTGAACAATCTACTATTATGTCTCCCGTAATACCAAAGAAGGTAGCTCACTCCAAGGTAGTAGTCGAAGCATTTCGAACTCTATTAGTAACCATATACACTTTAAAATGCTTATACTATTACTACCTATGCAGTTAGCTGCCTTCTTAATTACGGCAGATGTACCTACCTAATTACGTAGAGCGTCGGTGCTCGGTGGCCTAGTGGCTTAGGGGCTGGACTCGTGATCGTAAGGTACCGAGTTCGAACCCCCGCGACCATGTACCAAAGAGTTATTCTAACTTAAGTGCATTTACCCATGCTCTTACGGTGAAGTACAAATATCGTGAGGAAACCTGCACATTCGAACAGCTGAGTGTGTAAGAGGGTAATTGCACAAAAAAACCTTAAGGGTCGAAGTGCATCCGACAGGGCCCATCTGTAAGATAAGATAAGACCTAAACTTACGTCATTTTCTCGTTGGTTTTTCCTTTCCTTACATTTTTTTAAATAAGTTTTTTTCATAATAATTAACAATTTTAATCATTAAATGCTAAAGTATAGATACCACTTACCCTACTCGTCCTAATATACACCGTGGGCCCGAATAACCCGAGGGATTTTAACCATCGATTTTAGAGCCCAATTGGAGTATATAAAGTAGTATAACATGTAGTCCAATAACGCACGATTCCCGAGATTTTTATTATTTAAAAATCAATTCCATAGTTAATTTAATTTGAACTCTTGTCACCTTAGCTTAAAGCATTATTTACTAAGAAAGATTCATGTTGTAAGTAGCACTATCATCAACATACAACATAAATTAATTAATCGATTTCTTAGTAAATAATGCTTTAGGTTAAGGTGACAGAGTTCAAATTAAATTAACTATGGAATTGATTTTTAAATAATAAAAATCTCGGGAATCGTGCGTTATTGGACTACATGTTATACTACTTTATATACTCCAATTGGGCTCTAAAATCGATGGTTAAAATCCCTCGGGTTATTCGGGCCCACGGTGTATATTTTTTTTTATTTGTAACCTAATCATGACGAGCTTAAGACCGTTCGTAATTCAGTATATAGTAGTATATAGTAGTATGTCACTAAACTCCTCATAAACGGCTGAACGGACTTGATGATTTTTAGGGTTCCGTACCAAAATGGTAAAAAGGAACCCTTATGGTGAGACTGCGCTGTCTGTCTCTATGTCTGTCTGCATGTCACAGCACGTTTTCTCAGCAACTACAAATGCTATCATCTTGAAAGGCATAGTTATACAACTTGCTTGCCCGCATCTGTTTTTAGGCGCAAATTAAGGCTGGCCAAAGTGGACCTTATTGAAAAGAAAATAAAGTTCATAACAAAATGAGTATTTTCTTTTGTAGTTACCAAGCATATTATCCTTAAAACCACGAAGCGCCTTTCTTTAATAGTAAAACCACGAAACGTTTGAAAGTAGAACCTACACAAAAAACGTCAAAAATAATGAATCCTTACAAGTTTTTACAATCAATGAATCATCCAGGACAGGCTAACTGTCATCACAAAAAAAGTGTTTGATTGTCTTTCGATCCGGTATATATACCTACGTGCAATTTGGAATAGTACAGGGGATAGATTATACTCGTAATTATGTAGCTCGGAGATGAATATCGGGTAGTTTGTATCGAAAATTGGTCAGTTTCCAAGGGAACAGCAATTACGACTTCTGTACAGACGAGTCTACTATTATCTAGGTAGGTACTATAGCTGGCTCTTGCTGGTCTTTTATAGGGATGTCACGGAAGTAAGATTCAGATTTCGAAAAGTCGAGAGTTCTCATTGGTATCATGGTGGTATTGCACTTGGCAACAATAACCTCAAATTTAAAATTAACCGGTTAAGCACGAAAAGTTTAACCCTGGGTTAAGACACTAAGGGCCACTTGCACGAAAAGTTTAACCCTGGGTTAAGGCACTAACTCGAGTTAAAATGACAGTTGTCGTATGAATCTGACGTCTACTAACTCGAGTTAGGCGGACTTGCGCGGACCAGAGTTAGCCCTTAACCCAGAGTTAAGCGTCTACTTTTGTACGTGGTTTGCCGCCTAACCTCGGGTTAAGACGCTAACTCTGGTCCACGCAAGTGGGCGTTAGTGTCTTAACCCAGGGTTAAATTTTTCGTGCAAGTGGCCCTAAGAGGATTTAACAATAGTAATAAATCGTTTATTTTCAGGCAATGAAATTACCCATGTACTTACATAAAAGACAGAGCGTGAAGGATGACTAAAATTGAAAGTAAAATTCTAAATCATAAGATAAACACAAAAAAAGTAGTGAAAATTATACAGAACATAAGCTATAAACTGCACTATTATAAGTGAGTCTAAAAAAATCCATTCGAAATGCGATATGATGACGTTCTCTCCCCTTAAACCTGCGATTTCAACGATCTTGGAATATGTTGTAAATATTATGAAAAACTAGGTCTGTATGTGTTCCTTACCAAGAAATTTACCTTTCCTTTACTTTGTATCCGAAGAAAGCGAAATAAATATATTTTTCAAGATTTTATTTTATAACTTTGTCGGTCTACCGAGACTCTCTGAGTTAATATACCGCGGAGCGACGAAAACGGCGCATTTATAAGGGTTTCTTGCTGACTACGGAGCCCTAAAAAGGTATAATCTTACACTACTATTACTACTATGCGATAGTTTGGGTGGATGGATATTTTTTACTTAATCACGCCAGAACCAATGAACGGATTTGGAAGAAATTTTAGAAATTTTAGATTCCGAGGGATTAAAGATAACCGACTTCTAGGTTGGAATCGCTGTCAACCGATTAGTTTTTTATGTAACTATTTTATTTGTTCTAGTTCACAATCTGTAAACAATTGAAATATGACGACGATCTTCCCCTGTCTCGTTCACTCGGGTTCTCTTTTGAAACGTTCAAGAAGGCTACAGCGGACAACCGAATACAACGCAGGTTCCTAGAAGAGTACCAGGAGATAATGCAAGCCAATCGGGAGATCAAGGGGCTCGTGGAAGATAGGGAGAGGAGGCTGCAGCCCGGGAACCACTTGGATATCATTAATGATATAGGTAAGCATCCGAGCGCAGGCAGCCGTCTCCAATGACAACTAGGTAAGCATAAGTACCAGGAGATATTAAAAGCCGGTCAGGAGATGAAGGGGTACTCTGTTTATATGTGTGCCCGTAGGCACGTTTAGTAAGTAATTGTTATCGATTCACATGATTCATTCATTCATTCGTATGATGAATTGCATTTAGATTAGACATTATCTGTACGTGTAGCTAGCGCACATTAGTTAGTACTGTAGTAAGTTATCGTTGTATGCATATATACGCATGCGTAATTGTCATTAAATTAGATTGCAACTGACTGACAAAGTGGTTTCTCTCTCACCCCCTACCATTATGAATATCTCCGGTAAAGTGGTGACCCCGACAAAGAACACCATGCCGACTGAACAATGATCGTCGCTACCCCGCCCGACGTGCCACCATTATGGGGTAATCACCGGTAAAGTGGTGACCCCGACAAAGCACACCCTGCCTGACTAAGGAGCATTTTCACCGGAACCTTTACGCTGTTGCGCGTCAGTGAGAAGACCGAGCAGGATGACAGTAACAAGACCGCATATACCGCAGATCGGCACCGAATCATTGATATAGGTATCAAAGATATTAACAAGCGGAAACCCAACATCGACCCGGTTACGTTAAACGTCGCAAACCAGCAAAAATCTGCATTTCAGCACGACCACGATAAATGTCGTCGCAGCGCTCAGCTTGGACAGCAAAACTCATCCGTCAAGTTCGAGAGGAAACTAGCAATTTGAACAAATTATGGTATTTATTATTTTGTTTTTGTAAATATTTATTTGGTTGACTGTGTAATAGTTTCGATTTCAGAAGTTTTTTTTACCTTCATGCAGGGCCGTGAAGATGTTTAATATCTCAAATGCGAATTATTTCTTAGGTCATCGGTCAATAAGCCAAGAATGTCGCCAACTGAGAAAAGTTTTTTTACCTTCATGCAAGTCTATGAAGAAGTTTAATATCTCCAATACGAATTAATTCTTAGTTTATCGTTCATTTCCAAGAATTTCGTGAAAGTTAAAAAAAAGTATTGTGCCTTCATGCAACGGCCATGAGCCATGAAATCCGCTAAGTGAGGAAATATTTACTACTTACTCCATGCCAAATACCGACAAAGAGTCGATGAATTTTTGGGGTAAATTGTTATTTTCATGAAACATATTGCCCAGAGCGGCACACTTTTCACAGTATGACTGTGAAAAGTGATCGTAAATATTTCAGTAGGAATTTACAGTACTGGAGAATACTTCTTAAACTTTAATTTATTTTCTCTTAGGGGTACTGTGCCGGCACGGTTAGTAATTGTTATCGATTTACGTATTGATGAATTTAGATGACTTATGCCCGGTTGCTATATTCAAGAAACGAATCTTTTTCCTTACGTCTCGTTAAATTTTGACATTTGCTACGTACAAAATGTGTCAAATTTTAACGAGACGTAAGGAAAACGATTCGTTTCTTGAATATGGGAACCGGGCATTAGACATTATCTGTAGGTACGTGTAGCTAGCGCGCATTAGTTAGTACTGTAGTAAGTTAACGTTGTACATATTACGCATGTGTAATTGTAATTAAATTAGATTGCAACTGACTGCCAAACTGGTTACTCTCTCATCCCTGCCATCATGGACATCTCCGGTAAAAAATGGAAATCAATGTAAAGCAACAAATCCGTCCACTCCGTAAGCTCGGATTCCGTGGACGCGCAGCTTATAGGGCCTCAACTATTTCAGATAACTACCATGGCCGTCGGCACAACACACAGCTGCGGTCGGTGGCGAACCAGCGGCGCGCGCGGCCTCGCGCGGTGCGGCGGGATAAGCTGAACAGCCAGAGCCTGCGCAGCCACATGGAGCACACGATCCAGTCCGGCCGGCGCCAGCCAGCCTTCAATATCCTGGACGAACAGTGACCGGTGTTGGTTGGTTACGCGTAGCGTGATCTGTGCCTTAAAAAACCCCTAACGCAGTTCTCAAACTTTTATAGCGGCGAAACCTTACCCTTAGTACCATTACCATGAGTACGGCTTAAAATTACCGTACCTACTAGCGAGTCGAATGCGCTATCCATTAACCTACCACCAAACAGCAGTGTTCGCATTGTTGTGTTCCGGTTTGGGGATAAGACAGCCGGTGAAATGACTAGCATAGAGGCATTCCTTCTTAGTCCTCAGGGTTGGCAACGCATTTGCAGTCTTAGGATTGCATGGCAGTCTTGTGAATGCAAATGTCTATGGGTCACAGTTTCCACTTACCATCAGGTGGCCTGTGTGCCCGTTTGTCTTCTCTATGCCATAAAAAAAAAAAAAAAAAAAAAAAACCCTCGCACTCTATAACAATACTGTGACGGTCATAGCATTCGACTCGTTCCTGTTTGAGTAAGGTTCAAAAAGTTGGAGCATAGTTAAGCGCAGTTAACCATACAAATAACGAAGTCGAAAAAAGTTCCGATGTGCGACGAAAAGTATCCCTACAATTGTATGGCTAATTTTCGTGTCACAACAGAAAATTTTCATAGAAAATTTAATTGAGTGAGTTAGCGTGCCCAACTTTTTGGTCGTTACCCATTTTTTGAACCCCTATTCACAATTTTTAACGCCCGACCAAAAAAGAGGGGTGTTTTAAGTTTAACGTGTGTATCTGTGGATCCGAGTGTCTGTGCATGTGTGGCATTGTTGCTTTGTCCGCGCCATGTAGCTCACAAACGGTTGAACCGATTTTGACGCGGTTTAAGCTAGTTCAATCGCGATGGTTTTTAGTTAGATTTATTGAAAGAGGAGAGTAGATTCGGAGGAGTTTTGTTACAAACACTGTGACACGAGAATTTTATGCATTAGAAGAGGATTACGCGAGATCGATTTTTGTACTTTCCATCAGATCAACAGTTATGGTCCGATTACGATAATTGATATGTCATTGGATTCGTCTCATGCTGGAGAACTGAATAAAACTCTTTGTTTTTAAATTTTTTCATTATAAGGTACTTAATTTTCAATTTTAAATAACTACTGTGCGCTGACCACGTGTCTGTCCGCGAGACGCCATGTGAGTCGTCTCCGCGTCGACTTGAGATGACAATTAAAAATAAATAAACAAGAACTCAACACGAACCTTTTGTAAGTACTTCAGCATGAGAAAATATAGGTTTTGAGTTTAACAAAATGCGAAATAAACGGATTTCAAAAAGTACGTAAGTATACAAAGAGATCAGTTGTAGGATTTGAGGGCGTGCCAGTGCTATTTGGTGGTTTTTGCTATGCCGTATAATG
The DNA here is from genome assembly GCA_963966035.1 of Acleris laterana. Classification (NCBI taxonomy): domain Eukaryota; kingdom Metazoa; phylum Arthropoda; class Insecta; order Lepidoptera; family Tortricidae; genus Acleris; species Acleris laterana. The sequence continues at coordinate 8,097,968 of OZ014457.1, forward strand.
CTCCTGATAGTTTGAACAACATAAAAAATTGTAGCTTGAATGCTAATAATTCTCGTCAGGCGGTAATAAAAAAATAGTCGTATCGCGCCTAATATAAGACAATAGCTATGTCGCAGATCGATTGAGTATTTATAAAAAAAGTACCCAAAATCTTTTTTTTTATTACAAAGATCCCATACATTACTAATTTATTGGTTACATCATTAATACAATAAGTTCAGTACAATAATGGATTGATGGCGTTGTTCGGGCTGCTTCGATTCCGCAGCGCTTCGGGGATGTTTGCAGATGCTCACACGGATGGCTGCATTTTCACATAAAAAATATATACTTATAAAAGATTCGCATCCCTGTTGCACAGATTGCGGGGCAGCCCAAACAGCATCCTGACTCCATTATTGTACTGAACTTATTGTATTAAGGGTCCTTCCAGAACCATCGGAACAAACTCCACATTCGTCCTGCCTAATGCAGCTTTTTGTATTATTATTTTTGTCATGTATGATGTTTTTTGTGTCTTACTGTTATGCGTAAATATGGAAAACTAGGTATTTTCTGAAATAAATAATTTTGAATTCGATTTTTTTATTTGTATTTGAATGAAACAGGTACCGAAAATATCTACAGTTTAATTAAAAACGATATGCCGTAGTCGCTCGATTGCTGTGCTATGCTAGTATCGATCGAATAGGCACTTGAATATTTTATTCATTAATATTTTAAATTACCACCAAAGCTTTTAGGTCTTATTTATTTAGTTGCCAATTCGAATGTCGGTACATAAAAATGTACTTACAATAGACAATAAAACTAATTAATCCAAATTCACACGACTCAAAACACATCTTATCGATTTATTTTTAAATCGCGTGACAACATTGAACTTTAATCGATTATACTGCTGATATTATGACGTCATTTTAACAACTTTTTGTTCAACTACGACTTGAAAGTTATACCCTCAGGAGCGCAATTTTTGGAAAAGTTTATCAACTTAATTGTTTTTCGGCTTATTCATGTCCATTTAGTAGTTTTTGAGAGAATTCCCAGGAACAAGGGGATTAGAGGTAATACGATATCAAAGTGATAACGAAGTCATGTATTTGTCTGATAATGATAACAATGTTTTACAAGTGGTGTCATACTGGATAAAATAAATGAAAAATTGAACTCTGTTTTTATACTAAGAAGGTATGTTATTGATTGTGTTTATACATTTGAAAATGGTTGTAAAATTTAGACAGATCTACAGATGCGTTTGTAATAATAATAACTGATGATTTCCAAAGGGAATGTAACTTATAGTTTAAGAGATATTCAGGAAACTTCGAGGAACAAATTTAGGGATTAATGATAAGAATCATTAGGATGTAAACAATTAACATGTTTAGATTTAATAGGTAGGTATTGATAACGATAAGACGGCAGCAGCTCGAGATAAACTTATCACCCCACTATTAATATGTAGGTACCTACACACGAAACTGTTTGAACTGTCTCCAAGTGATTTAGCTAAGTATTCAATACTATGGTTTTATTGCGTTATAGTTTGAGATTCCACCTGTTTTCAATCCCTTCAATATTTTACTATAAATGTAATCTTATGAAATAAATAACAGAGCGTTTAATACGATTAGGTTGTTAAATTGGACTTGTTCTGGCATCTAAAAAGAGCAAATACTTAGTTGCGAATCATGACCGACATAGTACCTAATGCAGTTCAGATTACGAAAGGGAGCTAACAGCAATAGCTCTGTCCTTTTCACTCGCCGTAAAATGAACTGCATTGCCATGTCGTAATAATCCCCCTCCCCCCCCCCCCCCTCCCACTGATATATTGACATGATGTGTCAGGTACGACTGGTTTCAGGGATCTCCCTGTCTTGTCGCGTGTCGGCCATGACGGGCTCACAGTGGTTAGATATTCGTTTCCATTCATTTGTACGTTACGAGGCTTGGCATTTATACAGTTTGCATTATCTCCGACCCAAAATAATATATAAGCAATAACTTTTAAATTTAGAAAATAATTGTTATTACATAAATAAATGCTTAAACAACTAAAAAAAAATACAGGTATAAAAATAAAAACCTACGCTTATCATGGGGTACGTTTTGTTCGACCATTCCCTTAAGTATCCTATGCATGTAAGGGTCGCTGCATGTTGTATAGGACTTCCATTCTGTAATTATAAATACGTCATTCAAAAGCGAAATTCCGTAATTAAGTAGGTACCTACGCTATCATTTACATTCTGTCTTCCCCAAGTCAAGTCGTAACCCTTTTTTTAGGGTTCCGTAGTCAAACTAGGAACCCTTATAGCTTCGCCATGTCCGTCCGTCCGTCCGTCCGTCCCCAGTCTAGCTCAGAGACTCATAGTACTAGAAAGCTGTAATTTGGCATGAATATACATATTAGTCACGCCAACAAAGTGGTAAAATAAAATTTTGAAAAATTTTTTTTTTTAATGCACCTCCCCTACACGTAACGTGGGGATGCCTTTTTTTTTCTTGCCTACCCCATAGTGTGGGGTGTCGTTGGATAGGTCTTTCAAAAATATTGCGGGTTTATGGAAACAATTTTTCGATTAAGGGATCCGTTTATGAAATATTAAGCTTTAAAGCGCTATTTTTTGTTAGAGTCAAGTGTCCCCCCCCCCCTACAGCCAAAACTACAAATACAGTGAAACCTGGATAACTGGGACATGAAGGGACCAGCAAATTTGTCTCACTTAAAGAGGTATTCCACTTACCCAGTGTCTCAGATATCCAGGTATAAACAAATATCTGTCTCATTTACAGAGGGTTCCATTAATAGAGGTGAGATGAGAGATTATTTCAGTTAAAGAGGTGCGATTATTAAATAAAAAACGTACAAATTATGAATTTTGTAAATATGTATTTTACATTAATTGTAATCTTTAACAATAATCAACAAATATGTCCACGTTTTTAACAGTACAAAAATGCATTGGTACAGAACGCGTCAATCAAAAAAATCTGTCATTTTACTTTGTTTTTTTAGAAGTATCAGCTGTAAGATGTTTTTCAATGATATAAATTTAATCAAATATTTTTTGATCACCAATCGTTGACAGAGTAGATTTTGGCACATTAAATTCTGCACAGACTTCATCGCGTGTCTTTCCACTTTCATAAACGGATATTAACTTTAGTTTTTCGCGTACTGATAAAGATTTAAACCTTCGTTTCGGCATTTTTCAAATAAACACCCGGACGATAGCAAAACCAAACTTGAAACTGGAGGTCATTTAAGCACAAATAGCCAAGTGCGGAATTTGCGGGTAGATTAAGAATTAGAAAACAAAACGGAAATTTATCTGCAATAAAGTTCAAGTTAAAGAGGTAACAAATTGACGTTATCTCAGTTACAGAGGTAAATTCAAAGAAAACAACTAAGCAAGTGTTCTTTAAAATATAGTCTCACTAACAGAGGTAAAATACGCTCACTGTCTCAATTATACAGGTAATTATGACGATGAAATCGGACGAACTAATCCCAGATATAGAGGTTTGTTTTGTCCCACTAACAGAGGTAAATCAGTGCTAAAGTGTCGGGACCTCAACATGAGTTCCAGCTATGGAGGTTTCTCATTTATCCAGGTCCCACTTAACCAAGTTTCACTGTACTAAAAATCTGAAAAATATCTTCAACGAAAGCGCATATAACTAATTTTAAAGGAAAACTATCACGGCTAAGTAGACATGATTAGTTCCTGAGATACAGGCGACTAAAGTGTTTATACCTATCAAAATCGCCTATGATAACTTTGATAGAAAAATTGTTAACGGGGGGGGGCCTGCACGCGCGGGGGGAGTCGAACTGTGCAAGTAACAAATCGAGCGACAGCCGCGCTTATAAGCGCGAGCGCCTAGATGCTGTTCGGACGTGCCCGAAATGCTACCTACAAGTTTGCGATTTGCGATCTGAAAGTTTACAAATAATCGATTAGATTATTGATTTGAGTCGAGTATCGTTTAGAAAACTTAAAATTATATTTACTGGCCCTTGTTTTTTTTTCAATTTCTATTAATTACTTTATAAAAGATTAAACTTTTATTGTAATTTAAAGTCGGTTTGAAACAGTTTAGATACCTAACTACCTACATAGGTAGGTATACTGATCTCACACTTAAAAGCTTGGCTCTTGTTTGAGATATTATATACGAATTTATAAGAAAAAGAATCATTACTTAGGGCCTGTTGTTTGATCAGTAGTTAAACTAACTAATTGTTAATTTTTTTAAACAGAATTGAAAATTTGACACATTTCCTTGAGATTACTTCAAATTTTCGATTCCTTTTTCAAATTTTAACAATTAGTTAGTTTAACTACTGATCAAACAACAGGGCCTTAGTAGACTTAATTAGTTCCTGAGATACAGGCGACTAACGGGTTTATACCTACTAAAAATCATCTAAGACAGCGCCAAATAACTTTAAATAGAAAATTGGTTCATACATGTTGATTTTTGAGATAGTTTTTTGTGTTTGTCGTTACGGCTTCGGAACCCTACACTGAGCATGGTCCGACATGCTCTTGCCCGGTTTTCTTTTTTTAATTATCATTTAGGCTAAGGTAACACGTATAGTGCCGTTAAAATCGGAGAACTGTCATAACAGACTTAAAAAAATATTTCGGACGACCGGAAAGGAGTAAAAAAAAAAGCTGTAGATTATTGGTTAGTAGACCAAACACTATACCAATTGAGCCACTTGCTACCTTTCGTATTTTGGCCGTGTAATACAAATCGGGTTTAGTCGGTTATACTCGTATATTCAGTAAGAATTACTCGGTTAAATGAAGAGTAGCAAGTGACTTAAAATTCCCGTATCGTGACTGTAGTCGTTAATCTATAAGACTTTAGAGGAATAAATGCATATTTTTATACTCCAATCGGCGGACGGAATGGATGGAGTCAAAGAGGTGAAAGTCCCATCCCCATCCCCATACCCATCTTCTTTAGCTACTTTTGAAATAATATGTTTTTTTTTTTTAACTTATTGTTTGGACGCTAAACATACTACAATGACAGAAGGCTTATACCGGGAAATGTCGTATCGTACATGATTTTGGACACGTGTGTTATCTCCAACAAATACAGACATTTAAAGCGTAAAACTTGAAGCAGTTTAGCTCATTTTAGTTCAGCGACAGGCTCGGCAGACACGAGCCTGATAACAATCATGTTGCGAGTATTCACTCTGATAATCCTGGCCTGTCTCCTTCAGCTGTCACTTCAGGTCTGTACCTACTCTTGAAATTTGATTTGCATTTAATACTTAACTAACTTGGTTTTGGTTTGCAAACTTGTTTTTTTTTGTTTGGTTTATGATCGCTTTATCGGTAAAAGAGGGGTGTTATAAGTTGGAAGTGTGTGTGTCTGTGTTCTGTCTGTAGCAACGTAGTTTAAACGGATGAACCTATTTGAAAGCGGTTTTTTTTATTTAAAAGTAGGTTTCCTAGTGGTGGTCCTTAGACGTGTTTCATCAAAATGTTAGGGGGTTAAGAGCCCCCGATTTGACAGCGACACCTTCTTTCCGAGCTGATGTTTTTTAAACGGCGCAACCAATTTTCATTGAAATTCTCAAATTAAGCTCAAAACCATCCCGATTAATGTAACTTTATTTTAAAAAAACCTGCTTCCAAATCCGTCCATCCGTTTGGGAGCTACGATTGCCTACGATGCCACAGACAGACAATCATATACATAAACATAGAGACACGTTATAAACTATAAACACCACTTTTTTTCATTTATTAGTTATTAACCCCTATTATTCATGTGTCTAATTAAAGAGACGTTGCTAGCTATAGTCGTATTGTAAATTTAGAACAGTTTAAAAAGAGTGAAATAAAAATTTAACAAAAAATTTAAAAACCCCCCGATTCAAAACAGTTTGTAAAAAAACCTCTAAAAAGTAAAAAAATATCTGTATTGACCTATAAGTTTAATTATACTCGTAAGTAGGTTTTAATTCAATCGTCGCCACGTCGGGGAAAGCTAAGTAGCTGGGGTATTTTATATTATTAATTTACTTAGCGGTCCCCCGACGTGTCGACGCTTGAATCAAAATTATCATACCTTCTCATAATTAAACTTATAGGGCCAATACTTATTATTTTTTAATTTTTAGACGTTTTTTTACAGACTGTTTTGAGTCTTGGTTTTTTTTTAGGTTTAAATTAAATACCTATACGGTTTAAATGGCTTTAAGCCACTTGCGAGCAAATGTTAGGTAGACTTAAGTGTTAGATAAGTGGTCTGTTTGCTTTAGCTGTCGCTGGGGGCTAGTCAAGATGCATAACGCTAAGATAGTGCTTTTCTACAATCCTCCATACATTTCGAGTCGACGGAAAACAGAAACGTTAACAGCGTTTGCATCTTGGCTCGGCCTACGACCATTTTTTTTAATGGTACAGTCGAACTCAGAAGTGTACATTTTAGTACCGTAAAAACGGGGTTAGTAGGTATGGATTAAGTCTTATAATTACTTAACATAATATGCTTCATTTTAGGTTGTGTCCCTACTCACCCCTTAACCCCTTCGCACCCCGTTTCACCTCACCTTGTCATTTAGAATGTCAATAGCTGTTTACTTTAAATGCAGCTACCTACGACTGAGTTCGACCGTAGGTAGGTACTACCAGAGCAATGAACCCTGACCCACCACAGAACTGCGTCATATATAGTGACGTTATGAATGTAATGATTCAAGCCGTTAGAAGTTTCAAACAAATTGTTTTATAATTTCACTGCGATACCATAAATTCTGACGTAAAACTAATTAATTTACTTCCATGACAGCCGAGAAAATCAATTTCCTAGACCACCATGGAACTATGTCAAAGTGGCCCTCCAAATATCGTACCTAAATAGACTTGATACGGTTGCGTGCGGAGCGGAGTTTACTACCAACAATTGAACTAGTACCCTTACCATAAGGGTGCTGATATATAGCCGTAAAACGGTTTGTTTACTGTTGTCAGGTTTGAACGATTCACAAGAAAACAGCGGTAACTCCACACAAAGTAACATAGCTAATATTAGCTAAGATTTAACATAGTTATTATTTAACTATAATTTATCTAGACACGGGGCAATATGTCGTCATTGGCAAAGATCTAGTGTGTCGAAGTTAAGGTAGTGATTAACTTTACGTTTAGAAAGATCAATGAAGCAGAGGAATTTGAAAAGAGAAAACTTACCAAGTCGCACTATTACAGTATACAAATCATTTTAATATTTTAACGTTATGTAAGCCAGGAGCTGTGGCCTAAGGAGCTTTGAAAGAACTTGATTTCCAGTTAGATCTCAGTTCTTTTATTAGCCGTTTACGAACTTGGCAATTTTTTCACATTTATGTTTTTGATAGGATTATTTTTAATGATAGTTCGGTCAATCTGGATTGCAGATTCTGGAATGATTTCTGTGACAGCTCATATAAATTAACACCAGTGTGTTCATTATCGCAATGTTTGTCTACTTATTAGATAGAACTATGGCGAGTTCACTGCTTAGTACTTACCTCTATCACAGAGTACATAACTAGTGATATTTATTTTATCTGATACTCGCACTAGGCTATCGTACCTAACTGTCATTTTATTTTTATAACACACCGCATATTCCTAATGCTTGCGTTTTCTATTACATCCCGTCTCTTTCTCGGAATAAGTGAGCGAAACAGACAACAATATACGTAGCATTGCACGAAATTATGTGAACCTAATTTAGATACAATTAAAGATCAAACTGCAACACTCAAGCAACAAAGATTGTCTTGACCTGCTCATCGTATTCTTAAAATATCTATAACATTGATTAATTATATACCGTCCCCTTCACTCATCATGAGTGCGAACGGGACAGGAGATAATAGCGTATCGATGCTGTTAAGAAATACAGACGGCATGTAAAACAAGACTTTCCTGTTCAGTATGTTTTTGTTTGTGGACGGAACTTATCGTATTTTGTAAATATTACGTGTTGTAATGTAATGTAATGCAATTATTCTAAAGTTATAATATTTATAATGATGTGGTGTAGGGGAATCTCTTTGACCGCGTGTGTGCTGAGTCTCGCGGTGTCGTCGGACCAGGCAAGTATTGTTGGTGACAGCTTCAGTTCAATGACTTTTCTTTGTTTACGTTTAGATTCGTGTTGTTATTGTGTCTATATGGTTAATGTAGGTAGGTAGGCACGTTGGTGGCTGGCACTGGGAGCGGTTGGAAACAAAATACTCAGACCTAGCTAGCAGTGGCGTGCCATGGGAGAGGCTTATGACAAGCAGTACGGAAATGTTCGCATGATGATGATGAATGAAAAACAGATTACACTAATGAATACGAGATGCAGTCGAATAGTGCTGTAATTTTTCATTTTATTTATTTACTTATACGAAGTTTTATCACAGATTTTGGATTATCATAATGTAGCATATTTAGTAGGTACCTATTATATTTCTTGTTCATTTACCTACACCTTTTGAAAGACATTATTTTTGCGTACAAGTAGGGTACCGGGCCAGGTTCCAAAAAATCCATTCCCGGGTCTATAGTCTATACTTTTAGGTATTTAAAAAAATGTAAACATTCCAAACCACGTGACATTGTTAAACAGCCAATCAAAACTGTTTTATCGAACTTTGACGTAAGACGACTTTGACGTCAGCCAATAGAAGCACAACACTGTCTGCTTCTATTGGCTGACGAACTATATCACGTGGTTATTTTGTTTACATTTTTTTAAATGCCTAAAGTATAGACTATAGGCAGGGACGGTACCGGGATTCCCGGTTCTCCCGGTTCTGTTTTTTTACCTCAAATCACTGCTTCCCATGAACATTTGAGAAACAAAATGACTAAAAAATCATGCATATTTTCTTTAACAAAAACGTATTTTAATTAAGTAAAATACTTACTAGAAAGTTATTTGTGAAATCTAGAGATCAATTATTGTAAATATGCCATAAAATAATGATGGATGTTGATGCGATGTTGCCACTCGTGCCGGCGTGGTCGCTGGTCTACTAAATGGTGATATTTGTGATACGCGCCACGACATTGATTTTGTGTTCATGGAAAGAACCGGGAGAACCGGGATGTAATCTTTAGTACCGGTTCTTCAGGCACTATGAAAGTACCGGGATTTCCCGGGAATTACAGAACCGGGATTTCCCGGGAGGATGCCCTACATACAAGGTTCAGCTGTAAACCAGCGCTTTGGCTCCAGCTGCAGCACATGGTGAGCGGAGTTCTATTTGACTTTACACTACAGTTCAACGTCTCTAAATTTGCGTTTCTTATCTTATTTTTATTGTAATGTCTGTTATAGTGTATAAATGATTGAGTATGAAATATGATCAAACCGAATAAGTAAGATTGTTAACGCGTTATTACATAGCCTATGTAACATAGGTCAGTAACCGATGCCTCGGCGACATTTGGTTTGACCGAATTTGTTAACCGAATTGGCCTGTTCATACTTAATAGGTCGGTGACCGAACACCTACGGGCTGCTTAAATAGCCTTCTAATCTAACTGAATAATTTAAACGCGCCACTCCGCCATTTATTAGGTTGAGGTGAAATAGGCAAATTTCTTAGCTAGGCAAGAATTGTGATTATGGTGACACGTTTGAATTGAATTAGCAATAGCGGCCTTACAGGTATCATGCTTGGACTAAATATAGGTATTTTTAAGATCATGCATACACGTAATGGATAAAATAAATGAGTATTAGAACAGTCTTCCAAACCTTTAAAAATGAGTGGAATGTTTGAGGGTGGTTTCTCTGAAACGCCGAGGCCTCCCGCCGCCGGCGGCGTTTCAGAGAAACCACCCTCAAACATTCCCGAACAAAACATCCGAACGTCACGGGTGGTCAGAAAACCCAGGGCCTTAGAATGCGCAAAATAAAAACCCGGAGTCCTTGGAATCCGTAGTGCATTTTATTTATACCATTACTCAATAAGTATTTGGTAAGTACCTACACTAGCCGGAGTCAAGTAAACAATAGCAATGTAATCTGATTCTTGTCACCGACTCCGATATACAGCCTCTTGCAAACAATCGAGTAGTAATTTGATGCGTGAACATACATACGAATTTAAATCGATTAAAAATAACTTAAATCCGTAAATTATTAAAAGGATGAATATGTACAGTACAGTACAATCAATAACGAGCCAGACACAGGACTCTTACTCAAGTCAAGGTTAAATAAAGCTGACTCCTCAGAGATCAACGGTCGAGGATACCAGCTACGTGGCGGCTGCTGTGGAGTACCAGGTATCCAGCGACGTGCAGCAGAACCTTCAGAACTACGTGCGGCTCATCGGGGAGGCAGCTGCACAGGTAGCACAACACTTTATGACATAAAATAGGCCACCGTGTGGTAGCCGGATTAGAATAGTGCCACTCCGTATCTTCCCGTGGATGTCGTAAAAGCCGACTAAGGTAATAAAGGCGTGTAGTACTGTTAGGCGATGGGCTTGCAACCTGTCACTAATACACTGGTAAACATCTTCGCCTAAGTGTGCAAAGTGTGGTTACAGAATTATCAAAAAGTTTTTATAGTTGTTGGAAATTCTGTAGTTCTGCCTACCCCACTCTGGGAATAAAGGCGTGAGTTTATGTATGTAAATAGGCCACCTGATGGTAGTAGGCTCTGAGATCCATATACATTTTCAATCTCAATGATTTTAAATGCGTTCCTTACCAATCTTGAAAACCTGTTGTTTTTAGTTCCTGCTTGGTTATTTGTTCGACTGGTAGAGAATGCCATTAGGCATTCAGTAGTTATTAAGATTAAATAAATAAAACCTAAATTGTAAGCACTTTCGCATGTCTGTCCTGAGGACCACGCTACTACAACTTTACAACATTTTCCATTATCCATCAACTGCGAACCTTGTTAACTCCGGCGAGATAGCGAGTATGCGTGTTTAAGCTAAAACTCTGTTAAAAGATTCAAATTGAAATACCGTATAATTGCTATAAAAATATTTAATCCACTCCGGACCGTCATTATTTGCCATAACATTAATGTTAGTCCCTAATATTTTTATTCAAACAAGCGCGGCATCCGAAAAACGTGAAACTTGATTTACGGATGTATGACGTATGTTCCAGAATGCCGACATCATAGTGTTCCCGGAGCTGACGCTGACGAGCGGTGCCCGCAGCGTCGTCGTCCCCGTCTTCGGGCTACTCAAGACACAGCCAATACCAGCTCTAGCTCCTTTAGATTTTGATGAGGTACCTAATATATAGTGATATAGAGCCAAAAAACGCTTAAATAAACACCAAATTGATCATTTATAGTCTTCGTCGCTCCTCATGCGTGTCCTTTTCAGCTCCTAGTAGGCATATCATCAGCAGCGAGGGCGCACCAGATCTACGTACTCATCAACGTGCAAGAGGTGATGAACTGCACCGAGATCACCCCCGACTCCGAGGAGTTCTGCCCTGAGGAAAAGGACTATCTCTTCAACACCAACGTCATCTTTGACAGAACTGGCGCCGTTATTGACAGGTATTCAGATAATGGCGTTAATGGGATGAGGGGAGATCATGTTTAAGTACTCGCTGTTGACAGTCTATTTACTCTTCATTTATATTAAACTAATTTGAAGATGGAAACTTAAGCGAGTAACAAGAGCAATGGAAACCAGTTAGGCTAGATTTTTACCTGAAATTATGTCTAAATCTAGTTACTTAATATGAAAAACATGTTCTATACTTACGTAAACTTTAAGTCTTACCATCTAAGTATTTGAAAATTATTTTACTTGCTTATTTGTTTCCATTTTTCAGGTACCGTAAGATAAACCTCTTCGGTGAATTCACCCGCACTCCAGCTCTGCGGCCAGACTTGGGAGTTTTCGACACCGACTTCGGAGTGACTTTCGGCCACTACATCTGCTTCGACCTCATGTTCCAAGTGCCAGCTATCCAAGTCGTGGAGAAACACCACATCACGGATGTGCTGTTCTCAACTATGTGGTTCTCGGAAATGCCCTACCTCACTGGTGAGGATTTTTGAAATCAATAGGATACCTACACTGAAATGCGACAAATATTTCCGGAAGCTAGATTTTTATGTGATGGCCTTACGTTGCCTTATCGTGGCTGTTTTATTATATTAAAAGTATAACTTGCACTCAACCTAAGCAAAGCATATCAAGTAGTCCGTGACTACTTTCACTACCCTAGATAAAGTTGAGAGGTGTGAAAGATTTTAGGCAAGAATTACGTTTTCACGCTAATACTTCGTGAGAGCGTCGTTTCCAATAAACTCGGCCCATTTATTTTGCAACAATCCAACTGCTATTTTATATTTTAGCACTCACACAATATAATTTTGTCTTCTGTTGTAAAGTAATAAAATCTGAATTAAGTTATTGAATCCTATTAATTCCAGCCGTACAAATCCAAGAAGCCTACGCGTATGCGCAGAATGTCAACTTCATCGGTGCCGGAGCTAACAATGTACGCGTTGGAAGCGCCGGTGAGTCTTTATAGAACTACTTACCTTTATTACCTGCATCTCCAATATCTCCTTCTCTTTTAATTAGCTGGTCACGGTTTTCAAGATATAAGTATAATTTTTGTATTGAAACTTAGTTTACATTACCATAAAATCTACAAATATAATTTATCTGACCAAAAAAAAAGTCATTCCGTTACTCCTTGCCTTGCCGTCTAAAGCCCTATGGTTAACTTCCTAAATTCCGAGATGTAAATCGCACATAGTTTGCTTTGTGTTCTACTATACATAGGTTGATTACGTTACGACGCTTGGTTGACTACAAAATTGATATGGTTACCAACAACAATCTTTTATTTTCAGGTTCGGGCATTTATTCGGGTAAGGCTGGAGCTCTGATCAGCACCATGCCTGGTCTTCCAGTCACCCGCCTTCTGGTCTCCACGGTGCCTAAGGTGCCAGGGAACGTAAGTGATCTCTTTACATAACCTTAATTACAGGATTGGCTATGCCTAGCCTAATTGACGATGAAGTTCTGTAGGAACTATGTCAAAATGAGTAAACATTCCTTTCTAAAAATGTTCACAAGTCGAATTATTTGGCAAACTCTATTTTGGTAACTCTCTATCACATTTGGAGCAAACTAAACAAAATAAAAAATCATATACTCCAACATTTACTTACTTAAAGATAATTATATGTTTATACACTAGGTAGGCCGCACGACAAATTCTACCAGCGCCAGCGCTTCCCAAGAAAAAACAACAGCTAACAGGAAGCGCCGCAAGAAACTCGAAACCGTAGTCAGTCATTTACTTAGTATGTACCTACACCAACCGTAAAAGAAAACGAATCTTTCTCCAGGTGACTGGAATATCGTACCCTGGTCCCATCTACGACAACCCGGCCGACCACGACAGCCTGACCCTGATAACGGACCCGTCCCTGCCCGACCACACCAGTCGGCCGCTGGTCGACGGGTTCCAGGAGTTCACTCTGGTTGACAAGGAGGTCAGCTGCCGGTTCAGGGTCCGGCTGAATCTGACGCAAGGGGAAGGGGTAAGTTTATCAAGATCTACCACGAGGGTAGACAACTGGAACATGTCTAATTTTGTTAAATGCATGCTTTGATAAAAGTTATGTTACCTTCATTTTGTTTTTTCACAAGAAATACACAAAACACGCACAAGCACGAATAATTCACCATATTTTTTCGTATCAAATGGGAAAACTCTCAGAGTACCTACACGTAGTCCTAGTACCTACACGTAGTAAGGGCCTGGCCACATGACTTTCACCATAGCACGGCGTCGTTAACGTAAATGGGTTTATCCCTTTCAAATCAATCTAAGAAAAAAGGGATGACATTACAGTGTCGCGACTTTTTTATTGTAAGACTTTTTTGCCAGACTATACCGACGGCGCTGTAGAAAGTAGAAACGTCACGTTGTTGCCGCGTCGGCGTCGTGTAGATAAACGGTTCCGTGTTTCATTGAGTGCAATATTAAGTCGAATCTCCTGCGCGTAGAGATTAAGATAGCTTGAAGTCGTCGTTACACGGACGACCCATGTATCTGTACAACGCGGGATCGTGCCTTTCTACGGTGCAGCGTCGTTTCGCGTAAATGACGCCGTGCCGTCGTGATACTCGTGATGTGACAAAGCGCTAAATAACCTTGTTATTTGATACAAATGTATGCCTTTTTGTATGCCTTTCTGGGGTGAGATATCTTGGCGGTAAAAACCATATCGTCTTTGACCTGTTATCGTATTACAATCGCATGACATTTTCTGGTACTAATTCAAAATCTTTAACAGTAGATAGTGCGCATGATTAAAATTACAAGGTAAGTTTGCTTTTCTTTGAGATCTATTGCATATGCTTTACCGTGTAACTAATGAACATGTTTGCTTTTTAGCTCACTCTTTGCTTTGTGTTTGGTTTTTTATGTTAATCAATCTGGAATGGGATCAGTTTATTAGAGACTTTAGGTATTCGCCAGAGAACCTTGTCATACGGGCGTAACATCTTATGTGTTGGCTGAATCACGTTATGTCTGTCTCTGAAGGAATGTTTAAATTATTGGTCTCTGTTTAACTGCAGCAAAGTGAACACTACACTTTTAATAACCAGATAAATTTATCCCTATCCAAATCAGAAAAAAATAAACAGGTGACAAACAAATAAATATTTTATATGAAATCACGAGAGAACCTGGGTGACCATTGAAACAGTTTTTGTTTTTTGTAAAATTATCAAGACAAATAAAATGACTTTCTGGAAAAAGATTCTCTGGCGGCCATACAATCATCCCCGGTGGCCCTTCATTTGTGCACGTTTTTTTCATCAATAATTTTCCGTCTCGTAAGATGATCCACTGTTTTAGAGCCACAAGTACCGGACGTTCGTGCAGGACGGCAGCAACACCTACACCCGCCGGGAGCTGGGCGTAGCTGGGTGCCTGCTGGTGGCGTGCAAGAACAGCGACCCCAAGACTTGTGCTTATAGGTGAGGACGAACAATTTGGAACCTACCTCTCTAAGGTTTGGTATCCGCTCTTAGATATATAGCTTACGCGTACCTACCTACCTATACATATGTTCCAAAATGTTCTGGGTCTCTACCGTTTGCCGGAATATTTTTGGCGTATGTTTCATTATTTTTGGGTAATGATGTATGTATGTAAACTCCTTATTGCACAAAAAAAAACAATTATAAGTAAGTAAGTACATAAACTTAAGATAAAGTGTACAATGGCGAACTTATCCCTTTAAGCGATCTCTTCCAGTGATCTCATATACCTATCGCTACGTAATTGCACAGTTTCACGATAATTCATTTTATAATACTGTGGTAATACTTAGTCTCTTTCGTTTTTTATTCTCTTTGCCAACGAAGAGAAGGAAGAAACATAGCTATGAGAAGTAGTAAGAAGAAGTATATACTTTAAGCGTTATTGTATTTTATTTTCAGATTTGGCTTAAATGAAACTGATGTTGAAATACAAGAATTAGAAATAGAAATGTCCACATTACGTAAACAATACAACAGCACGCTGCAGTGCGACAACGTCGTGTACTTCCCTTCGTCCTTCAGAGTAAACAAGTTCCCCTTGAGACCGAGCAACTACACTTACCTGGAATCAACCCAAGACAATGGACATATTAAAGGAAGCGGGCGCGAAAAGATATTGTACAAAATAAATGCACCGCAAAAAGAATTGATGGCTTTTGGAGTCTGGGGCAGAGTTTATGTGAGGGACGTGGATCACAACACTCATGTGTCCGAACAAGACGTGCAGAACTATCTGAATATTGAGGATATAATATACGGAACTGGGAACAAACACGATTGAGACATTTACTCAGATCGACTAGTCAGTAAAATGGGAGAATAATTGAACTAGCGTCAAAACGATAGGAGTCATAAACAAAGAATATACTTACTTAATTACTCATATAAGACTGACAGTGATAAAAACACTAGTTTTACTCATGTTATAAGTTTAGTTGTAGGCTATTTTAGAAAATACGTTGTCAAAAACATTCAAAAGTACACGTTCATTAAATGTTTAATTTTAATAATGGTTTTTTTACTACAAAGTTATTCTCCAAATATAATATGGGGTGTAAGTTAGAAATTCGAAGTACGTTTCAAAGGACGGCACTCACACAATCACAATCGATATTAGTTTCGATATCCATTGATCGCAGCGCTTGTGAAACCACTTCTACCGATATACAACATTTTACGGCGCTAGAACGACTCTCCTCTAGATCTCCACTGTCTGAACCATAATCTATAATGTACCTACCTAGATTGTTGTAGTTAATGATATGTCAGTTGACGTTACCAAAAGAAAACAACTAAATGTTAGAACTCATGTAGGTACATCGTTGTCAAAAACATTCAAAAGTACACGTTCATTAAATGTTTAATTTTAATAATGGTTTTTTTACTACAAAGTTATTCTCCAAATATAATATGGGGTGATTGACTATTGGCATCGACTTGTCACACTTGTTCCATTTAGATGTTTCCTGTAGTACACAAACATGACCTTGTGATTTTCAGGTGTTCCATTTTCGGTGGCCGATATGTATATTGACGATTTCATTTTAAAAACTGTTGCTGAACTGACTCGGTGCAGTCAGCTCGACTACAAAGAGATGTATACAATTCTTAAAGTGAGATGGGAATACGTTATTGAATGAAGATGCATCAAGTTGAGATTAATAAGCGCTACCTATTCCGACCCTTTTACCAAACGATCAAAACTGTAAAAGACCCCGAACGATAGTAGACAGATAACTTACACGAGCAAGTGCAAGGGCACATAGTTGAAAAATAATGCAGTCAAATTACCTATGGTTTTATAATATTAGACTGACCGTGACCAGCGACGGTCAGATGGTTGGATGGCTGACGATTCAATGAATCTAGGATGAAAATTACTGGTTTTGAAGCAGACACATACATTTTTTTGTGTCTATGTTAGTTTTTTTAACAAATGAATTTTCATTTTTTTGAATAATTAAACGGCATTTCGGTACTGTTTTAGCAATACCAGTACAGAGCAGCAGCCTTCGACGGCGAGCGCTCCTTCAGCGGGCTGGCGGAGGGGGACACCCGGATCTGCTCCGTATTAGCCTGCACTGGAGACTCCATGGATACGTGCGGGAGAAGGTCTGAAGCCACTTACATGCATCATATTCCCTATTGAAATCAAATAACAACAAACTTACATCAGTAAAAAAACCGGTCAAGTGCGAGTCGGACTCGCGCACCGAGGGTTCCGTATTTATGATAATATGCTTTTTTTGGTTTTGTTTAATAAACTTCGGAGATATGGGTGAGGGGAGGTCATTTCTTGTAAATTTTAAAAAAATAGTTTTGAAATGTACAGATTAAGCCCAGTATGCTCTTTGTGATATGCTGTTCTCGAGAATTCTCGGGAATCCCCGTAATTCTCTTTACAAAAGAAGCGTCGACCACGAGAATTCTCGAGGACGGCACATCTCTAGATATGCTATTCTTCTCATATAACGCAATAACTGGATTTCTCTTCCGCAGATTCCCAGTTTTTGCTCAACATACAACAGCGGTCTTCAATGAGCTAACTATCGTCGCTGAAGTACCAACTCCACAAGTGGTGCCTCAACTGAACGCCAAGGATTCCGCTTTCTTCCCGGTCTCCATGGACGTGTCCATCATGCCACTGGAAGTCGACGATTATGTGTACACTGAGGAACAAAGTAGTGGAAGGGCGGTGTATACTTTTACGTTAGTGAACCTCGAGAAAGAATTATATAGCTTCGCCGTGTGGGGACGAGTGTACCCCCCAGTGCCGGGCTCATCTGTTGTCCCGAGTTTAAGTAAATTGTTGTTGTTAATCGGTTTAAGTTTTTGTTTTAAATATTAGAGGTACAAATGATGAAAATGAAAAAAGAGTCTGTTACTAAAAAACAAAATATCTTTGTAAATAAATTTATTTAAAATTGTTTGATTCATATAGAATTGTTGTACGTGTACCTATAGTTTGTCTTTTTATCAGCAAATGATAATATCATTTGAATCATTTCACAAGAGCTGTCACGAATGGATTGAATGGGTAGGTGAATAAAAGTAGTCACGTGTATGTATATACAATAAATAAGTACGTTTTAAGTTAGAAATTCGAAGTACGTTTCAAAGGACGGCACTCACACAATCACAATCGATAATAGTTTCGATATCCATTGATCGCAGCGCTTGTGAAACCACTTCTACCGATATACAACATTTTACGGCGCTATATCGACTCTCCTCTAGATCTCCACTGTCTGAACCCCAATCTATAATGTACCTACCTACGTACATAATGATATGTCAGTTGACGTTACCAAAACAAAACAACTAAATGTTAGAACTCATGTACGTTGTTATCATTGAATACAATGTTAGAGTTGTTTCTTCTCGTCACGCTACAATTAGCTACGGAACCAGAAACTATTCCTTTATGCGCGGAATTACGATAATAAATAAGTAAATTGAAATTTGTATTTTTGTACTGATTGTGGGCGGGCTGATTTGTCTCCTTATACGCTTTAATATGATTATTATTGATTAAGTATAATTAATTGGTTAAATTTTAAAAGTATAATGTCGCCGCGCCGATAATCCAATAATGGTTTACGATTCGGTTTACGATTCCACATAATATAGGTAAGACAAATTGACCGTGTTTTGGAAATTAATTAAGATAAAGTTCACATTTTAGTGTTCCTAAACTCAAAACAGAACTATCATTTCATCATGGCCGTCCGTTTGTCTGTCTGTAATGTCCGTATACTAGACAGGGATTATTAAAGATCGATGATGTAGACAAATTTACCCGTTCCATACTAATTGTAGTCATATTATTTGTCAAAACCGCACTTATCTAGTCAATAGAATTAACTAGGTCCTAGACAGAACGAATCAGATGCCACCGTGTAATAAAGCGCAGTGCGCGTGAAATCGTCGCAAATTGCTCATTATTAGTACACCATGAGCACGGGTCGGGTCGCGCTACTCCTGGCCATCTCTTCGGCGGCCATTGAGGTATCGTTCAAATACTCTTTCTTAGTTGACGAGCTGGGCAAAAAACCCGAAAATCCGCAGGATATGAACCAGAACCAAGCTATATGAGGGCACTTGTTCACGTCTGCAATATAGAGAGAATCTTCTAGCGCTTCAGACAAGCAAGACCATCATTGCGGAGAAGTGCCACAAGAAACTCCAGCAGAAAGTCATTTTTGCAATATACAATAATACCTAATACTTAAAAGTAAGTTACATAGGTATACACGGTAATAAAGTAATTATAAAAAAAATGCACAAATAAAATCATTAAGTAGTTCATTACGATTCTAACGACACCACCATTCGACATCCCTGCCTTGGTTAATTAAATTAGAATGCTACGGCGCTACGGGTAGGTAATTATGATGGGTGAGGTTGCCACTTGCCACGCCATTAAGAAGCGATTTGGACCTTTTGGACGAAGGAAACTTGAACAAGAAGGGTTATCGGTTACTCATGATGCCGGTGACAGTGTCCCGCAATGATCACGCGGCGATCGTGTAAGCCAAGCTTGAAGATCTAACGAGATTTTGCTGCGCAATTCTACCGCGAATAAGAAAGGCTAGTCTGTAGAGTTCGCTTGCTCTTGCCCGAACTGTATACGACAGACGTAAAAATTATCATGGCTAATTAGCTTAGTATAAAGTTTTCATCCCGTTAGGTAGAAAATAACATGATTATCCTGTCTAAAAAACAAAAGATGCAGCCCGTGGGGAAAGACCTTAGCTGCCTAGACAAGATGTATAGGTAACGCTAACGGAAACGACTTTCTATAACTGTCTAAATGTAACATTTGTTGACATACGAGTATTTAAGCGCTTAACGTAGCGGCAGTACGTCAATTCTATAAATTTGCGTTAACGTTAACGTTCGCAAAATGCATGCAAAAAGTCACAACTGAAGTAGCAATAAATAGCAAAAAAAAGCAATGGTAGTTATAAATTAATAATGCTTACTTTAATTAAAATATTACCTATTAATTTCAGATAATATCATGCCAGTGCAATGCCAAAGTAAGTGAAAATTAAATCATTTCAATACTCATAGTCGTGCGGTGTATAAAACTGTCAGTCTTAAATCGAGATCATTCACTTGATCAATTCTTCTCTAAATTAAGTATTGTTTATGTTTAATTTTATAAATAAAAACAATAGAGTGAGTGATGTTAGTAACAAAATTATGTCTAGAGAACATATCGCACTTTTAATCAAACAAAGAAATATCTCTAAATAGAAATACATTCGAATTTTAACCCTAACTTTTGAAAGTAGAGTTTTATCTAAAACTGAATTTTGTTTTGAGTTAATTCTTTGTTTGATTAAACGTGCGATATTAAAGTAAGTAAATAGTATTTTAAAAGAGTTTGAATATTTCGGACCAACGATCGTTAGTAAGAGAGACTACGTAGTTATGAATAGTGATAATTATGATGTAAAAATAATAAGAAACATTTTCCTACTTTCGAAATAATTTTCGAACTCTGATTGAGTTCAAAAATTATGAGAAGTTTGACGCACCCACTTAATAATTATCACAAATCTCAGCCCAGTACGGCACGGGAAGTGACTCAAAATTGACTTGCAACATTCACAAAAAACACCGCAAGTTAACCTTTTGAACGCTACAGACGGCTCTGGCCGTCAATTGAAAGTCGTGCCACTGACACGCCATGACGGGTACAACCGTCACAAGCTCAAGATTTAAAGAGACTTAGTTTCGTATCACTAAGGTGAAGGTAGTTTTCATAGCATAGCAAACCTTTTTGGCCCGTGAGTGACACATTTTGTATTCGACGTATTTAAAGCGTTCAAAACGTTAAATAAGGCCTTGTAAAGATGAACAATCTCGGATATTAAGTTGCCTTATGTTACAGTGTGTCGGTAGTGCCTGCACCTCGGGGGTAAGTTAACCTAGATATCTAATTTTAAGGATAGCCTTTGAAGGCCCTACTTTAAAAATCGAAGTATGTAGTAACGTTCGCTCCATCCCTTATAAGTATAGTAAAAACTTAGTCCTTAAGACCAATTTGGGCGTCAAAAAAAAGATAAATCCGACCGACAGAGTTCCTTACAGAGGCCCTTTCCAAGATACACTACGCAAACTAGCTTTTCTATTCGATCCGTTTTTAAACCGATCGGGTCACATGTAGATCACGCGACTTTTCGTATCACGTCATCTACCGTGACGCGATTAGTTTAAAAACTAAACGAATAGAAACGCTACCTAGCATAGTGCATCTTGGCAAGGGCGCTCTTCTCTGATCGGTCGCAATTTTGAAACTGCAGTAAAGTGGTAACACTGTAGCGTATTCCTGTCAAATCAATGAAAGAAAAAAGGGATGGCACTACAGTGTTGCCACTTTTAAATTTCAAGACTTTTTTGCCAGACTATAAGTCGCCACTATGACGTTTCAAAAGAGTTTATTAGGTATTATGAGTATGGGTATAGGGGTTGGAAACAATATAAGATAGAAACAAAAGAAGGAGTATTATTCAATAACAAATTAAAACAACATGCCGTCACAAATACGAGTATGATTATTTGTTTCGTGACTGAAAATTGTTTTTTTTTCTTATTCAGATGTTAGATAAAGAGACATGCAAATCAATGGTAAGCAAACTTTTCTCCCCAGGCTTATGGTCTGTCAAGTTTATTACTAAAACTCCATTCCATCGTTGGTACGGAACCACAAAGGATTTAAATTTCACCTTGTAGCCAGGGCTCCATCCACGTGAACCTCAGGATTTATTTATTTATCGTATGGCGATTATTACGTCACTGCAATAATTGTTACTATGCTATAATTATTGTTTCCCGAGCATACGATAGACGATTCGCAGTGACAGTAAGCCGTGAGATTCGAGTGGAACAGTACGGCTGCCAGTTTATTGCACTTTTAGCACCACCCAGGGGTAACGTGTAGGGAAGCGGTGGGTATTCTCCTACGGACGTGGTGCAATATATACCCCGACCCGACCGTACCGACATTCCTAACCTATTTGACGGCGTCAGCCACTTTGTAACTTTTGTTGGTTCACAGAATCAAGTCGCTGACGCCGCTAAATACCTTAGGGATTAGGATGTCGCTACATCGAGCTCCTTTGTCTTCGTTAAGTAGTGTAGTCGGGACACGTACGGCTGCGTCGAGGGTGTAGAAGAACTAGTGTTGCCAGATATACCGATTTCTGCGGTGAGCCCGATTTTAAAGGGTCTATGGACACGTTCCGATTTACCCCGATTTTCAGCACATCACCAGAGTGTCCATTATGTAACATACTAATATATAAACCGAGAAGGCCAAAAACGGTTTCAATTGTCATTGCAAGAGGGCTTTATGCTGTCCCGATTTTAAAACCCAAGTCCCAATTTTTTTCTGGCACTGTTCCGATTTACGATAGACTAAACCTGGCATAAATAGGCAGGACACAGTAAGTGGTTCACTGCGGTCGGTGTGGTTCCTCGAGGGGTCTTCTTTTTCCTCTCCACCCAGGTGTAACAGTTTCTATCCTCCTTTGGAGTCATCGCCGGCAACAACCCCGATATGCGGCCGTGCCGATTACCTGGCAGTTGATTGTCGAGCAGCAAGAGCAGCTTACGCGCGTTTCTAACCTAACTTTAACCGTGGACGAATAGTTCGTTAGCTTTTGAACGCCTTACGTCGATCAAATACAAAATGTGTCACACACATCCCAAGTTATTTGCTATGCTAAGCAACTTAATTCATACGAAACAAATTCTCTTTTAATATTGATCTTGTGACGGCCAGAGCCGACTGTGGCGTTCAAAAGGTTAATGCTTGTTATCATTATTATTAGCGCTAGGTAAATAAAAAGTTTTTTTTTAGTATCGTCATGTTTCGAACAACGTTTAGCAGTCAGTAGGTGCGAGTACTCGCTGACCATGGTGACTGATTTAACGGCTTCGAAATATTTTTGTTCTAGTGTTATGAAGATAAATGTTCTACTGGTGTAAGTAAAAATCTTCCCTATTTTTCTTATAGTACCTGTTTAATACATTGATTTAAGTTAGATACTAAGATTCAGTGCCGTATTAATAAACTCATCTTGGCTGAGACGCCCGTCACAAGATACGTCAAAGTAAACGTCAAACCATAGAACGCAGTCATTTTTGACGCATCTCGAGACGAGCATTAGAGTTGAGAGTCGGGACTTGACAGAAGCGCGTGGAGCTAACCCCATGTGCTTCTGTTTAGTCCATTAGAGAAATTACTCTTTTACCGAACAATTGTCTTCGCGAGTGATATCCATGGACTTATTTCTCTAATAAGTCCATGGAAGTGTCTATAAATAACTCGACATTGGCGAAATACACCTTAACAGGAGTGAAAGCCATTAATTAAAATTAGAATTAGAGTTGAGAGTCGTTTATTAATACGACCCCTAGTCCCTTTTGAAAAAATATCTATCTAACCTACGGAAGTTTTTACTACGGTGGAACTGAGAACTGTGACGAGTTTCGACATATCTTGATTAAATTAAATTAAACTATGTTTTTAAAACCTTATTTCTTTGTTTTACTCAGTGCTTCGGGCCTAACTGCGAGGCGTATGTAAGTATATAGTCTACTTACATAAATGTTAGAATTCATTCTGGTGCTTTATAAAATTGACTACCTAGTTTGTCGTATTAAGGTAATTGTACACAGGGTTACAGAGACGTCTCGACATGAGCGCCACGGCGTCTAACGATAAGGAATCATTTTATCGATTGTTTTTATAGTGTTAAGGACTTCCTCGAGCAATGTAATGTATGATTAATGGCATGGTATAATAATATTTTATGAATTTTGACTTTTTTATCTATAATTTAAATGTGTATTGTTATTGTTATTTATTGAATTTTATTAGATACTTACCAAATATTGTAACAAATAAATTTCTTTTATTGCATAAATAATATTTGCACGCTTGCTTGCAAGCTGGATACATTGGACATTATTTATTATTTAAAATTGACTGTAACATCTTGTACTGTACTGTATTCTGCAAATAAATGATATTGATTGATTTGATTGATTGATTGATGTCGACGTCGACGTCGATGCAGTCACACACAAACCACTTACACATATATTAAGCTATATATACTGTGCCACTTATCCCTACAAATAAGCCACTTATCTCACACTGCCGACGATGAGCGGGAAGCGAGTAGAGCCAGCGATCAATTATTAGTAACTAGCGACCCGCCCTCGCTTCGCTTCGGTTTATTTGAGTTTTCTATAACACACGTACATAAAACAAAATTTATTATACATAAAAACCTTCCTCTTGAATCACTCTATCTACTAAAAAAAACCGCATCAAAATCCGTTGCGTAGTTTTAAAGATCTAAGCATACATAGGGACAGACAGCGGGAAGCGACTTTGTTTTATACTATGTAGTGATGATATAATGTCTCTAATATTGACACGGAATCTATATTTTTTGTTTAGACAAACTATATAGTGGAGAGAGTTCTCGCCACGGCGGCAGTGTCAACAGCCAGCGATTAATAAACGCAACTATTAATAAATCTGTCAGTTTTGTTGACACGGGATCTATATATTTTGTTCGTTACTTTTTAAGCGAAAAAATAGTCGATAACTACCTAATCGCTTCCTCGCTGGCAGAGGGACAAGTGCTCAAGTGCCGCCGGCTTAAGTTACCATAGTGTAAAATCAAAGTGATTATACTCGAACTATTCATAAAAATAATAATATATTTTACTGATTTCAGTGTCAGGGTTTTAGGTGCGAATCAGCCGTAAGTATAAGGTTCTCCATCTCAAATAACTAACAAATGGTATGTAGAGATGTAGTGAATAATCCTTTCCCATCATTTTTGGTCGAATAATTTCGTATTTATCTTGCTTTCTCAGTTGATTTATTGATGGGTACTAAAGCTAATTGAGAAAGATAGATAAATACGAACTTATCCGACAAAAAACGATGGGAAAGGATTATCACA
Organism: Acleris laterana; assembly: GCA_963966035.1. NCBI lineage: Eukaryota > Metazoa > Arthropoda > Insecta > Lepidoptera > Tortricidae > Acleris > Acleris laterana. Next base: position 8,123,057 of record OZ014457.1, read on the forward strand.
CTACATCTGTATACAGGTGTCCTGGAACCTGAAGTAAGTAAATATAACGACATAAGTAAGCGACTTCTTTACCGGCCCAGAATATAGGTTTAACTTTTAAATAAGTTCGTTAGTTTAGGAGTTATTAAAGTTTTAATTATACCGGTAAGGAACGCTAGGTACCTTGCGGGACACGTTTGCCTCCCTTGGCTTAAAATAGCAATGAATTGAATTACACTGTAATTCCAAAATATATACGCAATGAAAATACCTACGTACTGAAATAAACAGTCCAAGGTGGCATTTTGTCTGAAAAGTTGGCGCAGTTAATTAATATTTAGTTATTGTCCAGCAAGTAAGTACTACTACGGTAATATGGGCAATAAATTCTTACCCCTTAATGTTTACGTCAAGTTCTGGGACACCCTGCATACCTACGAGTATATAGAAATTCAGAACGGCACGAAATCGTCAAACGTTTTTTAATTACAACTTAAATAATATCTGACAGAACAGGCATATGGCAGGGTAGCTTTAAAAATTGAGCTTAGATTTTAATTACACAATAATACCATAATTTACATAGTTTACGTTACCTAAATGATTTCTTTACTTTTCGACTCATAATAGTGGTAAACAAAAACGAAAACTTTTCTTTCAGTGTGATGGCGATTCCTGCATATCTTCAGTTAGTATATTTGCTGATGCATTGTAACTGTATTCCCCTCGTAACTAGTTGATTTATGTCTGGTTTCTATATTTAAACCTCGGATAGATAAGGCTTACTTCGGGTTAAAATTTGACATTTGCCCATACAAAATATGTCAAATTTTAATCCGAAGTGTAAGCCTATCTGTCCGCGGTTTGAATATAGGAACCGGCCATTAGTAAATCTGAAGACAAGTCACGTCTGTAAATTGCTACAGCTATTTTTAAGAAAAAACCTGGCAAGACCGTGCCACGCTCAGTGTAGTGTTCCGCCGCCGCCGATCCAACAATCGCAAAAGACTCCAGGGGGTCCAGACAAGATGCAAACGCCGCTATCGTTTTTCTGTTCTATCGTCTTGAAATGTCCTATGGGATCACAAATTTATCACGTGGTTTATCGAAAAGAATAGCGAAGTCCTAGCCAACATACTTATTTTCGTTTTGCTTAAATATATCAAAACGAACAGAAAAATGTATCGTGGTAGGGTTGTAGCTTTGGTGGTTTCTCAAAGATGATAAGAAATACTGAGCAGCAGCAAAATACATTTCAACGTATCATAAATCTAATACAATCCGTATAAGGTTTCTGATATTGCCAATCGCGTCACTGTTAGATGACGTGATACGAAAAGTCACGTGATCTACCAGTGACGGGATTGGTTCAAAAACGAAACGAATAGAATCGCTAGTTAGCGTAATGCATCTCCAAAAAAAAAAAACCGGTCAAGTGCAAATCAGATTCGAGCACCGACCGAGGGATCCGCACATACGTTTATTGGCATACAATATCAGAAACCTTAAGTACCTATAAGATTTATGATAAGTGGATATGTAATTGGGATTGTTCATATTTTTACAATTACTCCAATTCGAAAACCATTTCGAGGAATAGGGTTTTAAAGCCGTTCTGCATTATTAAATTTTTGAAATATTTATCTATTTTGGATATTTCGGCAAAAGTATATTTAACCTTTGTTTGACTTTCGTTTTCGGCTTGAAGCCCTCCTAGGTGTATCTTACGGGTTAGGTGAAAACAGCTTGAAATAGTATGTTTTATTACACTATTACAATCACTTTTTTTCATTAGATATCATTGAATTGTTGTAATTTATTAGAAAATGCTAACCCAAATTTAAAATAATCATGTCATCCATTAAATGCCTGCTAAATAAATAAAGATATTAACAAAACTATTGGGTCAAAAACAAAATTAATGAAATTGGTGTCTTAAAATTTCCTAGTCTTTCGAATTAGAAAGTAAAAACCGTGGGTTATTTTTTTTGGTCATTCCCAATTGCTGCTGCTCGGTATTTCTTATAATCTTTGAGAAACCACCAAAGCTACCACGAGACATTTCCATGTAAGTAAATGAGTTATTTTTTTACATTTTAGTGTGATGGCTTGCAATGCAATGCGTGGGTAAGTAAGAAATAAATTTTCTTAGTTGAATACAGGGTGTTACTTGAGGGGTGAATCAAACGAAGCAGGGATTAAGGACGACAAGACATATCGATTTAAACCCTAAGAACGGTTGCCACCAAATACACTTACCAACATATTTATAGTGGACTTTTATAGTTATATCATGCATTTATTATAAATCAGTTAATCATGTCAACAGTTAATCAACAGTTGGTCCTGTTTGAACTTCTGCACTAATCTGACATGGGCGTACAAGCGATAAGGTGCAAAAGTGTGCAGCTACTTATAAGGCCGACTGTAAATACCTACCGACTATGCCTGAGAATACCTAATGAAATTTCATTATGTTTTTCAGTGCAAGGGATCCATGTGTAAAATTGTCAAAAATGTAAGGTAAATAATTTAATAACATCAATTTTGTTAAAAGGAGATAGTCATAGTCATAGACCATAGTCATATTCTACGCGTGCCCGGAAACTAGAAAAAGTTTGATATATCCGAATCAAATCACGTTTTAATGAATTGTAAATTTTGAGTACCTGTCGTAATTACTCATAGGTAGGTAAAGGTACTTAAAATTTCCTGTCGATTCACCGCACAAAAACAGGAGCTTTTCGATCCACGAAGTCACGCCCCACTAGTTCCGGTTATAGCCGGTTATTTTCATACAAAATCGTCTAATAACCGCTTAAATGGCATTCCCTAACTAATACCTACATCATAAGAATCTTGAAAAAAATGGACGCGATTCTGTAGGGTATAGTCCCTACCCACACATACCTACCTATCAGTTTGAATTTTTTTTTTGTGGTACGAAAGTTCTGGTAAGGATCTTAAGAGGTTCTAATCTAATACTAATAATGCAGCGGGCGCGCTGGTTGGTCTGGCTTTCCGGAGAGAAACGGCGTTGGTGAGGTTAACCACGGCGGTGGCAGTGCCGGCTACGGCGGCAATGGTGGTCTCGGCGGCAACGGTGGCAAAACTGTCTACGGCGGCAATGGTGGCTACGGTGGAAATGATGGCTATGGCGGAAATGGCGCCTACGGCGGCAATGGTGGTTATGGCGGCAATAGCGCCTACGACAGCAATGGTGGTTACGACGGCATTGGTGGCTATGGCGGCATTGGTGGCTTTGGCGCCATTAGCGCCTACGGCGGGATTGGTGGCTACGGCGGCATTGGGGGCCACGGTGACAAAAGAAGCAGAATTCCCGCGGGCCTTAGCGGCCAGTGGAATCCCTACAATGCTCCTAGGCCCTGGAAATCTCCTGCAGAGTTTACCATGGTCGAGGGTCCTATTTTTACCGGGTACCCTGGTCGCTCTAGCGGCAATGGCGACGTAGTATCCCAAATTTCACTAGGTAACTTCACGCTGCACAAACCTGGCCGCCCATGGATACCAACAGGTCTGCCTTTACCACCTTGGAGGATAAGCCCTAGTCTTGATGGACACGGCAAACATGGCAACGGTCGTGGTAACGGTGGTCGCGGTGGTAGCAATGGTCGCGGCAGCCGCGGTGGACGCGCTGGTCGCGCTGGACGCGCTGGTCGCAGTGGTCACCGTAGTCTAGGAGACAACGCAAAAGGAAAACGTGACAGGTCACACCTTAACGCGGCAGGTGAGAATAATTTTTAAGTATAAATTTTAAATACACGAAGTAACGTTCTCGTATAGTCGATCAAAAAAGTTCTCTACCACTTTTGGACTTCAACGTCATACACACAAATCGAAAGGTGGTAGGTAAAGGAAAGTCGAAATCTCCCAAAAAAATAGCTAGGTGTGGATTTCAATGCTCTAGCAATTGTACAGTTATCAAATATTTTGGAGCAGACAAGATCCAATAAAAAAATTAAATTTAAGTTTTAAATTCCCCTGACTCAAAACAGTCTGTAAAGAAAAAGCTCTAAATAGTAAAAAATAATAAGTATTGGCCCCATAAGTTAAATGTATAAGTACCTAGGTACAGACTGTTTTGAGTCGGGGTAATTTTAAATTATTAATTTTATTTTCATTTCAAACTTTTCCAAATTATCAATATGACTATAGCTAGCAACGTCTCTTTAAAGACATGAAATAATAATAGGGGGTTAATTAATAACTAATAAATAAAAAGAGATGTGTTAGTTTATAACGTGTATCTCTGTCTATGTATCTGAGTTTCGTGTTTGTGGTATCATAGCTCCTAAACGGATGAACGGATTTGAATGTAGTTTTTTAATTTGAAAGCAGGTTTTCTAGCGGTGGCTTTTAGGAAGATTTCATGAAAAATGGTTCGGCCGTTTAAGAGATATCAGCTCTTTAAGTATGTGGCGCCGTTAAATCGGGGGCTTTTAACCCCCTAAAACCTTTATATCTCAAAAACGGCAGAACCGATTTTGATAAAACATGTCTAAGAACCATTGCCAAAAAACCTGCTTTCAAATCTAAAAGACCGCATCCAAATCGGCTAATCCGTTAAAGAGCTATGATGCAACAGACAGACACACACACAGTCCAGTGGCGCCCTCATTACTATTATTGTGTTTTCAAATTAACTAAAGAATTTCCTTGGAATCAGATGATACGACTTTGTAGCGCAAGTAAAAACACAATTTATGGAATACTTAACAAACTTTAATATGAATTACCCTTTGAGTAGTCAGCTTAACGGGAAAAGGTGATCACTTTTTTCCTTTAAGTTGATAACCCGAAGGTAAATTGAATTTAAACTATGTGACCCCTATGTGTACCCTATAGTTGTGTTTTCATTTGTAGTACAAAAACACAGGTCGATTTCAAAAAAATACTCTAGTTTATTTGAAAACACAATAATAGTAATGAGGGCGCCACTGTACATCCATCGTACGCTCGGCGCAGTCTTAAATAATCTGCAGCTTGCCTGATGCGATACATTATTTGATAGCGGCTGCGACTGTACTATTACTTATTCTGTGCTTATACGAACGATCGTGAGCTTGAATACTTACTGCACAGTGTCCCTAGACAAGATGCAATGGGCGACCGTTATCGAATCCTACACATTATCGTTATCGCAAATGTATAGGATTATTATTTATACCTTTGTTTTGACGAAGTACGTTTGGCTCTATTGTAACGTTTCCCAACCGTTTGATTTGCCAACCCGCTTGGTTTTCTGTAACCGTAAACATTTAAATTTTCAAAGTGAAAAGTAAAAATCATTTATTGTTTGATTGCAGATGTACAATAAGTTGTTATGGACCAACCAATGTTGGTTGGGCGCATCACAACCAACCGTTTCCGGTGTACAATAATTAAAGGGCTTATTAAAATGAACGGCAAGTCAAAATAAATACTAGCCTAACCTATAGGGTTCTACGCGATGGTACTGAATTAAATCCTGAAATATTTACAGTTACAGGCATTCTAAGGACAGTTATAGGTTACATAAAAAAATGGGTTGGCAAATGAAACGGTTGCGAAACGACCAAACGACACATTTTAATAGCAAATATATTTCGGTCAAACGGTTGGACTGACGCTGCCGGACGGTAGATACCGACACGTCGAGCGCTTATGTCAATTTTCGAATATAAAGAAAGAAAGAAAGAAAATAAATTTATTCAGAGGGAACGCACACAGCGAAAGTAACAATGTTTAACAGCACCATTTATTTTTTTAATTATTGTAGTATCATTTACATTAGCGTTAAGCATCTTGTCTAGGGCCCAATGATTAATTTTGTATTTCTTTTGTTTACAGATCCGGTAATGAGTTTTATATTTTAGATTCAAAAATTTAGACTACCTACATCTCGGTTAGAATCCAGACACAGATGGCATAAGACTTGAGTGGCCCTTACTTTGAATACCATTATATTTGTCTACAATCCTTTGGTCTTTTATTTCACGATACAGGTTAAATACATAGTTAAAATATTTAGGCGTCTAATACATAAAGTATAATAGGAGATTATACATCGAGGGGATAAAGCACTGTTTTATGTCACGGGCACGATATTGAATTCTGAGCAAATGAGGGATTCCAAATTTAATTTCCGAGCGAACTGAGCGTGTTACGTGTTAGTTCCTGAGCGAAGCGAGTGAATTAAAACGGAGTCCTGAGTGCAGCGAGGGATTCAAGCTCGCCCAAGACGAAAACAGCTTTATCCTTTGGGATACTCTACTTTTCTCAACTTTTGCGAGACAATAAAAAGCAAGGCTACTAAGGGCCACCACAAACGATCAGTCGAACTGAGAGGCCGAGGAGAGATACACGGGTATTAAATAGAGTGAGGAAGTTATAAGTTGAAGTTAAGTCTTACATTCTAACAAATAATTGCGTCCCTCTCGGTCTGTCAGTCGGTCTGATCGTCTGTGGCAGCCATTACTAGAAACAATGTTTTATTAAAACTTATAGTCCCTTATTTAAATAAAAACGAACTTGCTTAGCTCGCGTCGGTTTCAAACATGCTTGGGCTTGCTTACACTTAAAATGCGAAAAGGTCGACAGAGGAAGTTTGTGATATTTAGGAATTATATCATATCACATTCAAAAAATCACTCATTTTAAGATTTTTCGTCCCACCGGGGCGCAACTAACTACTGCAAGTACGCGAACTTACTCGACCGTCTCTCACCCCTTTAATAGGGCAACACGCATATTAAAAGTAATAAGCATATTATAAGTCTATGGCTCAGGCATATCCACAGATTGAACTAAGTAAATATTTTTAACAAAAATTGACACCTTCCGTCCGTGCTGTCACCGCACTGAAGTCTTCCCCGAAAGAGTTCCAAGTTCCAAGGTTGATATCTGTCTAAGGCCTTATTTTGACAAGCGAAGTTCGAAGTTACATTAGCTCCATCCCTTTCCATCGATTTAGTTTCGACTTACGAGTGATAGCGATGGAGCTAATGTACAACTTCGATTTTCAAAGTAGGGCCTCTGTCTTTAGACGTTGGACATACCCTTACAATTTTGTTCGCAGCCCTGGCACATGCTTAGTTGGGACCGTTTCACAACAATTCTCAAAGTAGGGCGTAAGTAGGGCCTACTTACGCCCTACTTTGAGAATCGAAGTTCGAAGTTACGTTAGCTCCATCCCTTTCTCTCTTTCACTCGATTTAGTCTCGTCATTCGTGCGAGACTAAATTGGCAGAAAGGGATGAAGATAATGTAACTTCGAACTTCGTCTTTCGCCGTAGGGCCCCGACCAACTTTGTGTAATCAGCTGATTTATGACATAGATAAGATAAGCGATCAAAATTGTAAACAATGCGTCGAGACAACCTGACAACCCGTAACATAACTTGTGCGCTTAAAACTATTATCGAGTCTCAATCAACAACTTCATATTTGTTAAAGCAGTCATTTGCTTAACGTTTCACTGATATGATAACAACCAAAGGTTTAAAGTTTCATCGCACCACCACTGTATCTAATCTACTCCCGCTAATATAAACGATGCATGTAACTGTTTATCTTACTTCATTTGTAACCCTTCAGCGAATATGTGTATATTATTTACCTATTGTGGAGACAAGGACGTGGACAGCGACTACCGTCTAATCGTGGTAGAGAACAGAGACGAGTATTACGACCGGCCGGCCTCTAACGTGGCCGAGTGGGAAGACTCGCCCATAGTAGCAGGTAACAAGGCTGGTTACCTGTCCTAGCACTAGGTTATAGGTTTACGGTTACAGAGTATTTATTTATTTAAAAATAATTACACAGCATAACAATATGAATGCAGTTAATCTAATTTCGGACTTGAAGTACAGACTAAATAATAACCTTGTCTTATCTTTCATCAAAGTCCTGTTAGCAACAGTAGATTGTTGTTAATATAATAAAAATAAATTTCTGCTTACAATATTTATTTAAGGTCGAGACCTGGGTGCTCCTGATGGGGATGGCACCTGGTTTGCCGTCTCCCCTGAGAGGAAAAAACTTGGAGTGCTTCTTAATTTACCTGGTAATAAGAAACCAGATGCAAAAAGTAAGAATGATTCTGAAATACAAATTATAATCAATTATTTTGGAAAGCCATTGTTTTCCTTAATACTTTTTTGGGTGTCTTTGTCTACACAATTATTGATAATTGTGACGCTTTTTGGTTTATATATTAGTTTCTTAAAGATAATTATTATTATGACTTGCAAGAATCATGACCTTAAACACATTATGACTAAAAATATATATTTAGACGATGTAGACCCAATAAATTATTTTATCAAAATGTTGAAGTAACCATTTGATAACTGTAAAAATCGTTACAGGTAGAGGCAGAATAGTTACTGATTACTTACAATGTAATTCCTCAACTGAAGAATATGTAAAAATGAAGCATAGTTTTTTCAAAGAAGTTAATGAGTTTGTTCTAGTTACTGTTGATTTTGGGTAAGACAATAGTTCATCCTGCTTGCTTGTTTCAATAGAGGTTTAATTGCTTATTTTCTTTTAAATTATAAAACAGGCTGCACTAATGTTTGACTACCAAGAACATCAATTGATGTTTGTGATAATGAGGTTGAAGCTAAAGCGGTGTCTCGTTTTTCTAGAAAGGAGACAAATGTCCAAACATACTCAAATGTCACAGACCAAATTTTAAACTGGGAAGAGTCATGCCAGGGATTCTCAAATAGTCAGCCTGAGAACCCTCTTAAGAAGGCAGTAGCTGGCAGGGAGCTCCTCAGGGATATATGCACCAGGCTCAACAAAATTGCTGATAAAGAAATGCTCATTGAACAATTGATAAAGCTGTTAAAATCAAATGAACAGTGAGTAATTAGACAATTTATAAACAAGTTGATTTTGAGTGCTTTAAAATGTGCGACTGCTCATATGGAGACAACCAAAGGTCTGTATATTTTAATGCATTTACTGCCTCATCTTTATTGGAACTGGTTCCAAGCTCTTTACACTTGTATCTATCTAACAAACTAAGCATCTAAACCAATCTTGGAAGTCTTGGAAGTGCTAGTTTTAGTTTTGTTTTGATGCAGTTAGTTGATAGTGACCCTGCCTGTTATGCTATGTTTGGGACCGCATCAATTTATGTCAGATTATCCCTCACTGTTTATTATTAGTTACATGATTAGCTTCAAAATCGGCAACATTATGTGTATGAATTCAGCATCCAAGGCTCTGGGCAAAAGTCAGCAGAATGCTTATGTGCATTCAACAAACTGATTATGTTTGTTTAACTATAGGGTAAAGTCACCAGTAGTCAGCCAGAGACCTGTAGTCGGCCTCTGCCTATAGTTTGTTTGAGTGGAAAAAGCATGAAAGATATATTTCCCACTCTTCTCACTCATATAAGGTCGACTACCGGTCCCTGGGTGACCACTGGTGACTTTACCCTACATATTTTTATCATAATGACAATATTGAATAATGATAATAATAGGTGTACGCATACTTAAGCCTTTATTGTAATTTGTTATGAGGATTTAATATACATACATGCATAAACTCACGCCTTTATTCCCAGAGTGGGGTAGGCAGAGCTACAGAATTACTAACTTTAAAAACTTGTTAGTAATTCTGTAATCACATCGCACAATTAGGCTAAGATGTTTACCAGTGCATTAGTGACAGGCTGCAAGCCCATCGCCTAACAGTACACAGCCTTTATTCCCTTATTATAAAAAAAAAATACATACAGTGGAACGTATAACCTCCTCCTTTTTTGAAGTCGGTTAAAAATAAAATAAATATATTGTGTAGTATTAATATTGTTTCAATAAAATAAAATAAAACATTACTCTGCTGATTTGTAAGGTTTTAAATGCATTCAAAAACCAAGTTTTATATGGCCAAACAGAAAGGTAATGACAAAATGATAAAACAAATAAATACAAAATTTATTTCCAGGCACTTACCTGATCAACAATTAGAAAAAAGAAATCCAGATTTGTATCAACAATTTAGTTCTATATTTGTCTCAATACCTGAAGGGAGATATGGAACAAGGTAATTCATTACACATACAATTAAACCCGTTGAGTTCTCCACAATTTTTTGTGTACATCGCTCTGGGTTAACATGTACAAATAGTGACAAAAAATAGTTGAAATTCTGTTAAGCCAGCATTGTATAATTTAACATAACTGTTAACTTTGCTAAAACACTGTAAAATATCAATATTTTCTATTTTCAGGACTCATACCATAGTGCTGCTTTCAAAGACGGGACATCTAGACATCATAGAGATAAGCTTGGAGGGCCCTGTTGACCTGCAGAACCCAAGTTGGAAAAGGACTGAGTACCAAACCAATATTTGACTAGACAGGAAATGTCAATTATAAACATGGTATTATATTATAATTAAAAAAATGTAACCAAATTGTCTTTTAATTTATTTTGTAAGAATAAGAATCACTACATAGTATAAAACAAAGTCGCTTCCCGCTGTCTGTCCCTATGTATGCTTAGATCTTTAAAACTACGCAACGGATTTTGATGCGGTTTTTTTAAATAGATAGAGTGATTCAAGAGGAAGGTTTTTATGTATAATAAACTCTGTTTTATGTACGGGTGTTACTGAAAACTGGCAAACCGAAGCGAAGCGAGGGCGGGTCGCTAGTAATATTTATTTCAAAAAGCAAAGGGTATGGACCAGTTTTCCATTTTGAACAATTCAGGAACAGTAAAATCAGAATCTTCTTCTAAAATACAAGCTAATAACTTTGGTACATTTAAAATTGTACCTGAAATAATATGAGGGAATTTTCTTGTTTTATTATCCAGGTAAGTAAACATTAGTCTCTTGCTAATGAATTCTTCGCTGGCAGAAATCTCTGCAACATTGACATACATCTTCAAAGAGCTGGAGTACATTTCTACAACAATTCTTAATGATTCCCACATAGACAGTTTATCAGCTGATACAATGCCTATGCGATAATGGCACCCGAGTGTGCTATAAACTGCTTTTAACAAGTCAATGATTTTGTCTAAAGACATGTCAAGGTCAGCGGCATTCTTTGTCACATTGAAAATCTGTACAACAGAAGCTTGACTGGCAAAAAGTAAGCTCTCTTCACCATTTCGAGATGGTATATATTGGCGGCCCATTGAAAAGTAGTTCAAAGGTAGTGATTTTGAATGAAGGACATTTTTAGCATAATATGCAAAAAATGCATAAAGAGAGGCTCCTCCAGTTAAATGTAACCTGCCATCAACATTGACTTTAGAATCTTCATTGTGATGTAGAATAAAAGTTGTATCAGGGTGTGTGTGATCTTCTCCACAACCTTCTATGATCACACTCTTCACAAAATCAGGATTTGAAAATTGTGTAAAGTTGTGTTTTCTAAGCATGTCATTGAAATAAAACTTTGCCCCAAGTTCAAATATTGCAGCATCACCTTTTAGATAGTAATTTTCTTTCTTAATGAAATGTATAAGGCCATCCCTTTTACCAATTTTTAAGTGGTCTTTACCATTGTTAGGTCGCAATCCTTGAGTATATATTACTTGGTCAACTTGGGCAGGTGTTCTGTGATGAACAATATTGGGAAGTCTCAATGATTCAACCATTACAGCTTCTTCAGCAGACCAGAGGGGCATCTTTAACTTTTTTAAATTTTCCTTGACCAAATCACTCTGAATTTTAAACTTCTTAGTGACATCACTGTCAGGCTCACTTTTTATCAATTTTCCCAATTCCTGTGAAATATCAGCTTTCTTTTTGTCATAATCTGATTTCTGCTTCTTTAGCTCTTCATATACTATCCACAGATTCTCTAATTTATCCAGGTCAAATTTAGATTTCCGTTTTGCTAAATCTTCATTTATCCTTGTCTTCTGCGTTAACAATTCAGGTAAATCAATGTGAGGACTTACAAATGCAAATGTCTCACTTGCTTTCGGACCATTGATGAATAATGCTGACCTCCTCACTGATAACTTCTTATAACTATATATTTTTCTAGTAAGAAAGTTGATATTGTTACGTAGCATCTTCTTCCTCTACTTTCTTCTTCTTGTTCGGACTGACTTCGTCTAAAACAGCGTCACCATCATCGTCAATTTCGGATTCTTTCTGCGAGTTCTGTGTTGTGATTTTCCTCTTTGTCGGATTAATGAAAATCCCGTGTCCCGCTGCTCTTTCTGATTCCTCGATGGTGTAAGGCTCTAGTTCCAAGGCTTTCAACCTGCGTTTATGAACTTTTGTCTTAAAATGTTCGTTCAACGCCTGATCGTCGATAAAATACCGGGCGCAGTGAAGGCAATAATGTTGAGCTGCACCAGGCAGATCCAAATCAACGTTCTGATTTAGTAATTTCTCTGCTTTATCTGAAAATAACAACAAAGCTCAAAATATTTTTAAGACAGATAACCTCAAATCATAACCTCAGACCATGTGACAGGAGTTATAACCTTACCTTCTTTGAGATCGCTATCGATTTCGTCAAGGTCCTTCTTGCGACTCCTTACTCTCCAGCGCCTTTTTAAGTGCGTATCACCGTGGTGATATTTTTTACGCTTATAGGTCATAATAAAATAAGGAAAAGGGGAAGATAAATGAAAACTAAATCGTGGTGTAGCTGTCAGTTTACTATTATAACTATAAGCACAGACTGTATATGTATGGTATATTGTCAAGAGACTGAAGTCAGTTTGTACTATCTGTACAATTACAGTGAAGTTGCCATTTTAAAAATGTAAGTGAAATTAAAAAGATCTTATATCCTTGCCATGGCGAAATGACGTTATAAGGAGCATGCAGTCCTGAGACCCTACTTTGAAATTCGAAGTTATTTTTTACGTTATCTCCATTTCTGACACTCGTCACACGAGACTATATCGAGAGAAAGAGATAGAGCTAGCGTAACTTCGAACTTCGATTTTCATTATAATCGATAATTGAGGATTGACGTAAGCTGACGGACGGTTGCATCGAGCGCTTATAATATACGCTAAAGCAATATTCTACACGGTAAATTACTGCATAACTGCTTTTGACGTGTTATCGTATTAGCTGTTATTTACTAATGGTGGCAGAGTTAAAAACAACACTATAACACGTCAAAGGTAATAAGGTTTTACCGAGTATAATCTCGGCGCAGGACGACTACCCGCCGACTTATTAGTCGTTCGTTAATGCCTCGAAACTATCTACATCTACACTAATCACTACATAGTATAAAACAAAGTCGCTTCCCGCTGTCTGTCCCTATGTATGCTTAGATCTTTAAAACTACGCAACGGAATTTGATGCGGTTTTTTTAATACATAGATTGATTCAAGAGGAAGGTTTTTATGTAAAATAAATTCTGTTTTATGTACGGATGTTACAGAAAACTCATATAAACCGAAGCGAAGCGAGGGCGGGTCGCTAGTATTTTATAAAGAGGAATGATTTGTATTTCTGTATTTGTGTGTGTGTATTTTTGTAATGAATAAACTCGAAAACTACTGTGCCGATTTCAAAAGTTATTTCACCATTGGAAAGCTACATTCACCCTGAGTAACATAGGCTATGTTTTATTCTTCTTCTGGGATGGATTCGCGCGCAACAGCTAGTAGTCAATAAAGAAAGAGACGCCCTTAACGACAAGTGACAAAATACAAATTGCGTTAGTCAAAGCCCGAGGGCGAATCCAGAGAGAAGGGTATAAAATTATAAATATAGTATACAGCCTGTGTACACCCCGGATGCAATTGTATGAAATAGGATTAAAAAATTAAACACAATAATATTTATTCATACAATATAATCTTACTATAATAAAATTCAGGAAAACATTATCATACATGAATAAATACAATATTAATAATAGAACAATGAACTTTTCTTTCTTAAATGTTTGTTAATCATTACATTATGAAAGAAATGAACGTATCATAACAATTGCTATTATTATTATCATAATGTGATAGGAATGATTTGAATGAAATTTAAACTTCAATGATCTTGCAACTCCCGTGTTACAATAAGTAACAATTCAATAAGTCGATGCAACTACGTTATCTAATAATAATAAGGCCTTTCTGGGGTAGTCGCCGACGTGGGTAAAATATTAATCTCTCCAAACAATAGGGTGTATACAAATTGTAACGTAACATATAAAAGAGCGAGGGTCCCCAGAGTGCCTCGCGGTATATTTGACTTAAGTATTCTATCGAAGGCATCAATCAAAGTGCGATACGAACGCAACTAAAGCGTGTTCTTCAAACCTCGCACACGGTTTTAAACATTTTATTCAAAAATAACATCATACCACTAATTCCGCCTAAACTAAACCTAAACGTATCTAGATATTACTCAATCGTTACGGTACACGTAACATCTTGCATTTTATTTTTCGAACAGGCTCTGGTGAAGTCTACAAAATTTAAAAGCATTATATACATACAACAAACGCAGTCATTTCTCGAAAAGTGATATTTACTTTTTGTACATTAAAATTGAAGATATATTTCGTTGGAATTTGATTATAATATAGAATTATTGCACTATGACATGAAATATTGTTTGATCGAGTAGAGTTAACTTTCTTTACTAGATCTGTACATATGAACATTTCCATGTCTTTTCTGTGATATAAAAATAAATGAAATACTAACATACATTTGATATATTCATAACATTGACAAATAATTAATTTTAATAATTTATTAATTTAATTTTCGGACGACATACGCTAAGTCGCAGCACTAGCCTCGGACCGCGTGCACCGAGCAGGCGACAGATTCCGCCGACCGGAGGGCAGCCGGGACCTGACTATCGCGAGATGCAATTACAACTGCCACAAGGTGACAAGCACTGTGTTACTCTCTCTCGATTGTTATATGTAGGTATACTTATTCAAGGCGCGCAGGGCGGTGGTGACGTGCAACGATGTCACTAGCCGCTGCTTTATTGTTACACGCCGGTCCTCAGTACTCGCACAGACACACATATTCACACGCAAGCGTTTATGTGGCTTCAACCCGCCATTAGTGTTTGTAGAAATGGAGTTGCGATCGAGAACATCATATGTCAAATGGATACATTTTTTCGACTCTCGAATGCGACTCTATCTCGAAGACACGAAATGGTCCGTAGAGGATACTTTCGTGCAACTCAACTACGCAAAATCGACTGGTCGATCCACTCTCATTCCCATTAAAAATAAAGCACTTTGTAGTCATGAGAGCTACTTTACCATCAAATATATTATAATTTTGTACAGGCCAACGATTTATATAGTTCTAGTTGTCAGCCCAACCGCTAAACTAACCGTTAACGAGTCTAATGTCTCTATGCACTTTCGACGTGAATAACTTTATACAAAATGAGAATACTAAATAGAATACTAGAATAGTATCTTAGGCCTCGGCAGGTTGTAGGGTCTAAGTAATTTCACTTATAATACATGCCAATGGTCGACGGAATGGTATAACTCTGTCAGTCGCTAGTGCATAGAGAGTATATCCATTGCGTCTTTACATCGGACGAGACCGTGACGACGCGGCGATGTCGGAACAGGTCGTGCTCAACCGTAGACGCAGGACGACGATAGAGATAATATAATCTATAACACTATTCGCACACGTCACTTTACGTCTCATAACATAATTTAGGAACAGGGTTATTTTGTACAAACAAAATAGTTCCTTAACAGTGAATAGATAATAAATCTGAGTTTAGTATAAATCATATTTACACTCGATGAAATAAGGCTTAATTTTCAAACATTACCATGGGCTATGGCAATGTTGTCGAGCTAAATATCCCCGTTTAATCATTGATCATAATTAAATGATGAGTCTATTTGAACAGGTGTAGACGGTGAGTGTATTCCGTGCTTAGCTACCCTAGTGTCATAAGAGCGTGGGCCGGTCGCCTGTCCGATGGTCGCCGGGCGGTCTCGGGGCTCAGAAGTGAGCCAGGCTCCCCCAGACCGGGGGCGCGGGGCCCTACATGCCGTAGCCGTGGTAGGGCGCCGGCGAGGGCGCCTGCGCCGCGTACGCGTACGGGGACGCCTGCGCGGGCACCCCAGGGTACGCCATCGAAGGACCTGCGGAGACGACGACGTTATCCATAGTTTGCATAAGAAAAGTTTAAAAAAAAGGGGACAATTTCACAAATTGACCTAGTCCCAAAGTAATCTTTAGGCTTGCACTATGATAACTAGAAAACGATAAACATTCTTATATAGATAAATAAATACTTAAATAAATAGAAAACATCCAATCCTACATAAATAAAAATCACACAGTCCACAAATTCTATCGACTGCCACATAAACGATTGGCGCAGCAAGCAGGTTTTACGATTACTAGTCGATCGGCGCAAGTTAGTCACGACAGAAGGCTATACTGCCCTTCTAAAAAAAAAGGAAGCGTGCTCAATGTAATAGTTAAAGCACATTTAACCCCCCTATATTAACAAATAAAGTCAGGGGCATCCTTAAACAAAAGGCGAATGTCGTACAGACACGGATTGTGGTCTTACCGGCGGTGAGCATGAGCTGCGGCTCCATCATCATGGCGGGCTTGGTCTCGTTCTCAGCGCTCTCGGTGCTGCGCTTGGCGTCCGCCTCCTCTAGTTTCTCCACCTTTGTCGTCAGCTCGCGCACCGTCTGAGGGAATCGGTTATTTCACATGTTAGTAGTAATCTTTGCAAGAAACTGACGTTTAGAAATGTAAAACAACAATTTTTACAACACAACGCTCTGACTGACTCAAAGGGACAAGTAATGTATCAATAGCACAAGGTAATTAGTTTTTAAATGCATTGATCTTGTTTAGGAAAAATATATGTCAGTTTGAAGTCCAAAACCAAAGTATCAACGTATCAACTAGTATGTCAAACTGAATCTCACCTGAATAAGGAAAGGCATCGCGAAGTCCATGATGTTATGCCTCCACGCTAGTTCGATCACGACATCTGGTTTCAGCAGGTCGTAGCACTAAAAGAGACGACGGAATCATTAGATGATTTGAATGTGGTCTTAAGTTTACGCACTCTCTTACAGCAAAACATTTGTTGCCGATATATCGATTTTGGAAGCAATCAGTCGAATAACTTAAAAGTTCAAGATGGAGGCGTCGTTCTGTCAACGGATTTCTTCATGGAGACCATAAATATATCTCGACGACACTCAAAAAAAAAAAAAAATCCTAAATTAAAATTAATAAAATTAAAAAAATAAGGTATAACTATTCCAATTAATAAAGATCGAGTCTTACAGCACTGCCAAGTCCGCTTCGCGGTCTCGTAGAGACGTGCGTCTGTGTGAGTGCGTCGTTTCGGAAATTTGTTTCTAGTTTCTTTACTACTTTAGCTATATATATATACTGTGAACTGTGCTACTGTAGTACCTATATTAGGATTTTATTTTATCTTTTGATCTTCTTTTAGCTGACCGGACGCCGGCTAGGTGGTTTTTATTTATGGGTCACCTGGTAGAGCGCCGCGGAGAAGCACTCGTAGTTGTTCCGCTGCAGGAACCAGTCGAGCAGCTCCTCGGCCACGTCGGACTGGCGCGACTCGGCCGCGTACTCCATGGCGTCGGCGTAGAGCGCGTCCTTCTTGCACAGCTCCACACTCTGCTTCCACCGGTTGTTGCCTGGAAAACAATACGCTAGTCAGTAAACGGAAATAGTTCGCTAGCCGGCCATAGTGCCACTAGTATAAAAGTGAACTATAAGGATTGTTTGTGTACCAGGTAGCCTAACCTGGAAAAAAATGCCCATTTTAAAAATATACAAGACAAAAAGACCTGTTATTTCAGACGCGTCTTAGGACAGACATCTTAGGTAATAGCAGATTTATACGGCACTAAGTCGCGTGTATGCGTGTTTCCTACCTTTGTAGAGGTACGCGGCGATGCGGCGGAACTCGGTGAGCTCGTGCTTCTCGAGTTGCTGCGCTAGCGCGATCGTGTCGAAGTTGTCGAACGCATCGATCGATGTGCGCAGGCCCTGCGTCGGAAAATAAGGATTAATCATTTGATATTCTTAAGTCTTAATCAAAACATTACATTCTTGAAACCTTTTTTATAGTGGGATGGTGTAACGAGTGCGAACTGCGGGGTCTACGTTAAGTACAGCTGAGATTCTGTTTCAACACACTATTAGATAATTTAGTCTGGTTGGGTCTGGATTAGCTCTTTCTCCGTATTGTCATAGGATTTGAACACCTAATATTAACCCATTGCAATAACGGAAACTGGTTAAAATATATATTTAATCCGTCGTATGTCGGACGTGGTCGCATACCAAATTTTAATTTAGGACTGTTTTATACGTTTCAACGAATTATGAATTTCTATGGTTAATTGGTTCATTAGAATTTGAAAAATTACCATTTTAGGCTTTTTTAAAATTGTTTTAAGTTCACAATAGGATAAACTGCTGATTAAGTGACCTTGCAGTGATCAGTGCTTAAGCAGACAACGGGGGTTACACTCATTGGTGCTTAGACACACCTAGGGTTAACACTGACAATACAAACATTTTTAGGCTTTAATTAAAATTAGCGTCAAAAGCACCTACTAACATATTACGGATATCTGTGGTGGTGGACTTAAGCCTATCTACAGACCGATAGCACAATATATTTTGACGATTTTAGAAAAAAAAAACAATATTAACAGCGCTAGGTACTTTGTAGCCCATTCGGCGTATACCGCAGCTCTCTGACCTGGTAATCCTCCTCATCAATAAGCAGCGAGTTGAGCGCTTCGTTGACCGCCTTGTTGTTGAGACTCTGCACGGAGCGCAGATACGCCTTGACCAGCTGTAGGTGCCCCGCCTTCGTGAAGAACGCGACAGAGCGCGTGTGGTCCATGCGCGGCGCCAGCACCAGCAGCAGGTCGTTGAGGAGGAGCGGCTTGAAGTCCAGGTAGAACTGGATCGCTTTGTAGTACAGCTCCATATTCGCCACCTGAGTAACAAGGTAAATATCGTCATCGCAACTAAAATTCGTTTAATGTCAGACTACGATGTTCCCTGAGCATCATCTCGTCTAAAAATATTTGATTGGGAAGATTTGTATGTTTGTAATGAATAAACTCAAAACCACTGGAACGATTTCAAAAATTCTTTCACCATTAGTATGCTATATTATTCCTTAGTAACATAGGCTATGTTTTATTTTTCTGCGCGGACGGAATGACATTGGAGAAACAGACATAATATGAGGCAAGAGTAAATGAGAATGTTGGAACGGGGCGTTCAAGACGAACGTTCCACGATCCGAGGGGCTATTGCTTAAAGCACTCGCAATCGCAATTGTTTTCATTTTGAAAATCGACGGCTTGTCTACATACAAAATGAAAATAATTGTTTCGCTTTGAAGCCAATTGAGATTGCGAGTGCGTTAGGCAATAGAGACGCAGGTCGGGGACGTATTAAAAGGGCCATATTATTATATTGCATTTATTAGCAAACATCCATACAAAACCACTAATAGCGTGTACTTTATTATGCAATCGGCCCCAGGTCAGGAGTACCCTAAACCGACGCACGTGAATGAAGAGACTTATGAGTGGTGGTATGGAAGATTGTCTGGATCGTAGCAAGTGGAAGGAAGTGGTCTCTGCCCTACCGCAAAGAGGCAAGATTATTTGTATATACAGAGTCGCGTACAACAGCTAGTAGACCTCTGTAGTGAGTAAGAGTTATGTTACCTTGGTGATGATATCCTTGAAGTGTCCCTCGCGCCAGGCCTCGCTGGGGTGCTGCATCATGGTGAGCGCAGCGTTGTCGTACTCCTCGTACTTGTCGTACAGGAACACCAGCTCCGCCCACAGGTGCGCGTGCTCGGCCGCTCGGAGCACCTGCACATCAGGGTATCAGGTTATTTATCCATTAATGTTATATAAGTTGTGTTGCATGCCAACAACGTTAAAGGATCCGAATAACCCATGACCATGCAATAAGTTTACACCTTAAGTGGCGCGGGGCGTAAGCAGCGCCAGTCCAAGCTAAGTCTGGATACAAACCAGTCTGGTCATTAAGCGGAATCTTTACATTTACTAACGCGGTTCAAATAGATTATGTTATTTTACAAATTGCTTAGGGAGACGGTTTAATAAAAAGTTAGTCGAAGTCATACATAGTTGCAACATGATTACGGAATTTTGACAGTTCATAAAGATTGTTTGAAAACCGAAACTAACTCACTAATCATCAAGGATTTTAGGCCCTAAACAGTAGTGCTATATGATTTTCTTTCTTACGCTCTCACGATCTATGCTATTCTAACCAACTTATCGCGATCACGAAAGTCTGTTTAAGAATTTCACTGTAACCAGAGTCTAATAACCAACCCCCCTAAACCCACTATTAACCTATTATAGTTGTAGTATGCTACTATGCAAAATCAAAGCTTAGGCAAGTATGTTGGAATCATATCCTTATCGTATGGTACCTTGGGAATATTGACACGGGACCAGAACAGCTCGAGGTGCTCCCGCATCTTGGCGGGCTTGTACTTGGAGTAGAGGATGGCGAGCTCCGTGAACATGCCCATGTGCGCGCGCTCCAGGCCCAGCGCCGCTTCCAGCAGGCTGATCAGTTCGTCGAAGTGGCCTCGGTCCTGGGAACCAATACAACTTGTTACACTAGACGGCTATAGAGCTACGAAATTTTTATTTATTTGTTTCATAAAAACGGTAAACACCAGTTACACTCGGAACGCAAGAAGTTACAACTCTAGGTTTGTAATCAGTGTAACCAGTGTGTTACCTATCTACACGACTCTATGCCTATCTCATGGAAAATAATAGAATAGTAATTCATTTGTATACCTTACGATCCATCGTTTTAAGATAAAATGAATAAAAAAAATAATAAAGAAGCATTTGATACTTGTATAAGCTTATACAATGTCTGTTTTATAGCTTGGCCAAATGACATTTTATTTAGTTAATCGTTCTATATTTAAATATACAAACTCAAATAAAGGTAAGAATCCTACAATTTTATAGCGTGTTAAAAATAAATGCTGTCTATAGTGAAATTGGCCCCATGATTCAATTTTTACCCAGACACGACTACTAAATGTAGTAGGCGCCAGTAAACCCGTCAAACTATTTTTTCCAAGCTTTGCTTTGATATAATAAACGCAGCCGGCTTGACTCCGCTGTACCTGGTAGTAGTTGATGAGATCCTCCAGCTCGTCGGCGTGCACGACGATGTGCAGGCCGCACATCTGCGCGAGCCGGAACTCGCCCGCGTCCACGCACGCGAAGCACACCTCCTTCCACGTGCGGGTCGAGTTCGCTTTGCGCGCGCCGTCCACCGCACCTGAAATCACACGTAAGAACAACATGAACGAAAATGTATCATATTTTGAATTCAGCTCGATCGCCTTAAGGTGATGAGGAAAGTGACAGTGGATCGTGTCAGTTTTAACTCAGTGTCAGCCTTATCACTTGGTAGCGCTGGGTCGGGTCGAGCGGGACGTCGAGCCACTGCACCAAAAAAAAAACAACTACAACCGAGTGAGAAGGCCGCATCTCATCTCACGATAAATCAATTACTCACCCTGGAATTCCTTGAGGTGTACGAGCGTGATGGCCAGCCGCGCGAAGTTGCTCACGTTGTTGTACAACAGTTTAGCCGCGTTATACATCTTGTCGTCGAAGCAGCGGTCGCCGATCTTCTGGATGTCAGCGTGGTTGGGGCCGGAGATGAACTCCTCCAGGTCCGCGAGCCGGCCGGTGCGCGCGTACGCGTAAATGAGCTCCGATTCGATGTAGGATTCGCGCGCCTTTTTGCGGGCCATCTGTGGATGAAAATTAGAATCGTTATGATAGTCAACTCACGGCAGATAGTAGTAATTTTGTCAACTGTTAGGTTAGATAGACCATGTTAAATTCTGTTTTGCTAGAATGAGATTGGAACAAATCTTTGTTGGCTTATATCATGGTTATTTTCATAGCTATCCAAAAAAATGTTTTCCCCAAGTATTTGTTACATGAATCAGCTTTTAAGGAAGCTGTGAAAAAAAGTCATGAATATTATTGTCTAATGAACGAACCTGCAGGTATCTGACAAGGTCGTCCCAGGACTCCTCGCGGGTGGCGGTGGCCACGACGTCCATGTACGCGGAGGGGTCGTCGGCCTTGATGTAGGAGTCAATGGCCTCGGCCACCAGCCCCTGCTGCAGCTGCGCCTTGGCCAGCTGCGACCACACGCCCGGTTCGTTGCAGCGCTCCGCGAACTCGTTAGCGCGCTCCAGGTCTTTCACTTGCTCGATCAACACCTGGATAAAACAAATAAGTTATCATCATATGACCTAAAAAAGCGGCCAAGTGCGAGTCGGACTCGCGCATGTAGGGTTCCGTACCACTATACATCTAAATAAATGTATTTCTTTATTCTTTATTGTATTGGAGTGGATTGAATGAAAGGTAAAATGCGGTTTACGATTTATAACGTATTAAAAAAAAACTAATTATTAGATCTCGTTCAAACCAATTTTCGGTGGAAGTTTGCATGGTAATGTACATCATATATTATTTTTACATTTATCATTCCCTTATTTTAGAAGTTACGGGGGGGGGACACACATTTTTCCACTTTGGAAGCGTCTCTCGCGCAAATTATTCAGTTTAGAAAAAAATTATATTAGAAACCTCAATATCATTTTTGAAGACCTATCCATAGATACCCCACACGTATGAGTTTGATCGAAAAAAAAAATTGAGTTTCAGTTCTAAGTATGGGGAACCCCAAAAATTTATTGTTTTTTTTCTATTTTTGTATGAAAATCTTAAAGCAGTTCACCGAATACATCTACTTACAAAGTTTCCACAGTATAGCTCTTATAGTTACGGAAAAAAGTGGCTGTGACATACGGACGGACAGACGGACGGACGGACGGACGGACAGACATGACGAATCCATAAGGGTTCCGTTTTTTGCCATTCGGCTACGGAACCCTAATAAAAAAGACGTCTAGTGTGGTAGATATTGTCATGGGTACCTAAAAACATCACGGCGGTAGGAGATGAGACCTCAAGCGTCGTACCTTCCTCATCCAGTGGTGGAAGTTTGGAAGTGCGGCTAAATTTGAGTTTGAATTTGAACAATAATTGTCGAAAATGCAGTTTAACATATGTTATAAGATAAGAAAATAATCCAAATAGATTTTAATGTTAAAAATACCTACAGAAGATTTCTTTGCAAAATGCCTCTATCTTACAAAGAAGAAGCACGTTGCTTTAACTGCTGCGGTTACAGTATCATAAGAGTTCCAAATATATAGCAAACCATGTCACCCGGCGTTATAAATAACGCGTCGTTCAAATGTACAAATTACAAATGACTACATGGGTACTGAAGTACCTGAATGGCGGAAGTGTTGACGTCGAACTTCTTGAAAATGGCGAAGGCTTCCTCGTACAGCTCGTTGTTGATGGCGATGTTGGCGATATCCGGGGCGTCGTAGTTGTCCAGCCGGTTGATGTACTCCATCACACGCGTGCGGTCCGCCTTTATTGCTGGAGTCATAAGGTACAGTTTACTACACCTACAAAATAACTTTATATCCCTCGATTTAAACCCCTCTACATTCAAACTTACTCATAAAACTTATTTCATCACTCCTCATGACATGAGCATACTTTGGCAACATATATTAAAAGCTAACCTGTGAGTATGAGCAGATTCTGCAGGTTCCTGTGGTCGGAGAAGACGGAGTTGTCGAGCACGATCTTCTCGAGCAGCTCGATGAGCTCGTTGGGCAGGTCCGCGGTCATGAACGCCTTCACCGTCACGGAGATGTCTTCCGGGTCTTGCGTCTCCGACAACGCTGTTTGGACAACCTGCAACAGTCATCGAATTACATTATTAATATTTCAATGTAGCGTTATTTTTGGAAAAACTGTAAGCTGAGGCGACGGCCCTACTAGGCTCTATAAATACGTTAAGGAGCTTTTTTTAAAGTTCAGTGGGGTAGGGCTATAGGAGTCATATCAGTATTTTTGACTGCCTGAAACTTGACAGGATTTGAGAGTTAATAATTATAGTCCCTGAATTCTTAGCGATACAACAAGCTGTTTTAAGTTTTTTCGCGATCTAATAATGTAAGCCACGTATTCTGTCGCTGCGCAAACTAAACATAATCTAGATACGATTTTTTGATATAATCTTTCCACAACTTAGCGCGCGAACATCCTGTCGGGACAGACTTCGACTCGGACGACAGTAGGGGCGGGCCGTCTAGCAGGGAAGGGGACTGCTCACCACATACATACTCCTTAAACATCTGTTCACCCGCAGGGCAGTCGTGCGCAAACTTGTCAAACTATAGCGGAAACCCAATGGCACAGTAGTATTTGTTTACAATCACTGGATCAACGACGTATATTGACGTCTCATTTCGACATAGCTCGTTCTTATATTATAGGCCGTGTCAGACTGCATAGGGTAACGCACCTGATCGATGAGTTGTCGCTTGTAGGGGTTGGCCTCGGACAGCACCTCGAGCCACAGCTCCTGGTCGCGCCGCCGCACCAGATAGCGCGCCTGCAATCAACACAATACATCTTTATCATTCCCATATACATGAGATAGCTTTGATACTAATATTGGCCCAGACGTCGTGTCCAAGAAAATTACAAGTTATAAAAGTAAAAAATAATGTACGAATACATCAGCTTGGCATCTCGCATAAATAGGAAATTTTGAGCACTTTCATAGTAAACAGAATGAGAAGTAAGATTTCGTTAATGACGTTTGTCATGACAAGATTGAAACATGCGCAATCAATATTGGTTGAGTTTACAACTCATTGGATTTGTACTGGTTTCATTTAACAAGTTTTTTTTTATTGGCTTAACTAATTTACAATTAATTGTTCAGACGACGACTTTATGACCGACAGTGAATTGCTTTAAAACAGTACTCAATTTAGCAACCATAGTTACTACAAACAGGTAGTTTGGCGACAGAAGCCACCGTTATCCTGTCACGTTACCTGCGTCTTGAATAGCGAGTTGTCGTTGCAAACAGCGATGAGCTCGCGGTCGCATTGGCCGCGCTCGTACGCCACGCACGCGAGGTGCGGGTCGCGCTTCTCGCAGTACCGCCCCACCACGCGAGAGTCATACCTACAAATAGTCAACCACAAAGTCACAATCTGGGAGGTCATATTCTTTGACGATGCGATTAAACTAGTATGTATTGATCGGTTCTACGTAGCGGTCCCGTTCTAAATCGGTTACATAAACAAATTGTGTGAAAAGCTAGGTATTTGACTGACCGCCCAAGTAGAAATCAATCATGCCTGGAGTTTAAATTCGTGATAAGCTACTAAAAAGAATCAGCTGTCATTGGGTCAGAGAAAGCTTCTTTATGAATCAACGAAACCATACAAAAAAATACTGGAAAAGGGCCGAATCTTAAGTACCCGAAACCGACGTGCGTGCATGACTCGATGTATGAATGTGGAAGAAGCGAAATAAATTTGTCAAGATCGTAGCAAGTGGAAAGAAGTGGTCTCTGCCTACCCCTTTGGGAAACAGGCGTGATTTAATGTATGTATGTATGTGAAACCATATCAGGCTGATGCACGCGAAAAAAGCTGTATTCATCTTCCATGTCTACCTATACCTCTGGTATTGAGTTTTTTGCATTATTTCACTACCCAAATTCGTTTCACTACTCAACTATGTTAAGTTGCCGTTGTTTGAACGCTTATTAACCGACTTCAAAAAAAGGAGGAGATTCTCAATTCGTCGGGATAAACTAGTTTTTGTGCAGTAGTGACTCACCACTGGTTCTCCTTGAGGAACCGCTCGGGGTTGTTGTTGGAGTCGATGTAGATCTTGGCGAGCGCGTTGTGCGTGGCGGGCTCGTTGCAGCCCTCGTGCACGCGCGTCTCCAACCACGGCAGCAGCAGCTTTAGCCTGGACAGACGGGACTACATAACTACAAGCTCACCATTTGACATTCCTCACAAAGGAGTGCATACTTTAAACGTAATTTTCACCTCAGAACTTCAAAAAGGCAGGCTTTGCTGAATAAAGACTGGGCAATACTCGATTTTGCTGCGAGCGTGAGTCAGTTTTTAACAAAAAAAATGCCTTGAACAGTGCGGGGTCAACATAAATGAGTTTTAAGTAAACGTGTGGTTTAATTTTCACTATGTTATGTTGTACTCCGCTGCTGAGGTAAAACGTTGTATGCATCTTGTGTCTTGCACTCTGACCTTCGTCACAATTTTTCTTACGTTGTAACCTTTCTCAATATTTTTCCAACACATCCCGAAAACAATACCCCCAGAAATCGACTGGAAATCGTCGTCACACTTGCATTTACACCTGACAATACTTGTCCCTCTTTTTTTAAAGAAAATTTTAAGATTTCTGATGCCTACTCGGGAGTATTTCCAAAGTTTAAGGTAAAGTTCACTGAAAACCAACTACCCTTGACGTGAAATTTTGCGTCATTTTATAGAGAAGTAGTAGGCGCAGTCACGCCACGAGCTCGATGAGATTAAGGATTTTTTCCTTGGTTTCTACAGTAGCACCGACCTGTTCCGCTTCTCGACCTCGGCCACGAGCTCGTCGGTGGAGAACTGCCCGCGCACCACGAGGATAAGGTTCTTGATGATGTCCTCCGTGCAGTCAACGTCCAGTAACCCGCCAACCACCACCGGTAGCCGCGATGGGTTCACCTATAAATATTATCGCCATCATCACTATCCAAATATCATAAACTTGCCTTCGATCGGTCTCCCTACGTCTTAAGCTATTAAAGCAATAATAAATTTGGATCAGTAGTGAACGGACAGTCAGTTACTAATGAATTTATATTTTGATTATCAAAAAAAGGCACTGAGGCGACACGTCAATCGTAGAACCGATATCACGCTTATATCTAGCAGGGGACAAGTTCTAAGTGTGAATTACTTAGCTTATATGAAGCTCAGATATAAAGTAACTAGTTGTCTTTGTAATATAAACTAAATTGTCACCACTGTCACCAGTCATCTCTTACTATCAGCTTTCTGAAATAGAATAGCCTGGAAGTTTTCTCTAACACTGACCTTCTGCACGTAGATCTCGATGTACTTCTGCAGACTGTTCCTGTACAAATACAGCACGAGGTCGTGCACGAAGTCGAAGCGGTCGCACACGATGATGAGAGGCAGCTGGTCGGGCAGCTTGGCTTCCTTCAGGAAGTTCTTGACTCGCTCTGCGTTGTAGCAGTTGCTCTCGCGACAGATGCGCTCGACTTCTTTGATCTGGCCGGTCTTACAGGCAGCCTGTTGAAAAGAAACCACTTATATCGCATATGAACCAGTTAAAAATACAATTTCAAGCAACAAATTGAAGGACCGCGGTCATGATTTAGGTGATTATACACTATAGGTGCATCATCATGATTCTGTTAGATCATTCACACGTTTAACAATACTTCATGAAAAAACAGCAGTGTTAAAGTGATTGCGCAGAGGTACAAACCTGAATATACTTGAAGTGAACTTCCGAATCCTGGCTGAAGTTGACAATGGACCCCAGGAAATAGAAGAGTCCCTCGTAAGTCTTGAAGCTCTCAAACAGCTCGATGAGAGACTTGGTGGTCAGCTGTTCGTGGTACTTGGTGGCGATCTGGACACAGATCTGGAGATTCTGGCGGATGTTCGCTTGCAGCATGGCTTTGAGGCACTCGAGGGAGTCTTCAACGGAGAGACTGCCGAAGTACGATACTAGCCATTCAGCTGACAGTAGGTGGGTGTGGACCTGAAACATTGGTATGTAAGTTACAGTACTTGATCTTTCAACACCGGTTGGATAGATTTAGCTTCTTACGGAATCATAGATAGTCAGTAAATTCACGCACCACGTCACGTTCTTTTACCCTCGCGTAGATATTTACACAAAATATCGCTTATGCAGGCCACTCATGCAGAACTTATGTATAGACAGTAGACAAAAAGGTAGTAGACCTAAACTTACACAGGTAATTTTACAAGCAATAGCACACGGGAGTCTTCTATTACACCAAATTACTGAAAGACAGCTATTTATTATTGTTGACGGACAATTATTTCTCAAAAAAATACCCCTGTAAATACACCTTTAGGCGACATACTTTGTATCCACAAAAGATACAAAATATGGCCGCAACGTGCAGCTTCGCTTTCAGTGTGTTTGCAGCTTCAACCGAAGCGACTGTGCCCCACTATGGCAGGTTTATCAAACCCAGAGCCAAGTTATAACGGTGACACCACCAACTGTCCAAAACAAACCAAATAATAATTCCGTAGTACTCACCACCGCCCGCTTGATGTCATACAGGTCGGTGTAGTGCTCCAAGGCCCGCTGCAGCAGGCCGGCCTTCTCGCAGAGCTGCGCGACGTGCGCGCGATCGTAGTGCGTGAACATCGCGTTTCCGAGGATCGCGTCAGCGACTTGCGGGGCCGACATCAAATTCATCTCCAGGAGTCTAAGGTTAAACAGTGTTGTTTGATATAGTGTTCCAATTTGAATAATGCTTTGATTTCCAGTGAGATGATAAAAAAACAGTGATTATTAGGCGAATAACGCTCTCTCTGTAAAGCATAGGCATCTGATGTCTTGTGCCATGCGATATTGCGCATTTCCGATGGCCTAACCTGGCCATCTGACTATCGGGAAGGTTGTCTGCCAACTGACTTCTCCCCTTGGCAAGCACTAAATTCTGTTATTACTATTCCTTCACACGCAACAAATAAGTTTTACTACTATCAACAATGTCAATAGACTTTATGATTGTGAAGTGTGTCAGGAATGTCAGGATTGACTTCTTATCTACCTAGTACCGTAACTCATTTAGCTAGCTATTGGTTTCAATTAAACTTTTAAATTGCATTACCACAAGTAAGCAGTCTACCTTTGTGGTAGACAAGTCTACCTTTGAGGTACACAAGTCTACCTTCCCAAATAACCAGTCTAGGCCATTTACCGGCCCCGAGCTGCGAGTGCCTAACTTGCCTTTATTTTTTATCTAACCAAGATCAAGCTACACCAATTACCTGGTCTGCAGCGGCCCCTCCTCAGGGCGGTTGTTCTTGAGCGCATCGAGCAGGAACGCGGTGCACTGCTGCACCATGTTTTGCTCCATGAACACGTCCACGATCTGGTTGATGTCTGCGAGCGGAGGGTCCTCGGCCACCAGCATGCCTGCGAAGCCGGCGCCTTGCTCCGGGTTGGTGCGCATTACGGAGCGGAGGAGGAATATGTAGTCTGGGGTGTAGCCCACCTGGAATAGAGTACGAGGATAAATTTTACACCTACAATACATGTATGTGATCGTGCTTGACCGTATTTACTATTACATAGTCATATGGTTTAGAGGCCCGTTTTGTTATGAATTATGTACATTTTCTTTATACCGCAAAAATGTTTTCAGTAATATGTTAAATTATTTGGAATTTCAATCAAAAATGTTCAGAATTACCCTTTCAGAAATACCCCCTACCCCATCTTCTGTCTACCTCATCTGAGAGTCCTTGACCTCTACTATGTATAAATAAAATTGCACGCGACGGCACAAACCAGGATGTCACTTGTATCTAAAAGGAAGCATTCGATATTTAACGACCGGACTCGCCGCTTCATATGAAACGGTACAGCAATAACTGACGGAAGTGACTGGATGTATATACCTTTTTAGCGTACAGCACGATCTTCTGGAACTGGCCAGTTTCGGCAAAGCACTGGATTACTTTGCTGGCAACATTGGCTCGCAGATACACGGAAAGCGCAAGCGTAGGGTCCACTTGCTTCACCAAGTCTCCTAGCTCTTCAGAACACTCCAGTTTCTCTTCTTTGAGCCACTTCTCTAGAAGTTGCTTGCGACCTGAGTGAATAACAAAATAAATAAATAAATGGTTTTAAATTAATATTGAGAATATTTGCAGGAAAATCAAAATCCTAGCGCATTGATGCGGCTCTGCAGACAATCCACCTTGATAAGTAAAAAAAAACTGTTTCCCATGCCAGTTGCATTCTGTAAGGTGAATAAAACAGTTTGACCTTCGTAACTTCGGTTAAGCAACCAGCGTCACGCTGCGCATATAATGTACATTTCCGGCTCTAAATGCATCTGAGGCGAAATACTACGCGGGCGACTACAAAATACAACATCCGCGACCGTGCCGCGAGGGGAGTCGAGGCATTCCAGCTAATCCTATCAAACTACAGAACGGTAACGATCGAACTCGTCAAACCCGCACGGAAATCTTGAATATGTCCTCACCTTGCAGTAGCACAGGCCGGCACAGCTCCAGCGACTCGAACTTGTTCAGCTGCGCCTGGTCCAGCAGGATGCCGAAGTACTGCAGCAGCGGCGACGTCTGCCCCGGCTGCGTCGGCACCTGCTGGAACCGCTGGATGGTCTGCGGCGTGCGCAAGATACCGCGCGGCGCCATCGCTGCCACCTGCCGAAAACGAAATATCTTAGTCGTCACTCAAGCATTGTAACTGCATTCTGTCTCGTATTACAACAGCAGCATCTATCGCTAAACATACTAATGCGGAAACAATTAAATACGAAAGTGCATGTTTATTCCAGAACTTAAAAAAAAAAAAAAAATTGCTGTTTAATTCTTCACTCATCAAAACCAATCTAGGGTGTTCAAACCCACCGAATTTGAAATCCTCCACGGTCTACGTTAAGTATCCGTATCCGTTGTATATTCTGTTGCCACCTTTCGGCTCCATCATCAGGGCAGCTCTTAGACACCATAAAATTGCAGTCACAGCATTACAGTCATTGGGATGACACAATGTATCCAAAACTGAAGCCTATACTGATAACGGAAACTGGTCAAAATTGACATACCTACTAAAACATAAACAAACATGCCAAATTAAATAAACGCCTGTATCAAAGTGACTCATACACTAATTTGGATCCTCATTGATTCAACGTCAACATCAACGTTTAGTTAGTCACCCCTGATAAGCAAAGATAAAGCTAATCTTAACATCCTAAAGGACACCATTCCAGTAAAATAACAGGAGTCTTACGCACTGACCTTAGCGGCCTCTCCGTACTGTCCATTAGTGAAAAGCATGTTGAACTTCCTGACGAACAGCTCCTCGGCGCCGGCCAGGTTGTTGCGGACGGCGAGGCGGAGCGCCAGCTCGGGGTTCTGGAGGACCGTGTTGATGTACGGGACTATGGAGTCCTCTTCCACCGTCACGGAAAGAACTTGGCCCTTGCGGTTCACACCTGATGTAACATGGGCAGTGATTAAGTTCTTACCATTGTCAAGTTTTGGGTGGGGTTCATTTTTGTTTACGCAAGAAGACCTAACCTTGCTGCCTCTTTAAACTTATTATTTGACTTTCCCGTTTTGTTATTAATAGTATAATATATTTTGCCAACAACTAATTAAAAGTAGTGAATAAAAACGTTTGACTTAAATGTTAATAATATCTCTGAAAATACATTCTCGATTTGAATAATTAAATGCGAGAAACTTGTGGTTTAAAATGACGCGTTACTCTACGGCAAACCCAAAAAACAATTTTAAATGCAGACTACAATCTTTTTTACGTATAACAGCTTAATGTACTAGTACTGTCCACTACAATAATTAAATAGTACAATTGTTATTTGTTTCTAGTGTTGGTTTTTTGTTCATCAAGTCTTCTGTGACACACACGAGAATGTTTTAATTTATAATATCCTATTGATAAGCAGGCCGCCGTCAAGAATGCCTACTGTCATTAGTATTCTAGTCGAGATGGCATTTTTGCACGACGTTATGAACGACGCTTGAACTCGTCTTATATCAGAGAAGTTTCGTTTCGGGGTAAAAATGTTGTCCTCGTCATAAAACGTTGTATGTGCAACCTTATTTACAGCCAGTGTCGGCTGAAATTTCTATCACTTTCATATTGCAAATACTACCTTTTAACTTAAAGGGTAAGGAGGGGAAAAATATTAGTAGCCTTTTATTAGTTAGCCTTTTACACACGCAAGCGTAGAGCTCGATATGCGAGGTCAACGACCCTCGATTGAACTTGGCGATGTCGTGTACTTAAACCCGTATGTATTTCGCATAATTATCTTAAAACGTATTCACTACATTGATAAAATAAAAAAGCGACATTGTGTGGAAACACATTATGAATTTGGTTATAATGTAACTAATTCAACCCTCACTAAAGATAATCAATACGTATTTTGTAGTGTTTCACACCCAGTTTTTCATAATATCTAAAGATATTCAAAAAATCGTAAAAGTAAAAATCGGACTAGGTTTAAGGGGAGAGAAACGTTAACGCAATTTGTACAGAAACTATACAATCCCCTTAAGAAAAATATTCTCTGACGCATAATTTTAATTCGTTGAGTCATGCTTCCCCTCAGTGAAAATAACCTGATGATAATGATTAAGATATCTATACACACACGGCAGTGTCCGGACAAGTTCGATAAAACTTTACGTCATTAAAGTTGTCAGTTGCTATCTGATTTCTAATCTTATCGTTTATGTTTGAGTACAAATAAGTCTAAACTTGAGGTGTAATTAAAAGTGCGTGGAACAATTGTCTCCGTTTACATCATTGAAATCAAATTTTATATTAATAGAACTAGAGAATACCCAAAAACATAGGCTCGTACGCGTTTTTTTTTACGGTAACGTGCAATGTTGGTTTTCCCTCAAGGTTTTGATAGGGTTCGCGGGCCAAACCTGGAGGAGAGACGCAGGACCGACCATGGTGGAGATCTTCGAGGAAGGTCTTTGTCCAAGGGTGTAAGTATTTTAGCTGATAAGAACTCTCAAACCGGGATAGTTTCAAAAATTACAGGAGTGGTAGGCGTTTAAATTTTTTCATTTCTCGAAGTTAAGAATGTGCGTTGTCTATCTGTCAGAAATGGGTCAGTTTTATGGGTCGATGTTTGAAACATATATATCTTAGGGCTCCTTTAGTGGTACAATAAATCTGTATGAACGCAACTAAAGTAGGCTTAAAGTGCGTTTATGAATAAGGGTACACAACCACGAATAACAAGATACACTCGTAAATAGGAACATATTAATGAAGAACTTAACAAATTTCAAAGATTACTTACCAATAATTCCTCCAGTAGTTTCATGCGGCGCGGTCACAAATATAGTATCCGAGGAGATCCTGTTCATGTAGATACAGGTGCCGGTCTCGATGTCGTACATGTGGATGTAGCCGTATTTGGTAATGAGGTAGATGACGTCGTACTTCGGGGACACCTGCATGGCGACGGGGAAGTCGTTCTGAGCTTCTGCGGGGAAGAACACGTCGACGGCTTTCTTGGGGAAGGGCTGGTTGCCCGCGGGTGTTTGGCCGACCTCTGTTAGAAGATAACAATGGGAAATAAGTAACAGTTAGTGCGCTATGCCTTTTACTTTATTTATTAAGTAGTTGATTTCCAAAAAGAAACTCATCTAACGTAGACTAAATAGTTCGGGATTAGCTTTTTGTTTATGATGAGTTTCTAATCTCGTTCCCAATAAAGCTTATAAAACGGCGATATTTCAAAACTTGCCCGACCGAAAACGTTCATGTTCTCGCCATTTTTAATCTGCGGGACTCGCTCTGCCAGCAGGAACTTTATTCTCCTGCATTGCGTAAATTTAGAAAACGTAGTCTTCCACACTTAAGTACTATTTATCATCTAGACAGGGTGAGGGTGAAAGTGTACTATGTAACCACACACAACTACTTGCACACAAGTTTCTATTCTTTTCCCAGATATATTAAATCTCTTTATTTTGCCTAAACTGTGGTATGTATAATATCACGTACCAATGACATGCAGCTTGCCGCCCTGCGCTGTGCGCACCGCAAAGCAGAACAATGTGGAGGGCTCCGCGTTGCCCTCGGCCTTGAAGGTGGCGAACGAGGCAGCGTGGCCCTCGATCGGCTGCGAGCACTTCCGCTCCACGGAGTAGAGCTGCATCGCGCCCACTACGCGGTTCTGCTGCGCTGAGATGCCTAAAAGAGAGTTCAAAATATAGCTTGTTTCTGGACATATTTCAAACAGCAGAGGCGGTGAGTTCCTATACAAAATCCTCTACCACACTTTGGGAACGCGAGTGCGTCTAATGCCCGCCTTCAACTGCGAGCGGACCGGGCCCCGTACGGACTTTTTAGCTTACAACGGTGACTTTAAAGAGGTTAGCTCGCAGTGGAAACATTTGAAGTCACCAAACGGAGTCCGTACGCGGTCCGTTCCGCTAGCAGTGGAAGGTGGACGTTAGGCTTGTAAGTCTTCCATATAGGATCATACCTCACTAGAACAATGATACACCACGCGCATTCCGCACTTGGTACGGGGTCTGTCAACGGCTCAACAGCGCCGTGATATTCATGTTCTAGCTGGTATGTTTCTGAGCTTCAGAAAGGGACAGTACTACCAACATGCGATTCGACTCATATTGGGCGAGTATAGGATGCACGCTTATAAAGTACTACCTACGTAACGGGTTGGCTTAAAGTAATGAGATTTTTTTTTCTCATTTTTTTTATTAAATTACTTGTTTAGGTTATATAGCTTTTTATCATATACAAATAAACTAAAACCGGCATGATAATCAATCATAATAATATAGAAAACCTCGCCCATTTAAAAAAATTCGCAGCTTTCTTCTTACCGTTTTCATCATACGTTGGACAACATCTTTTTTTATTTTTTCAGTTAATTCTTTGCTTTTATACCCGGCGCTTCAACTGTGTATGTGATTTCGCTTCCGGCCCATCACTGTAAACTAGTCTACTGAGAATTACCATAAAATCCTCCATTGGACGAGCTACACCGACACGTTCGGACGGTTTGAATCCTTCGATACGAAATGAACGTCACGCTTTTTTAGTCAATTCTGGGTGCTCCCTGCATAGTGATGCTTTCTTCGCAACTTCTTGCACTTCTTGGAATTTCTTCAAGCGGTATGTCGGAATATTAGGGTGTTTTTTGACGCTTTAAGTGTAGAACATTGTATTTCTTTAAAATATTCCTTACTCACCAACGGGAAACAGCATATTTTACAGCTAACTTATCTGGGACTCATCCACTTTGTTTTGTGCAAACTTTGCCATTTTCCTCCGGTTTCAATGATTAAGAATGGGTGATCTTCCCGTTTTTGGTAAATCTTTAGTCCTAATACCAAATTCCCACCGCTGGATCAAACATTAAATTGTAGATGGAGATACATTTCAGCTTTGAAGTGAGAGACCACTTCAGATTTTTCACGTCGTCCAAGTAGGCGATAGACATGTTCACGTAATGACTTCCTTGTGGACATTTTTTATGAACACAGGTAATCATTATTTGCCTTTTTAACAATAATTGACATATTTTCTATTTATTATAGCTGTCAAAATCGTTTTTGTATTATTTTTTTGCCTGCTATTGTCAATTGAATACCTTCTCATTACTTTAAGCCAACCCGTTAGTTATAGTTTATACGATTCTTTACACTATCAAAAGGCATAAAGCCCCAAAAAATGTGCCAGAAAATTTAATTCAAGAGCCACCACGTGTAACTACTAAATTATGGGTGTTATAGTACTAAAGAAGGAAACAATAAAAAACTGTCCATTGCATAATCGTAACGAATGCATCACAGCGTGAAAGAGATAATTGACTTTCGTTCATTCACCATGACTAGGGGACCCGACATTCACCTGTGCTTATAAAAATATCGCCGGAAAAAAGGGGAGAAGTAAGCAACGTGTCATGCGGAATTATTCTTTATAGCGAAAAATACCATTTCTGTTGCTAATGGCTCGTTAACAATGTTCTAACGAACCCGCACATTTCACAAATTAAATAACATTTAAAACAAGTACTATAAAAGAGTCTTCCCAGTACCTAAAACATATTGTGCAAGCTTTTTAACACTTTTACTACGAAGACACCTTTATGTGCAATATTACGAACTCAGGCACAACAGATTACACATGCTCACTTAAATATTACATAATCTCATTCACGCCGTAGTGTTACGTTCTAATATTTATGGTGAACTGCGACTAGGTGTCTCAAATGCACGTTTGATAAGACCCCTAGACTAGCTAGACATTGTATATACCTACAGGTGTGGAGTGTGGATCCAGTGTTTTTAAGGGGGACAGTGAGTGATTCTCCCATCGAAACTAGCCAATAGTAAAGACAGTTGTATGGAATCAGCTTATTTGGTATATGGTATTTCTGAACTTGGACGACTCGGGGACCTATAAGAGACGAGCATACGCCTGCAACGCGTCTGCGACTTCTCTCCTGGTATTACAGGTGTCCACAGGCCGCGGTGATCACTTTACATCAGGCCCTATTTCACCATGCTGACAATAACAGGTGACAGGTGACATTTAGTCAGTTTATATAAATCCCAATGAGGACTTGACAGAAGCGCGTGGAGCTAACCCCATGTGCTTCTGTTTAGTCCATTGGAGAAAATTCTCTTTTACCGAACAATTGTCTTCGCGTGTGATATCCACGGACTTATTGCTCTAATAAGTCCATGGGAGTGTCTATAAATAACTTGACATTGGCGAAATACACCTTAACAGGAGTGAAAGCCATTAATTTAAAAAAAACCCAGTGATGTGAATACTTGGTAGCTTTGCAACTTATACCGAATTGAGAAAACTCGCTAGCTCGTTCGTCTCCTATTATAGCATTAAGAAAAAGTTATACCAAAAGACTTACCAACAAGCAGCAGCCATTGTTGCTTCGGATCGGTCCGGTAGTTAATGATCTGGCATTCTGACAGTGACGAGTGCCTGTCAAACATCTTGACCGGTGTAGAGTCGCCCTCCATGGACCAGTGGTATACGGACATCTTGGTGACGAGCGCAAGGGTGTTCAGAGAGATCCACTTCCAAAACACCACGTCTTCTGTCATGGTGTGAGCTTTCATTTTGGATTTCATCTCGATGTTAAAGATTTGTAAAGTTTTTTGGGCTGTAACAAAAAGTTTGTGTTAGAAAAATACAAGATTAGAAAAAGGGTTGCTAGATGTCTTCTTGACCGTAGCTTTGTAGCGGGCAAACGTTATTATCAAATAAATATAAGATTTCTACAGCCCATTTTATACGGAAATGAAACTTTCTGTCTCAAAATGTGCCAACCATTTATTTTATCAACTCTGCATCTAAAACCTCCTTGAAAACTACTACTTGCCGTCGTTCTAATGCATAATGTTATAATAGCTAGGTAAGTAGGATTACAGGTAAAACTAACTTTTGCCAGCGACTGCGTCCACGTAGATCCCGTTTATTATTAACTTATTCTCTGTTGGGTTTTAATTCGAAATTTCTCCCTCTAATGGGTAAAAAAACCCACTTCCCAAAATCCATAGCTTCTGGCTTTAGCGGTTTGGGCTATGCGTATACCTAACCCAGTTTCTTCTTTTATCTTACCAACTTCTGCCCGCGACTTCGTCCGCATTAAACAGTTTTTTTTTTTCGGAATCGGGTTTTTTCATTTTGAATTACATCCAAATACTTTAGCGCCAGCCCTTTCCAGGCATTTTAGCGTGAAGAAGTAACATACATAGTAATCCTCACACACACTCACAAATTATTAGTAGTGTGATAGAATACATGAGAACTTGTTTCGCATAATTCATACATTTCAATCAATTCCAGTTTAGTGTACCAACAAAACACATTCCCTCTTAATTTCAGTTACGATTTACGGAGAATTTTGATTTACGAGAGGCAGTAAAGCCGATTGAAGAATGATTTGGATCCAAAGTGATGCACAAACGGCTTGTATTATAAATTTGTACATGCTTACACACGTAAGCAAACGAAAGAGCGACGCGATTAATCTCTACTCTGCCGTTCAAAACAAAAAGGTAGTATAAGAATAAAAGGTATATGTGCGGAAACTACTTATTTACTTTGAAAGGCGAAACTGAGTTGAGCTTTGCAGTGACAAAACGTTTGTGCTTACGTAGATGTTCTTGAACCCAAACTGGTAGACTGCTCAGCTCAACTCGCATAGATATCATTCATTGTAAAGGCATAACATTTTCGCCCACTTCGTTGTACGTTTGCTGTTACGTTTTGCAGCGAGTGCCAAATGCGTAATAACTACTGTTTTCTAAAGACAATGATTTTGTTCACTATTAAAGCTCGACGTTTGAGAGAAAAATACAAGAGTTGAACTAAACAGGAATCTTATATTAATAAACTAGAGACCCGTCCGCGCTTCGCTTCGGTCTATGCGAGTTTTTTGTAACAACCGTACATCCTTGAAAAATTATGTAACCGATAATGAAAACCGCATTAAAATCCGTTGCGTGGTTAAGGAGGAGTTAGCGGATGTACAAACATACAGACGCGGAAAGCGACTTTGTTTTATACCACGTAAAGATACATTGAGGGGCAAGGAACTCTATAGCGGTTGAATTATCATTAGGTACACCAAATGTCAAGATGCTAAGTTCAACTGTTCAATAGTTTTAGATGACCAAATATTATAAGTTCACAAGTCCAAGGAGTTTGAATTAAAAGACCATCAATTGTATTCGATTAAACTAATAGGTCATAGACCTTAATCGTCACTCAAACGTCTTCCGTTATTCGTATGGCGGAACTCTAAAAACCAACGTCTTGATAACAATTATAAATATCGAGATAAGAAATTCAAGTTTAAAATGACTCATTGCAATACGAAGCGCCATTAAAAACGTATGTAGGTACGAGTACTTTAACGTTTAGAACTGAACAAAGACGACCGAAAATAATGAAGGTCAGAATCAAAAATACCAAAACAAACAATAGAGATAAGCTCTTTTGTTAGCGAGTGTTTTCTCAAGTGTTGATGACTCAATGTGCACTTTGGTTGGATGCATAACAAATGTTATAGAAAACTTAGTCTAACCATGTCCAAACTTATATGATAAGCATAAAGATTTGAAGTGCTTTGGTTATAAAAATGGAGAAATGCTCTTTGACTTAAGAGGGCTGAATCAATAACGGGACATTATACCAAAATGCGATTGCCGAAGGATAATGTAATTACGTCTTTATCAAAGACGTGACTTCAGAGTTATCTGCTAAAGTGACGCTCTAAATGTGATTGTATTGTGATCTGACGCGATGGAAACATAAAATTCTACATTACTTCGTACATGAACAAAGCCTTTTATTCGATGGCAAAATCTTTTATTCTCGACTGCGTCCAATGAATACTTTTGACTTGTTTGTATGTATGCTTCATGTTAATACAGAACGAATGGCTCTAACTTGTTGAACAAGCTGTCTTTAATTAAAAAATATCCCTGTATAATGGTAGCATAACCCCTCAACCATCTCTGTGCGAAAAATCACGACAATCCGCTCCGACGTAAAAGAAGAATGAACAAACAAACGGGAAATTAGCGCAAGATCTCCCGAGCTAAACAAGAATGAAACGTAATTATGACAGCTAGTAACGTCGATGGGGGTCTTCCGTTCAATTCTCTACTGCACTAAGTAAATAGCGTCATATCATAATAAATCCTTTAAATACAACACCTACCCTATGATGATTTATGTTCACCTGTAAGTTTGCGACTGCAGAAACTATTGAGACTTTTGGTGTCGAAAACCTATTATGGGCATTATCACGTCATGATAATAAAACTTTTGATTGGTACCCACCTGGACTCAATTGCGATCCAATACGATAATGGCATACCAATAGCCACTGCCATGTTTATACGTTACCACTGTAGGTTTATATTATAACCACTACTTTCATAAAATTGGCTGTAGATCGCTGCCCCAATTTACCACCCTACATAGCAAAACCTAATCAATACTGAGTCTACGACTAAACATTCTGTTTTATCGTATAAAAGCACGAGGTCATCCATGTTTATTTTAAACCTTGATTTACCAAATTTTTAGTATGGACACTACAATCTAATTGACACAAATATCATTTATTTTATTATTATTTATATGGCTCTCACCCATCCGTTTATCGCTGTTTCTTTTTATTATTTTTTACCCAATCTCGGCGATGCAAAAAAGGAGGGTTATGATTTAAGTAGTCTACGCAAGTTAGTGAGCTAGTACCTACGTTTGTTTGTATGTTCATCTGTTTCGTCGTAGCTCCTAGAATATCCATCATATTTTGACAAGTTATGTGTCGTTGGCTTCGTCTTAGTGTTCCGTGTGTCATAGACTAGGTAACATATAGATATAGACTAGGTAACATCATATTAAATCTATCATAACGGATTTCACATGCATAAAATACTATGCACAAATATATGTATATCTTAAAAATGTATCAAGTTTGGTATCAAATGAAAAGCTTTAATCCATACTAAATATTATAAATGCGAAAGTAACTCTGTGTATCTGTTACACTTCCACGGCTAAATCACTGAACGAATTTCTCGACTTTTACGCGGACGGAGTCGCGGGCAATAAGATTGTACTTTATAAATAATATAGTAATTTATAAATTTATAGGTAAGTATCTACTATTACTTTGTAACATGGGTATTTATACAAATACCATAAGAGGCACCGTGAAAAGAACAAGTTGATCTCGTAGTAGTTTTACTTTTAACTTTATTGTTTTTGAACTTTTGGATGTAACATAAATTTATAAACGTGAGTTCATATGTTTGGCAAATAGGCAACCTTACAACACGTCTCTTCATAACCTCCAATGTAAAAAAAGGTGTTTCAGAGTGCATGTCCGTGCACAGCTACGAAACGAATGAACGGACCGATTCTGACACGGTTCTTGTAATATATCTAGTTTAATCGGGATAGTCGGGGGAGGTAATGCGTATCCTCATTGAAATATGTGGTTAGAGTGGTTATATACTCGGATATGGATTGTTTTCCGCAGTGCGCGCACATCCACAAGGTTCCATATTTCAGTTTTGCGGAAAAGAACGCACGGAATTCCGCAGTGCGCGCTAAGCCTTAGCTTCTTCGGTTGAGCCTCTAGCCGCTTAAGGGATAGCGGCTCTGAAAGTAGGGATTGCGATTGTATCAGGAGTTTTCAAATATTACTTGAGTTAGGGGCAAAACACTAGCAAATTCCTGTGCAAAAATGTAATCAATACAATGCTCAGTATTGACGCACAACAAAAACATCAAAACATTCCCGAAATGTTCGTTTCGTTCGTCGGTAAACGACGCGTTTTATACTGCCAGAATAACGTTCTTATTCATAATTTTGCCAAGTTATTGCCGTCATAGAAAGGGAAAGTTAAAGTTCAAGGCTACCTACGCAAAATTTAGACGGGGGCTTGTGGAACCGACAAAAGCAACTTGCCGACATTTCCAAGGCATTTTAATTAAACTTAAACATGGGCATCTTGCACTATGCTCCGTTGAAGTAAGAAAACTTTAGTCCAAGTTTAAACTTATCTTTATTCAAGTGCCTCTCCAACAAGGGAAGATCGGTTAAATATATATAAATCTACGTTTATCATTCGTTATCCTATCAGATGTAATTTCGAGACACGACCAGTCTTGTAGCTTATACGGTCCGTTGTCTATTGACCATTTTGGACACCTAGCGGCAGCTATAGCAAGCTTCGAAAACATAGCCCTGGATGGTGACTATGTCAAGTACTAAATACGAAACGTTAGATTCCCCATTCCTGTCACTCATCAAATTATGACTAAATCGAGAGAAAAAGATAGAGAACTTTTCAGTTTGAGCAATATACGTGCCAGCGTGGTCGATACGGGGACGCAATGGCCATAATTCCGCAAAAACCGTTTCATTTTTGTTATATCTAGCAGCACAATGATCGCGTGCCAACGTTTTGGCATTACCTATTAAGGTGACCAAAGCAATACCATTGGCTAGTGGTAACAGCTGAAGATACAAACTCCTGCTGTACGCTTTATAATCTAAAGCTACAATTATACGTTTTAACTGGCTATTGTTCTATTCAAAAACTCGATCAGTACGGTAAACACAAATTATACCTATTTCCTCGCTTTTCGCTCAGAGCGTCTCGTTTTGCACATATTAGAGCAGGACTATTGAGCTATAACAATTCGGGGGTAAGTTTTGATAGCAGGCCTGATCAATTTAGAGTGGTAAATCTTTACTTAGACTATTATTTCGTCGTCGATGAACACGCCAAGTTTATTCATACCATTCACAGTTTCGCTGTCACACTGAACAACTTTCCACACGGCCAATACATTGTACTATATGGGTCGAAGCCATTTAGGATAATTTTAATTGAGTACTTCCGCCGTTAGTTATGAAAAAAGCAGACCCCAGTCTAGACGAACTGTAATTTGAAAACCACCGACATATACCTATTTACGATCGAACGCATCATTACTTAAAAAGCCAACTGTCTTTTGTGTTACTTTTACTTCAGTTATGTTTTCAGAAATCTTAAGTACCTAATACTTTTACTTTAGGTGACATTTGACGAAAAATATTCGCCCAAACGGTTGAGAACCGTACGTCCATCATATGAAATCGGAGCAAAGGACCAATGTCATAATTATATTCTGCCGTATTTGGGTAACACGGGGCGGGTTGCCAACAAAAAAAGGCCGCCTATATAAAATTTGGGGTAATGTATGCGTGACTCATTGCCAGTGCCAGATGCATTATCTATAGAGGGACGAGTTTACGCGTGATGTAACCTAATCAATTATTTAAAATGTTGCAGATAGATGGGACATGATAGCGGTCATCGGGTTTTAATTTCATATTTAATTGGTAAAGCAAACTAGTCATAGGACATAAGAGTATTTTTTATGTCAGCTTAAAAATAAATGTAAAGTCGTTGACATACCCGCTTTTTACAAGCTTTACACATATGTAAACCCGTTGACAGTTATACTATGGTATCTAAGAGTTGATCTGATGATGGACTATGCAAAGAAAAGTACAATTGGCAACAAAACCTTGCTCCAAAAAGTCTCGGGCAAAATTTCATTTTCACCTTTTGTAGCCGACTGTAGTTAAACTAATTCATACTAAGGTTGCTCACTTTTCTATCTTATGGGCATTGAAATAGAAAGTAAATGTGATGAATCTTGTCATTCAGCATGTTTACCAAAGGGGATCATCTCTTTCTTTATTCAATTGAGACTCTAGAGGTATTTACATGTATATGGGGCTCCATGAATATAGCAATAAATTAAGTAATAGCTTTAATCCATACTTATGAATAATAAATGCGAAAGTAACACCGTTTGTTAAGTGTTAACAACTAAACTGTTGAACTAATTTTAATA
The DNA here is from genome assembly GCA_963966035.1 of Acleris laterana. Classification (NCBI taxonomy): domain Eukaryota; kingdom Metazoa; phylum Arthropoda; class Insecta; order Lepidoptera; family Tortricidae; genus Acleris; species Acleris laterana. The sequence goes on from OZ014457.1 coordinate 8,166,301, forward strand.
AAAATTTGTATGGTACTTTTTGGAAAAAGTTGTACTTTTCATTAGTTTTCAAGGAAATAGCGATAAACGAGTTGTACGCGGACGATGATCCCGGCAAAAGATACTGGATTATATAGTCACGTCACAGGTGACAGTGAAGCAATAGAAGAACCACTGTCTCTAAACTCACTTAGCGCAAATATAAATCATCAATAGATTTAGTCTATACTCTATAGACATGCCTATTGTGAGTCACACAGTGTGACACACAACATGAAAACTGTCTTGTGCACTTTTTGGATGTCTGTCGCCGGAACTATTCCAGAATCAAAACAATTGTATCTTCCTCCCCTAGCTATTTACATACAAAATTTCATTTAAACTGGTTCAGCAGTTTAGCCGTGAAAGCATAACAGACAGACTGTTACTTGCATATTTGTAGTATTAGTAAGTATGGATTATTTCTCCTTGTTGTTGTACACATTTATCTTTGTGTCTGTTTTGTCCGCATCATAACTGATGATAAATTGTTCTGTCTGGGGGCAGTTACTTTAATGATAAACAAATACAATGTTATCACCATGCTAAAGTTCTAATAATTACACCCTGATAACAAATGGTTAAATAAATTTATGGTAAATTGACTGTGGATAAACTTGGTCTTCTAAATAGAGTTGTAACCAACTTTTTTATTTGTATAATAGAATCACCAAAGTTTATTTAAAGTTAGTAGGTAAATACTTCAATCATTCATGTATCCTACAAATATGAAAAAATCATTATGTTTATAAGAAGCTTTATGGTTTGTGTCATCACAAAATGAGAAGGAGGCATATTTTCAGCAGTGAATATGCAGAGAAGAGCAAATAACTCTAAAAAAAACTAAACAAGGTACATTCGAAGGTTCAACATGTTATAATATTTAGCTCTTAAATAATTTATATAGTAAATAATTTATTTAAATCAATCTTATATAAAATTGTATACACCTCATATTAAAACTCAGTATAAACATTTCAATGTTTTAGTATCATGATCTTTAGCCATGGACCATGCACATGTGGCCTTCCCCTACTAAGGTTGGGGCATTGAATGTTTTAACAGTTACCAATATGTTATTACAACTTTATAAAACCATAGGGCCAATTTACTTTTGATATTTCTTACTGCATAAACTAAGATGTAATACAACTTAGAAACAAATCTTACCTTCAACTCCAGCCTTTCCCTTCAGTGCAATAACCTTGCTTGCTGGGTTCATGATGGCTGAATCAGCACTGATGGGCCTCCGAATGGGGTTTGTGGGGTCCGCCATGTCAATGATGACCACCTCGGCAGTCTCCCCCACTTTCTCGCGGACACAGATGAACTTGTCCGACTCCATAGTGAGGGTGTTGAAGGAAATTGAAGCTGGATTGATGCCAACATTTGTAAGCTGTAACAAGTTTATCAATTATAAGATGGAAAGGTATTGATTATGTCTATTTATAAATATTGAAAGCAGAGGCAAACAGGGTATTATGCCAAGATAAGTTCAGACAGTATAAACCCATATTGTCTGATTGACATTATTATGAAGAGGTAACATCAACAAATTTTTCATCTTATGGAAAACTAGCAACCCGCCCTCGCTGCGCTTCGATTTATATGAGTTTTCTGTAACACCCGTACATAAACCAGAATCTTTTATACATATAGACCTTCTACACCAATCCGTTGCGAAGTTTTAAAGATCTAAGCATACATAAGGACAGACAGACAGACACATAGGTGAAAAGTAATTTGCCATAATTTACAGTCTACACTGGACATAAAACCCTGCCAACAGACTCAAAAATTAACCGGCTTTACTACATACATACAGTACTTAATATAAATCTTTAGGCCTATAAGCTATTATGATCAGTTGTCTGTATTATGATTCTCCTACTCTTTGATGAAGTTTATTGAGTGTGATGATGATGCCATAATTGACCAGTTTTAATACTGTTAACCACAAAGAGCCACAAATATATTAAATTATCCACATAAGTATACCCCCTAGATTTGAAAACACTGAACACCAAAGTATCCCCAAAACGTTAATGGCTCCTTATATGCCTTTGATTCAAAATGATGAATACCATAATATGCCCAAAAATATAGTTCTGGGTATATAAGGGTTAAAAAAAAACAATACACTAGATTCTATTATATTCAGAACATGTTTATTTAATTAAAAAGTTATTGTGCTTTGAATAACAACTAAATCACTTTCTACTATTACTCAAATCATCTCACAATGCTTATTCCTAGCAATAATCCAAATAATTTCATGATCAAAACATTTATTTTATTTTATCTCCAATATTTTATTCAGCCATCATCATCAATATGCCAGCCAATGTTCATACAGCTGGATATTCCCCAACAACCAATGTATAGCTATTAGATTGATCTAACTAGTTTCTCATTTATTAGGTACATTAGATTCTTATTAGCACTACTACAAATGTATTGTGTAACTGAAACGCGATAGTAAAAGGCCCTTCTGTGAATGATTTATGAATGAAACATAACCATCAATGAAAACACTTAGTGCTAGAATACTATTTCTTAACTTTTAAAAAACTAGCAGATGTTTTTGTGTTGGCTATAGAAAAAGTGCAGCATTGACCTGGATATTAGTATTTTGGCAAGTATTGGGCAGAACATATGATCCAGGGAATTAGAACAAATCAATACCGGGCGCCCACTCCCGACGACGCAACCAGGGGGGTGGAATCTGTCAAGAGTAATTGCGCAATGTCACCACTGCCACAACCAGCCCTACACAAATAAGAAACCCATCAAACACCCACTAGCACCCCCAGATCACACTATAAAACTATCCCCGGAGTATTATCGGCGACTTATTACAAATCGATGGGCGTACATACCTGCAGGTGCTCCTGAAAACGAATAGGCAAAACTTGCGCCATGGCTGCTTGATCCTCGACCTAACCAGACCGATATTAATTACGCGCGATCCTTCGAAATCGCAGTCTGAAATGATAACACAAAAAATCTTTTCACTGCTGTCTCATCGGAAAACACTTTTGACAATCAACATGGCGTTGCTCGAAAGCGAAAATGACAACGACCGGATAGGTGTAAAAAAATAATGAATGATTTTACAATGACCTAGTTATTTAATCACTCACACAATCGATTTATCACTACATTAAGGAAAGCTAGAGGTTAAAACTTTCTTAGTTTGAGGAGAAATTACGAAAATCTACTACACCCGCGGCTGCCACATATACAAATGAAATGGCAGATGTTGGAGAGAAAAAGAAAGATTGTCTGGATGAGTAATCAATGCGTTCACAATTTTGTGCTTATATTATTAATCCAGTTGGAATATAAGATCAAAATTGCGTTTTCATAAAAAAACTTATAAGGTACAGAATTAATTTACTAGTTACCTATGTTACAAAATATTTCAATAAATATTTCTTGTCCCAACATATATTTTGTTATAGTAACATTAGTAACATCTTAAAGTAAATGTGACCAATTTGAATTTACTTATTGCAGTCGGGAAAACAAGTGAGTACGAGCAAATCTATCACATTGTATTATTATAAATTGGCTCTGCGGTCGCAGAGAACTATGAGTAAAAGATTTAGCTTTTTCTAAACTACCCCTAGATACCTAATATAAATGAGATTGAGATAGGGGAACACTTGCAAAGTCCCTACTTTAAAAGTCGAATTTCGAAGTTACGTTAAGGCTTGTTTACACGTTGTGAAGTAGCAAGTGCAGGTGAGAAGTGATTAGTTAACATGTTTTTATGGTGATAAGTGTTAAGTGTTAAGAAATCGTTTACACATTGCTTAGTTGTGCTTGTGCAAGTGTAATATGTCGATTTTAAACTTCTTATTTTTAAATATACCTCCTTAGGGCCAAAGTCTGGGATATGCATGGTTTTACTAATTTGTAACAAAGCTGCGTCTCTCAGTTGTTTATTTCTATATTCAGCACAATTTATGTTACAAAGGCACTCGTACTTTATGTATTCCATTACGAATTTCAACGTTTGCTCCTCAGTCCACCTCATTTTTATACCATACTATGCACTTAACAAGCAGATACTGTTTACACGGTGTTTAGAGGGTGAGACTGCGAGTGCGGGGAGTACGCGGGTGTGCGGGGGCAACAACTTAACAGGCAAAAATAGAACGAGCGTCTATTCACTTTACTTCACACTCGCACTTCACACTCGCACTTGCCACTTAACAGCGTGACCGTTTACACGTTGTTTTTACTAATCACTTTACACCTGCACTTCTCACCTGCACTTGCTACTTCACAACGTGTAAACAAGCCTTTAGCTCCATCTGTTTCTCTCGCTTTAGTCTCGACCTAATTGTTGGACTAAAGTATAATTATTATGTTAAAGTAACAATTAAAGACAAAAAACCTTTTCTTGTATATATGTTAATCCATATCTGGCAATACTGAGCGAAACTGTCAAACAAATGTCTGTTTATTTTCTTCTTCAGTGGTGGACCAGTGCATGATTTTGCAATAAATTACTCTTTCTTTGTTTATTAAACGGTACAACTAAATAAAAATACATATAATGGTATGATGTCATAATATTTTTCTCAATAGTTATGTTTATTGGCCTCCAAATTACTGAAAATAAACAATTTTTTAGTTTCAGTTTGGTTTCAACATGTTTCACGAAGTATCGAGACTCCCTTTTAACATGAACTATAGATGCTTCTCGGTGTCCATGCTCCCTGGAAACGAGAGGCAAGATGTTGAGAGAGGAGGAAAAAGTAAGCATACTATATTAAACTAACAATTTCAGGTTCTAATTTGAACACGTCCACAGGGTACTGCTACATTTTTAGTACTTAATGAATAGGTTTCGTAATATATTCAACACTTTTGAGCTTTGTGTGGGTAGTGAAATTAAATCGAAGTGCGATTGTCAAAGAAATCAGGATGAAAATTGTTTTGGTGTACCTAGTGCTTATTGACAAATTCTCGAAATTGACATTCGGGGCACTCCAATAGAAATAAATAATTGGATGTCTTTTAGTGTTATATCAATATTTTGTTGAAAAAGTGACTGCATGAAGCCAAAAGAAGGGTTATGGGTTTTACAGCCTATGTACAGTTAAACCAGTTTTAATAGTACTCTGCTGTCTATTGCTGTTGCACTCATGCTGGAATCTATCAGGTCGTTCTAATAATACCCTGGTTTTACTGTAAGTATGTGATCAAAAATTTATTGTTCAACTTTAGCTCCTAAGCTATGGAACCAATTTAAATAAATGGGGTGTTATGTAAAATATGATTCATCTCAAATTAAGTAGTCCTAAACTAAGCTCTAGGCTTGTACCATGGGTTTATTGTTATCTATAAACACATTTATATAGCAAAATACGTACTTAAATTCAAGAAACTAGAAGTTAGAAAATGTCCATGACGAGTCAAGAATCAAGTCTGCTCATCAAATATTAGCCCATTCTGGAAATCAATACCCATAACCGCTAGCTTCATAGGCAGGGTGAACTAGGCTAAACTGGTGGTTTTTTATGTTATTCACAGTTATTATGCCTCCATCCGCATTAGAGCAACTGACACGACTGAACATTGAGTACCCTATGATCTTCAAACTGACAAACAAGAAGACCAAGAGATCTACACACTGTGGAGTTCTGGAGTTTGTGGCTGATGAAGGGAAGGTGTATTTACCGCACTGGGTATGTTTATGTTATGCTTATTCCACGTTTATAAGTAAGGGTGTACACTTACACCCTTACTTATAATCGGGGAATAGGCTTGGAATAGTTTATGCCATGCTTTGTCCTTATCTGTAATTGTGACATTTGCATCTGACAGAAAGTGACAAAGCATGGCATAAACTATTCCAAGCTTATTCCACGTTTGTAAATAAGGAGGTTAATGCGTATAGTTGCCATCAATAGAACTTCTGAACAATGTCAACAAAGGGCCGTATTAATATTGTCTATAGTTTGATGAGTTTCCTAGTGACGGGTAAAGTAGACTAAGATTAAAAAATCACTTAAAATTTATTTTTTAATCAGAATCTCTGGAATCGAGTGCGGAAGACGTGTCACCAATGTACCAATGTAAGGTTTGTTTACATGATACACAAGTTCTATTGATGGCGACAATAGCGTTTCCAGAAAATTATAAAATATGATTAGCTCAATGTTTTTATACTGGAATTTCCTTTGCAATTTTTTTGCAGCTCGTGTTAAATTGTATAATGTTATCAGACTTATCAGGCATATGATCAAACAACATATCAGCAATTTATCATAACAATCATTTTCTTCTTAGTATGCATTTTAAGTTAATTTCTTCTTATTAGGTTAGGTGAGGTAAGAGCTGTGATGACATTAGTAGTCATCAAAGGTGTTACAAGTTTCTACTTTTTTACACAACAGCCCAAAAAAATGAGTGTAATGTTTTCAGGGTTCAAGTATGTATGTACGATTCTTTGTTAATAACTTCTAAATGCCTGAGCCAATTTAGATATTATGTGTGTTATCATTAGAATCCTATTACCATCCCGGGTGACATAGGATACCTAAAGTGTTAAAATTGATATAACAACAATGGCAAAATGTCACCATATGCCGTATTAAAATTCTTTGTTTACACTGATATGACTGGAAAGTTTAACTCTTTGCTTTCTGCCAGAGAGTAACTCTCAAACAGAGAAAGTGGTGTTCCCCTGACCCCTTTTTTCTACAGTTACATACACACATACTTACATTAAATCACGCCTGTTTCTGTTTCCCAGAGGGGTAGGCAGAGACCACTTTTTTCCACTTGCTACGATCTTGACAAATTTCTTTCGCTTCTGTTGTAGTAGTACATCACTATTTGTGGTGAACTTCACTATTAACAGCTCGCGTTCTAGAGCTGGCACTTGGGTGTTAACTTGATTGTGTACCACGTGTATTAAAATATAATTAAAGAGTTACTTGGATTAATCTGGCTAATCATTTGAATAATCATACATGGTGGCAGCGGTAAGTTTTCGAAGATGCCTTTGGAAGATGAAAATGACCAAAAGACAGGTCAAAACGCAAATATTTTGCCGGTTCGAGTCAAAGCTCCGGAAGAATTCGATTTTCGGCCAGAAGGATGGGATGCATGGATAAAAAGATTCGAGAGGTACCTATCTCGTTATAAGCAGTTTAAAAACTACAGACGATCAAACGAAAATTGACTTGTTTTTATATACTTTGGGAGAAAAGTCTGAACAGTTGGCGAAGCAGCTTCAAGTAGAAAGCTTGAAAGATTATGGTCAAGTTTTACAGGCTTTTGATAATTATTTTAGACCAAAGAAAAACGTAATATATGAGCGTTTCAGATTTAATTCCAAAGTTCAAAAAGTGGGCGAGTCTGTGGCAGATTTTGTTAAGGAATTACATAAATTAGCAGAAAACTGTCAGTATGGAAACCTCAAAGAAGAATTAATCCGTGACAGGATAGTGGTGGGGTTAAACGATCGGAACACGTGTGAAAGGTTGCAATTAATAGCAGATTTGAAGTTGGAGGACGCAGTGAGACTAGCCAGCCAAGCTGAGGAGCAAAAAGAAGAAGCAAAAGTGCTTTGGAAAGAGGACTTAGAGGTCAATAGATTGGGAACTAAACCTATGAATATGAGGCAAGAGAAAAACAAATGCGGGAGGTGTGGCAAGATACATTTTTATGGTCAGTGTGGAGCATTGAATCAAAAATGTATGAAGTGCGGCAAGGTGGGGCATTATGCAAGATGCTGTAGAGATTGGAAAAAAGTGAATAATATGGAAGCTGGAGAAGAATATAAGATAAATGTGGAGGTAGGTGTAGGTAGTACCACGGTTTGGCATCAGTTTTTAATAGATACAGGGGCAGATATTGTAGCACTGCCGCCTTCGTTAGTTAGTGAGAAAAATAGGCATAAGAAAATGTATGATTGCCAGGAAATAATTAGAGGACCAGATGGTACAGCATTGAAAGTTTTGGGAGCAATTTATGTAGAGTTGAAATATAAAAATGGTACATATAAGGGGAAAGCTTATGTGATCAAAAACTTACAGAACCCTATTTTAGGGAAGCCTGCTATTAATCAAATGAAAATATTGAAGGTATGTTGTCTAGGGAAAGAGTCAGCTGACTTAAATCAGGAAAATAACAAGGAAAATAGAAAATTAGGTAGTACAGCAGATGTGCAGAAAGAGTTTCCTCATGTGTTTGATGAATTAGGGGTATTTAAAGATAGTTTTGAAATCAAATTAGTAAATAATCCAGTTACTTTTGTACAGACGGTCCCAAGAGGAGTTTCTATTCCATTACTGCCAAAAGTTAAGGAAGAGCTTAATAGGTTAGTAGAAATGGGGGTATTAGTACCTGTAGAAGAACCTACTATGTTTGTATCTCCAATAGTGGTAGTCCCAAAAGGTGAAAAAGGAGTGCGTATCTGTGGTGATTATACACAAGTAAATAAAAACATACTTAGGCCCATTTTTCCTATTGCTAAAGTGGAAAATACTTTAGCTAGACTTAAAGGCGCAACAGTATTTTCTAAAATTGATGCGACTTCAGGGTTCTACCAAATTAAGCTTGATCCAGAGTCCTGTAAGCTCACAACTATTATAACACCATTCGGCAGATATATGTATAATAGATTACCCATGGGTTTAAACTGCGCGCCTGAGTGTTTTTCTATGAAATTTTCGAATTTATTTAGTGATTTAGAGGGAGTTGTAGTTCATGTAGATGATGTATTGCTGTTTACAAAAGATCAAAATAGTCATGATAGGTTATTGAGAGAAGTTTTAAAAAGATTGACCGAGGCAGGATTAACTATAAATAAAGAGAAATGTGTCTTTAGTGTGCCTGAAGTTTGTTATTTGGGTCATATAGTTAATGCGCAGGGAATATCGCTAGATCAGAGCAGAGTGGAGAGTATACATCAATTTCAACGGCCAGAAAATAAAAAAGATTTAATGCGGTTTTTAGGGTTAGTTAATTATGTGGGAAGATTTATTCCAGACAAAACTAATATACTAGAGCCGTTAAATGAATTGCTGAAAGATGGGGTCACATTTAAATGGGATCATCCTCAAGAGGCAGCTTTTGACAAAATTAAAGAAGTAATTTTAAAAGCACCAACTTTATGTCACTATGATCCAAATAAACAAATAATCATTTCAGCGGATAGTAGTTCCTATGGCCTAGGGGCTGTATTAATGCAGGAAAATCAAGACGGAGGCAGAGAGGTAGTTTCATATGCCAGTAGAACTCTAAATAGTTCTGAAAAGAATTATGCTCAAATAGAAAAGGAAGGGTTGGCTTTGGTGTGGGCATTGCATAAGTTTAAAGATTTTGTGATAGGGTTAGATGTTATTTTAGAAACAGACCATAAGCCTTTGCTTCAAATATTACAGACAAAACCGTTAGATGATTTGACTCCACGATTATTAAGATTTAGATTGAATATAATGAGATATTCCTATAAAATTATTTATGTTCCAGGAAAGAAATTAGTTATAGCTGATGCCCTGTCCAGAGCCCCCCTGACACAGTCTGAGCCAGAATGCCCAGAATCAACAAACATTATAATTAATAATATAAATTCTGAAGATAAAGGGGACCTCAAATTAAAAAAGTTAAAAGAAGAGCAAATTAAATGTAATATTTGTTGTATATTGAAAGAATATACACTAAACAGCTGGCCAAATAAAAATAAAATTCCCAAAGAAATTATCATTTATCATCAGTATAGGTTCAATTTTACAATTCATGATGGGTTTTTATTGTACAACCATAGGCTAGTTATACCAGCTAGCTTACAAAAAGAAATTTTGTTTGACATACATGAGGGACATTTGGGGGTGACAAAGTGCAGAGAAAGAGCCAAACAGTCAGTATGGTGGCTGGGGCTATCATCACAAATTAAAAATTTAATAGAAAATTGTCCCAAATGCATTCAAGAAAGAATAAACATTAAAGAACCTATGGTAATAGAAGATATGCCTGTGAGAGCATGGCAACAAGTAGGTATTGATTTGTTTAAAAATGAAAAAACTTGGTATGCTGTAATAATAGATTATTATTCTAGGTTTATAGATTTATTTGAATTGCATGATTTATCAGAGAACACTGTAATCAAACATTGTAAAGAAACATTTTCTAGGTTTGGTGTGCCAGAGGTAGTACGGACTGATTGTGGAACACAGTTCAAAAGTAAATTAATAGAATTTTCAAAAAAATATAACTTTCAACATGTCACAAGTAGCCCATACTACGCTCAAAGCAACGGCTGTGCAGAAGCAGGAGTCAAAATTGCAAAGAGTTTGTTAAAAAAGAATGATGATATTCAGTTAGCATTGTTAATATATAGAATCACACCTTTGGAATGTGGATATAGCCCAAGTGAATTGTTATTCAACAGAAAAATTAGAGAAATTTTGCCTATTCTTCCAGAAAAATTTAATAATGTAACTAACGTTTACAATAACTTTAATGAGAAAAGAAGTACATTCAGGGCTAAAATGGGTACTTATTATAACAAAAGGCATAGAGTAACACAATTAGATGATTTAGAAGAGGGAGATAAAGTTTGGATTGTTAATTTAAGAAAATATGGAGTAGTTCTAAGAAAGGCGAAGGAACCAAGGTCTTATTTTGTTGATGTTGAAGGAGTTACATATAGAAGAAACAGATGGCATTTGATTCCAGCGCCTTTCAGAAATTTAAAAATAGGACAATCAGGTTTAAGTTCCACGCCTGAAACTTTGATTGAGTATGATAACTCGGATATTAGTAATACTTCAAGTAACAGTAGTTGTGAAAATGGAAATAATGATGTAGAATTATTAGTAGGGAAAGAAACCGAATCTGAAATTGTAGATAATAGGGTGAGCGAGGAAAGAGAAGTTAGTGGAACAGGTGATTCTGTATTGATCCAGAGAAATCAACGAACAAGAGCTAAACCTAAGTGGATGGATGATTATGTAACCTAATAAATTTAATTCTTATAAGGGAGGATGTTGTAGTAGTACATCACTATTTGTGGTGAACTTCACTATTGACAGCTCGCGTTCTAGAGCTGGCACTTGGGTGTTAACTTGATTGTGTACCACGTGTATTAAAATATAATTAAAGAGTTACTTGGATTGATCTGGCTAATCATTTGAATAATCATACAGCTTCTTCCTCATTCATACATCGAGTCATGCACGCACGTCGGTTTCGGGTACTTATGATTCGGCCCTTTTCCAGTATTTCACCGATTTGACTCGAAAATGCACGCCTAGGGCGGCCCCTTCCGACCCGTCCACTCACTTTCGATCTGTATATCTCTTTCGTCAATCTTCTTTCATCCATCCTTTCCAAATGACCGAACCATCGAAGCATGCCCTTTTCAATCTTAGTCAATACATCTTCTTTTATTCCACATTTCTCTCCGACTTTTCCATTCCTTACTCTATCAACCAGTTTCACACCACACATACTACGCAAAGAGCGCATTTCAACTGCATTTACACGACTTTTATGCTTGTCCTGCCACACCCAACATTCACTACCATACATCAGTGTAGGGGACAGCACTCCATTGTGAACAGCCAGTCGGGCTTTTTGTGAAATGCCCTGTCTGCTCACAAAGGAGTACAGGGCCCCATTAATTTGATTCCCCTCATTCACCCTCCTCTCGATATCCTTCTCACACTTACCATCTCTTGTAAACACACTTCCCAGGTACACAAATTCGCTCACTTGTTCTACTAATTCACCATTTATATTTATCACGCACTCAGTCATCTCCTTGTCCTTCTCTATCACCATGACCAGTTCTTCAGTTTTTGTACAAAAATAGGGAGAGATAGTGTCAAAGGCTTTTTTAGGTCTAGAAAGACAGCTAAGCACCTGTTATTGTTGTCAAGATTTTCTACTACAAGTGAAGTAAAAGCTGTTATTGCATCTTCCATAGAACTACCAGTTCCAGTGGGGTTTTTAAAGCTGTCTTTTCGTTTAGGTATTAACCTATGAAAATTATGATTAAATAAATTATGGATTTTGTTGTTATACATAGGTAATAATAATTATATCATTAGTTGATCTCTAATCAGATTATGAAAATTATGATTAAATAAATTATGGATTTTGTTGTTATAGATAATAATAATTATATCATTAGTTGATCTCTAATCAGATTATGCAAAATGAGAATATTCATTATGAAATGCTTACTTGTTAGGGAAAAAATGATTGTTAAATAACAAAATTCAAAATTCTTAAACTATGTAATGAATGAACACTGAGATTATCAGATTACACTTTACAGTTAGCTGAGAGGAATGTCTGGAAGGATAAGACACACTGCGACCCGAAATCATTGTTATAAAGGCGTGATGTCGTCTTTGACTTTAGCTACCTACTGATGGTTTCAGATGATGGCCAACATGGTCCTGGAGGAGGGGGCTCTGCTTCAGATCGAGAGCGTCTCCCTCCCCGTGGCCACATTCTCCAAATTCAAACCCCTTTCTGAAGACTTTTTGGACATAAGCAACCCTAAAGCAGGTACTACCTAGTATACTCATACACGTGTTAAGTTGTTAAGTTTAAAAGGACTCAGCTGCAGTCAAACTGTTGTGACAGTTTTGCAGACTATTTTTTAAGAAAAATATGTAATTTTTGGTTAATAAATAAACAATAATAATAATAATAATAATAATAACACATTGTGTTGTAAATGTATCGTTTAAAGGTAAACTATGTGCATAATATCATTTTCCTGGGGATCCATAGTAGTGGAAGTAAGTATATATTGCTTGATTTGATATGAATGTGCTCATTGTAGGATTCTGTACAAAAATAGTAAATATACAATCCTTATATTGATATTTTGGCATGTCTTTCTGCATGTCCCAGAATGTGATGCGGGTGGTAGGACCTTGTGCAGGGTCATTAACCTAACGCCAAACAGCAGTGTTCGCATTGTTGTGTTCCGGTTTGAGGATAAGACAGCCGGTGAAATGACTAGCATAGAGGCATTCCATCTTAGTCCTCAGGGTTGGCAACGCATTTGCAGTTTTGTGAATGCGAATGTCTAATGTGCTCGTTTGTCTTCTCTTTGCCATCAAAAAAAAGTATTTGATGACAAATAGACTTGAAACTTGAAATTTAGCATTGCCTGGTATGTACGAGTATAAATGGGCGATTAATCTGTAATAATGAACAAAAAAAAACCCTTCATACCCGGTCCTTTTTATGATGTTCAAAAACTTCCTAACTTGAAAAAAAATGCCGATGGGCAGTAGAGAGAGAAACTTTCCCTAAGTTTTAAATCCCGTCCGTGTAAGATGAGCACGCAATAATTTTGGAAAATGAGGGAGGCTTGCAACCTGTCACTAATACACTGGTAAACATGTTAGCTTTTAATTGTGCGAATTGTGGTTACAGAATTAACAACAAGTTTTTAAAGTTGTTGGTAATTTTGTAGCTCTGCTTACCCTACTCTGCGAACGAAGGGGTTTTTTATTTTGAGGGAATAGGTGCCCGTCTGACTTGCACACATAACATCCTTCCTACACTATAGCTAGAGAGCAAACTGACGCCATCTATTGTTGGTATTTAACAACATGTTATTAACTGGCCAATCAAAATCCATGCAGTCCTGGAGAACTGCCTGCGCAACTTCTCGTGCCTGACGACGGGCGACGTGATCGCGATCAAGTACAACTCCAAGGTGTACGAGCTGTGCGTGCTCGAGACCAAGCCGGGCGAGGCCGTCATCATCATTGAGTGCGACATGAATGTAAGTCAGAGGTATAATCTAGGTAGCGACTAGTGATGTGCCGTTACCGGTAACTTACTCGAAGCGGGTATTTTACCAGTAACGCCACCAGAAACATTACCAAAAAGCGGTAATATACGGTAACATTCAAATTTCGTAAATATGACCTATGTTTTAAATACATGTTTATACTATTTTAGCACCAGACGGACCCTTTTAAACTAATAATGTTAAGATGGGTTTAGTAGTTTAGTATATTACCAATGTTACTGGTAAAATACTTAATATTTCCGAGTATTTTACCAATGTTACCGGGAATATTACTCCCTCATATTTATACTTCATCATACATATCTATCACGTGAAAACCGGATACTTACGAATAAAATAAAAGAACAATCAAGTTTTAAAATTATACACAGCGTTACAATAATTACACTTGAAACTAGATGAAAAACAAACATGGGGTTCACTTAGTATGGAGAAAGTAACTTTGCATGATTACACAAAAAGTTGACGGGAATAAAAATGGCAAGTAGCCTTAAAAACATTCTAAGTTCATAATAATTGTATACATGTAAGAAACCACTAAAAAAATATTGGAATACTACATCAAATTAATGAGTTTTTGTAACATGGACACAAGGAAAAATTACAAAAAATCCGACTAAAATGATCAATATCTCCGAAAGTACTAAAAATCGCTGAACATACATGGGGGTGTTTTTGGTAGCCCTGGGTGTGAGCTATTATTTTTTTTCATTTGGACCACTAGTGATCCGACACCATGGATTTAATAAATGAATAAAGAAAGGAAACAGAAATACACGATCTCTATGTCCGCTTCTGGTAATATTACCGGTAGCATTGGTAATTTACTGAGTATTTTACCAAATGGTATTATACTGGTAACGAGTAAGTTACCGCCGGCACATCACTAGTAGCGACTGACTTTGTAACATTACACCGGAATGTTACAAAGTCAGTCGGCGGTTCTTATCTAACAGGTGCGAATAGATAAGGACGCGAGTGGTACGTTACACTGAAATGTTACAAGTCAATCGGCTAAAAGCGGCTTTTAGCCTAGTTTTAGCCGTAATTTTCGTCTTTGCATATTACGAGTATTCTAGGTAAAATTAACAAGTTTCTTAATATTTTTAATTAAATGGAAACTACGCTGCTTCTATTTACATCAAAAGTTGCTCGCAGTTATCAATATTTTCGTCAGAATTTTGAAGACGACAGTGACGGTTGAAACACCCGCGTACGAAGTTATCCGTCCTGCGTTTAATTCCCAGCATGAGCAAATATTTGTGCGATTATTTGTTTCTGAGTTTTGAACGATAAACATACCGCCGGGACTTGCATAAAATATTTCCATTTTGGAATTAAAAGAGAATGAAAGAAATATAGTTTATTTGACTCATTAATTAAGACATATTAACAAACAACTCAAAAACAGCAATGAAATTCCAAACGGTGCCACTACGTGTTTTTTTGTGCCATCTGTTTGAATGACTTCACGATCACTGGCGCCGGTATCCGTTTTTCATATACGTCCCTTCTATTTATTACTAGACCTGGCGTAGTTTTATTTTCGAGTACCGTAAAGGCGGGTTACTTTAACCCTGGGGGATAACTTTGTCCCAAATCAAAATAATGTTTGTATTGGCCGCCACGTCGTTGCTTATTAGAAAATCGTAATAGTTCAGGTCAAAAATCAAAGATGGCATCACTAGCGTTTGAATGGATGCCGTTTGGCCGACCACGCGTTCATGTACAACCTTGTCAGTTTACTCGAAGTGTTGGATGCGAAAAGGTACGTAAAACATATGTGCAAACTTCCTTGTTAAAATTGGGTTTTTAGCAAGTTAATCATTATAATTGTTATGGTTGTGTTTATATGTGTCTTTAGGAGTGTAGTGATGTAAATTTTATATTGTTTTACTAACATTAAGTTGGTATATTTGGGAAAATATGAAGGTATGTAAACTTTAACCCGTGTTTTGGGTAACTTTGGCCTCTATCTATATATTAGATATAAGAAAGGTAAAAGCTTCGGGCGCTGGCCGGCAATCAAAGACGAGCAGCTTTACAATTAGGATGACATAAATTGTAAGATCGCAGTCCCTAATTTTATTCAAAAGGGCTGTTTTGAAATTCCAGAATTAGAGAATTAAGGATTTTAATTACCTATTTATGTGAAATGTCGATTATTTACCCATCTATATATTAGATATATGTTGATCTCATATATGACTGTCTCTGATAAGACTGGTAGGTACTGTAGGTAGGAATGACATTGGTACAAATTATATTTAAAGTTAAATAAGGTAGGTACGATGTTTCTAATTATGTTTTTACTTGAAATTACTTTCAGTTATGTTAATTTTTGATTCTTTATCAAGTTAGGTAGGTACTTAACTATATTTTTGTTTGAATGGTATAACTATTGGAACTAAAGAAAACAAAAAACACCGTCTTTATGTTTGTGATTAAAATAAAATGCTTTTATTAATGTTTAAAACAAATAATGTTGATTATTTCCTATTTTTTAAATAAAACTTGTTTTTTACTACTACGTTATTGTTTATTTTACACCGTTAAATAAGCAATACTGCTAATTTTAGCCCAACTTAGCGTGTAATATGGTTTTTTCATGCACATATTTTCATTGACTAATATTACCCTCGTCTAAAACCAACATTGGCCCAAAAAACAAAAAAATAAAAAATAATATTTAATCACGTTTCTTCTTCTTTTTTTCATTAAAAGTTATTCAGTACATACTTAAGTTTATATCAAAATAAATTTGACATTGATATGTTAATCGTAAAGAAACTAGAGCTTGTTTTGCAAAAATACAATTATTTTTTGGTTCAAGTTACCCGCCTTTACGGTACCTACCGACGTCTTCTCGAAAATAGGGAATCAAACTGGTACAAACAACTGGTACAATATGACAATACAATAAAGTCGTGCTTTTTATGGTCTTTATTTAGTTAAAAGGTATATTTGTTGTAGATATAAATGAACACTATCAATGACCTTTTCGATCCGTATCAAAACACTTCTGAATTATGTTGTCATATTCGACCAGTTCAATTACAAGTTAAGGTAGAATATTCAAAAATAAAATTAATTCACCTTTGCGTAGAATTTGCGGTAGTTTCCGTCCACGTGGCGTTCGTTTTTCCAACCTGTATAATCACGTGAACAGGTAGAATTCGCCGCGCCGGTAGGCTACAAGGAAGAGGAGCGCGCCAGTCGCAGCTCCGCCGCCGGGCCGGCGTCCGACGACCCGGCCGCGCTCATGCCGGAGCCCAGCGGGTTCGTGGCGTTCCGCGGGGAGGGCAACCGGCTCGACGGCAAGAAGAGGAAGCCCGCCAGCGAGAGCGACTCGGAGCCGCAGCCGAGCCAGAGTCGGCAGGTAACATTACCACTCACGCAATATTATGTTTGTATGTATACTCTTTTGTTGAAAATTATTAATAAGCAACAAAAATGGAATTTAATGGTTCATGTCTCAAACAATTAACTCACTGTTTAATTTATTTAATTTAGTGAGATTGTTAAAACCAATCACCATTGGATACATGGACATCCTACATTAATTATTGAATTGAAGTAGATACGTCAAGTGCCATCGCTCTGGCGGGAAATTTGACAGATATTACGTCAATAAACTTATCAATAGACTAAATAAATTGTAGGGTGACAATTAATTTCAATTAAAAGTTAGTTCCAAAATATTTTTTTACATAAAAAAATAAGTTTTGTTTCATGTAACTGCGACCTAAACATGATCGCCAGTAATAACTGAATTAGAAAAGTTGGTTCCTGATCACCAAACAAAAATCACCGTGTATAAACAAGTACGAAGGCGAACGTATCCCTTTAGGCATTTCTTCCAGTTCACCCTTGAAAATATGGTAAAGGAAGTACCCTAATAAAAAAGAAAGCCAGTAATAAAATCTTAAAAACTATACCAAAAAATAAATGGATAAAAATACACTATCCCAAAATCAATTTTCAAATAGAATATATACAACAGATATATACAATATTATACTTAATTACACACATAAGTTAATGATGACTTAGCCGCAGGTCAGACAGAAGAGACGTAGGAAGGAGGCGCGTCGTCGTCGCGGCGGAGACGGGGCAAGGGCGCGACTTTTTTTTATTTTATCGCACCTTTGGTAGGACAAGGGCACAATTGCCCCTATAATCATATAGTACATTGTGCCCTTGTTCTACTGAAAGTGCGATATAGTCGCCGTCGCACCCTGTTCAGAAATGGAGGTGACGGTGTGATTTTTGGCATAGCGAAGCTACAGAAGGAGAGACATATGGCATTTCGTTCCATGCAGGCTGACCAAATAAACACATTGGGCGGTATTGGGCCAAAATATCGAATCAGGTTTACACATTGGCGTATTCATAATTCTGCATTGGTTCTTTGATAAAGCATAATTTGATGTGTGCACGATAAAACCCGAAACTAGCCTCTTTGCCGGCCAGTGTTACCCGCCAGCTACAAACAAACCAATAGCGTATCCAAGTAGTCCTTTGCACGTTGGCCCAATGCATTGGCCCAGTTTGTACAATACCCAGCGTAGTAGACCCGCTGTACAAAACTTGTCTTAATAACCTAATCCCGTTGTTCCAGCCTTATGTCCGCGGCATCCCAGACTTCGAGTACCAGCTCGGCACGATCCGCTTCATGCGGAACTCTCGGCCCGCCGAGTCGCGGGAGGACGCGTCCCCCGAGCCCTTCCAGGCCTTCCGCGGGGAGGGCTTTACTCTGCGCTCCGCCAAGTCCAAGAATTAACAATGTGCTCAATTATATGCTAGTTTTATTTATATTCTGGCATATTTATTACCTTATGACGCCACAGCTGAGATATTTTACGTCCAGGTTATTTCACAAACGTGATAGGGACAGGTGACAATTTGGCATCCATTGCATAATCTATGAGTTCCTATATCAATTTGCTTCTCATAAACTACGCAATGTAAACCCTATTGTCGCCTGATTATTCAGGTATGTGAAATAAGAAGCGTGGAACGACTTACTGACCGTTGAACGTCAGTGGCATGAAAATTCTCTGTTGTGTTCAAAGGGTAGGTATAGCTCAGGTATAGCTTAGCAAAAAGAGTTTTCATAGTGACAGGTGGAACCAGGTGAAGGTATACTATTTTCAAGCGGCGACGATCTCATTAGGCAGCAGGTTTTGGACAAAAATGATTATTTTCAAATTTTACTCCGAACAGCGCCCTCATTTTTTCAAACTCAACTTTTGCCAAGCTATGCCTGCTGTCGTAAAAGGCGTATAAGAAGTCAATCCTGAGGCGAGATATTCCATACTCCCAGTACAAATTGTAACCACAAACAAAGAAGTTTAAATAGGTACTATAGAGAATGCAGAGCAAACTTTGGATTGACGTTAGAAAATACAACCTTAAATTACGCAAATTATGTATATTTTGCATCTCTTTTCGTATGAATGAATCAAAGATATGAAAGATGTTGTTTCTTTTCTTTATTCCCAGAGAAAGAGATGCAAAAGATACCTGACGCAATTTAAGGTCTTTTTTCCTAACTCCGATTGTTTATTAGCTCTGTGCGGTCTCCATAGCTTATAACCTTGCCTCAAACCCAAGAATAGGTTATAAATTGTATTACGATGGGTGTCAGAAATAGTCAGGATTGACTTCTCTCTATAAAAATTGCATATAAACCTAAGGATGCAGCCTGCTGCTAGACTCGGCGACAGTGAACAGTAGGCTTTATACCAATGTATACGGGCCCGTATTATGATCGACTCTATCGCGGTGGATGAAGCATCCGCTACTCTAGCACTTACATACTACCCTCCTAAGCCAATAAGCTGTATCTTAAATTCAATCACCAATGCAAATTCAATTCTATGTTTTTAATAATAAGTTTGATATTGCTGCAGGAGGTTTATCTTAGTTACTGCGTTTTTGCTTAGGACGGCACCATACTAGTCAGAATACCATACTGACAGATGTTTTATCCACCGCCATAGACAATTAGACATGACCATGATAGGCCCGCAGGAAGGCGACAGTACACCTTATTACGATGGTTTTAGGATGAAATTTAAATGATCAGATGTGATGGGGCAAGTGGAGAAATCAAGTTGTGTGGTTTGAGAGTTGAAAATGATATTGTGTCGTTATGATACTATTACTTTATAATATTAGGTCCTTACCTATGAAATTGGCGTTTTATATGGAGAATTTTATCGAAACCGTGGTATGCATACATTTATTTTGCGGATTATTTAAGGGGCTACCCGGCGTATTTTAGCGATTTTCAAGTCGATTCAAATAAGCCAAAATGTAGTACAAAAATCTGTAAAAAACATATATTTAAGCTTGGCATTTGTTCTTTATTTTTCACGGAAAAATATTTCGCAAATGTTTATATTTTAAGAGTATAATAATTTCCCGTGAACCCTTTTCTCGATCTATAATCCATTATAACTGCCTAATTATGCGATATTTACACATGAGACTTAACTTATAATTGGAAAATAATGTGAACTTTAATTTGGCCGGATGTTTTTTTAATTGATTCTGTAGTTTTTGAGAAAAAGAAAATATTAATGTTTGCGCGCTAATCCCCACTCCCGGGTCTGTGCGGGGGCGACGGGCGGCATACGCCGCTTGGCCGTCGAACGGGGAACCCGTGCCGCTCGGAGCCACGCGCGACGTGGCGACATCTAACGGCAAACCATGTACCACCAACTCGCCAGCGCCAACAGCGTCACAACGTCAGACAGCGGAACTAAACTGTTCTACAACGCGCAAGCGAAATTTCAACAGTCAGTTGATATATGTAGCACTTCCAACTTCATCCCAATGGACTTTGGTCCCCAGGCATAACACCCGCCTGGAGAGAGATTTCTCTATTGCCCTCTCTAACTACATTGGTGACCCTCGACAATGGACAATTACGCAACCTGACGACCTTCCAAGCAAATGACGCAGTCTCACAGCAAGCCGACTTACCCGCACTGTGCACCACTAGCATTCTGTCATATCTCTTATGCCTGGTGTCTACAGTGTGCAAACACTACTCTCACTCAAAACTACGAGTACTTTACGAGCAGGTACACGACTCACTGTTGAACTCCACTGACGAGTTTGTTATATTTCTGGTAAATATTATACAGGGTGTTTGACAGTCGGGTGTAGGGGTTTTAAGGGGTTGTAAGGGTCATTCTGAACATTTTTGACCACATTTACTATTATGCTAAGTTTCACGGTTTCCGAGATATTGATCATTTTAATAGGATTTTTTGTAATTTTTCCTTATGTCCGTCATACAAAAAACCCCTTAATTCAAGTATTAATTAAAAAAAATACCAGTGTTTTCTTGCATGACTTGAATCACTATGAAATAAGGAAGTTTTAAAGCTACATGCCATTTTTTTTTCCTTGCAACTTTTTGAGTAAACGCGCCTAAGTTACTTTCTCCATACTAAGAGAACCCCGCGTTTGTGTTTCACCAAGTATGGAAAAACCAATTTTGTAAGGTTACTCAAAAAGTTGTAAGGAAAAAAAATGGCATGTAGCTTCCTTATTTCATAGTGTTTCAAGTCATGCAAGAAAACACTGTTTTTTATTTAAATTAATACTTGAATTAAGGGGTTTTTCGTATCACGGACATAAGGAAAAATTACAAAAAATCCTATTAATGATCAATATCTCGGAAATCTCCTATTAATGATCAATAAAAAGTCTCAATACCAACTGCAAGTTATAGTAGTACGCCAACAATCCGTAAGATGTCGTTAGCGGCCTAAAAAGTTGGCCATTGTAGTACATTTACTTTATACTAGATGGCGTTACGAAAAAGCGATGGCGCATGTACGTAAACTTGCAGAGGTGAGGAAAGGAAGTGGGGAGGGAAGAAGTTGAAATGCTCGAGGTCATCGAGACGGGGTACGCCCTTAACGTCACGTCAAATGCAAACCAAACAAAATTCTGTCAGGAATATTGGACACTTCTAAGCTATATTATACATATCTTAATTACTTAAAAATAGTTAGCTTCATAAAACTCTGCGTAATTGAAGCACATAAACTCGCAGCACATGAAAATAGCTGAGTTCACACTTAAATTTTAAACATTAAGTAAGAAATTGAACCATATTATTAGTATCTAAATCCTTTGCAACATAGTGTATTAATGAAATTTAAAAAGAATTTGGAAGTTAAAATTGAAATGAATAAATGCCGTACGAAAATATATATACTTATATAAAAAAAATGCCAATTTCATATGTAAGGACCCAATATAAACGATATTTTCAATTCATAACATTTCGCCCTTGTACTTAATTTTATAATAAAAACTTTGTATTAATAGTACTTGGTTGTCTATCATTTTCACTCTCTCTCTGGCATAACATTATACTAACAGATACGAGACGAGAGAGTGTGACAGCTTCGCGATAGACAGTCGAGTTCTAATAATACTCTGTCTTTACCGCTACCCGAAAAATTAAGGTATAGGAGGATCTTTGTGGATTGAAAATAATAAGATATAATCTATTTAAGGTAGAGTTTAGTAACAATGTAACGGACGTTTATTATCAAATGACTGTTATCAATTTATTTCATATCACATGACATGAGTTTGTTTCAGGCAATAGGTCGAATCGTTTTGAGTAGGTAACTGAAACAAATGAATTAACTTTTAAATTGTTTGTAGCGTAACCTTGTTACTTTTCTAGGGCTTTGTATTCCTAATCGTCATTTCCATGCTATCAAAATGCATTTATGTAAAAAAACTGATAAAGTCCAGCCAGCAATTAAGGCAGGCACGACAATCTGGCATTGTCAATGTGTCCAAAAAATGGCGCCACTCATGTTTTCGAAATAGGAGCTGGTTATCGCTGTATCGTATTGTGAGTTGATTTTATAAACAATGTGACTGTAATACTTATGTAGGGTAATTATGTGAAATAAACGTTTTTGGTCTAACTCCGTGTTTTATATTTATTTGCCATACGTATATAATAATGCATGATCTATTTAATAACATTTAAAATTACAGGCTTCTAAGTTTGCTTAATATTTGCATTAGCCGACTTTAAATTACTATAAATTAATTAAAAAAGAACATTCAAAAATATTGTAGGCGAGTCATCAGCAATAATATTATCCGGCATTTCACTTGAAAAAGTCTCGACACGCTCTAATACCTCTAGTGATAGAGACGATATTATTGCTTGTCATTGTACCTACCTACTTTGTTAATTTCAATATTTGGAGGATAAAGCATCCCGTCTTTAAGGAAAATGTTGCTGTTTGCACTAATTGGTTACTATATTTTATAAAACTTTATTTTGTCCTCATGTGTTACGTTTACTTGGATGAATTAGATACCTGTTCATATACTAAAAAGTTCAATTTTACGGGCAAAGTTTCTAAATTTATAAAATTGGGTTGCTTACCGGACAAACATGTTGAATATCCTTAAAATCAAATGCCCTTTTAAATTGAGGGGTAAAAGATTTTTTTGATCCATGTTATGAACTGCCCCGAATTTCATCTCAATCCATTCAGCGAGTTTATGGGTGATTGCAGGACAGATATCCAAACATCTTCACCAACATTTTTATAATATTAGTATATCACTTGTACAATGTAGTGGTAGTATGGTTTGGTTTTGTGTTAGCGCATACAGTAGTAAACTTTACTTTTCGAGCTTAGGAAATAAGAAACAAAAAAGGAAACATCCAACCCTTAATGCATAACTTGTTTTATTGATTTCCAAGTCAAGACAAATATTTAAATACATGATATAACTGTAATGAAACTTACTCTAGCTTCCGACCATATGTTACAAAATAATGATAACAAAACTAATTAATTAACATATTAAGTCATAGGTATATTTAATATTATAAAACTTAGTATCGAAAAATTAAACTTTAAAATACATAATTTTATTGCTTTGTTCACTGATAGATTAATTTAATAATGGCTACATTAAAGAAAAGCTTAGAATTATATACCTTTTAATTATATCAGCCTGTTGTTATCCAACGATCCCTCTACTTACAGTCAATCCCAATATTCCATTTATCTGTTGATCAGCCTAACTTAACATAGCAAGATCTTTCTTACACTTTGCAGTCTCTACCGACAGAACTAGGCAATCCTATCTTTAGTAAGTAACTGACAATCAAGGATGTCTTTAACTATAGATTGGATATTGGAAATGACTGCTAGTCACAACACAACCTTGTAATTGCAAATGCTGCATGACCAATTGTATGTGATTTAACTTTTTCATCGCAAGCCCACAAAATATGGAATGGGTGACGCAGGTTTAACCCAACCAAATGACATGATTATATTAGTTACAGTAGACGGTATAAAGTATTTTCTAAATACACCCACTTTTTAATAATTTACATGTAAATGACAAAATTTGTGTTTGACTCTGCATTGAATATATCAATTTGAATAAAGTTGTTACTATAAAGCAGTTGGAAAAGTAGATTGTCATCACCATACCTTCCTGAAGGTGTCTGTAGGACCTAGGTTCAACAGTGCCTAGGCTTATTTCTATCAAACTCTCTGTTCTAGTACATAATTATAAGAAATTGCATTTTATTAGACAAAATAGAGATAAATCTACAAAATAAAAACAAATGTTTATGCACACAATTTATCTACATTTAGTTAGCGAAATCTTATTGTTTTATGATAAAATCTCAGACATAGGAATGAGTAACATCACAAGATAGTAAAAGCAGCTTACTGAATGCTGCATACTGTACATATAGGTAAATAAAAGCATGTAGCGGAACCCTGTGGTACAAGTGTACATTTCTGAGTATTTATTTTCTTATGCGCTATGTATTAATCCTTTGGAACCAGATGGCATGCATAATATATGAGTAATTTTGAGACTGATGGGACAATAATAACGTCTAATGCCTATGTCATTTCTAAAATTTGAATAAGCCTGATGCTGTATTCTTATTCTGGTTTGACAGGGCTAACTCAACATTTAGTCAGACATTATTCACAGAGTGGAATTATATACTATTCACTTCAAACTGTGTCATAAGTGTTATGACAGTGGCAGGGTAATAATATTTCTGCTATAAACTACATGTTTTAGCAAACACAGTAACAATAGGTGTTTCAAGACCGAAGAGAGCAAAAATTCAGTGCTTATTTTACCATAGAAGTCTTTTTTGCACTAACAGCTGGGAAAAAACATTTCCATCATTGAACTCGCTCTCCTACTTTCAAAATGCATACCACAGAGCTATCACGCTATCAATAAAATAAAATTAAGAATCACGTCAGTCACTACATTAACAAGTATAAAGTGCACCACAATAAGACTGTGCCTCACCCACTGTTTCAGCTTAATACTATAATGTAAGGGTGGGAACTAAGCATGGGGCTACGGCAGCCTCATCATAGTCTAAAATACCACTGAACTCCACTTAAAATCGCTTCAAAAATTCTTCTGAACAGATACGAGCGCGAGCATTCACAGCTAACTTCATCTCACTGATTTCCTTATCAATCTCTTCCATGAAATAAATTACGAAATCGACTAATTTGTGCTTAAACATCTGCTCCGTGTGGAAGTTCGTGATCAGGAAGCTGATATGATATCCGTCCACCGGTTTCCGCCTAAGCACGATAAAGTTTTCTGCTCGCATCATCATAAAGCGCATAAACTTTTTACACAGGATTTTCTCAATCTCGTCCGCTTGTTTGATCATGATACTCACTCTAATAGAGTTAATAGATGATTCTATTAAAACTTTCTCGTTGGCATTGCGAGATATGATGACGGGATTCAACAAAAGTTCTTTGCTCGTTCTAACCTCGACCTCTGGCTTGTTGTATCTCTCCACGACTTGGGATGAGAAATGTTCTAAGCACATCGCAGCTGTGAGCGTGTGGCGTACAGCTGTTAAATATGGCTTCAAAGTCGCCGACATTCTCGTATTTTCACTAAAAATGGCTGTGTACCACACCTAAATTGTAAACTTATCTATATTTTTGACAGGTTGATTACTCATTGAACTCATACTCACCCCCCTTGAGCGTAAATACAATGCTACCAGTACCAGCTAAAAAAAGAGTTTTTTTTTAGCATCTTCCTTACTCTTACATATTTTAACGCATCACTAGCGCCAAGTTAACATTTTTATGAAAGGAACAAATGTTTATTGAATTTTTGCTTATTTGAATGAAGTAATAAAAATATTAATTACAAACAATTTAACAAAAACCTACTGCAAAAAATCATGCTACTTGTAAGAAAAGAAAATTCACAAGTGGATGTTTATGTCATTAGTTTTTTCACTGGCTACTCTCAACTAAAATAAAAGACAAACATGGCGGACGTATAGTACAGTGACGCAAACGTAACGTTTTACGGCATGCGTTTTATAACTATTTCCAGAGTTAAAGTTGTGTTAAATAAATATCTAACGTCATTAGTGAATACATGACCAATTAGAGAATTGTCGGCATTAATCCGTAACAATGGCTCGCGAGTTTGATCATCTTTTTAAACTGCTGATTATCGGTGACAGTGGTGAGTGGGCGAGGCCTCGTCAGTAACCGATTTTCCCCGTGATTGTGTAGTAAAATATGTGCGTATGGAATGATGGTGATGTGTTGCAGGTGTGGGTAAGAGCTGTCTACTCCTGCGGTTCGCCGACAACACGTTTTCTGGTAGTTACATTACGACGATAGGCGTCGATTTTAAGATACGAACCCTGGAAATAAACGGGGAGCGAGTAAAGCTGCAGATATGGGACACGGCAGGCCAGGAGCGGTTCAGGACGATAACTAGCACGTACTACCGAGGCACCCATGGCGTTATTGTAGTGTACGATGTCACCAACGGGGAGTCCTTCGCAAACGTAAAGCGGTGGCTTCACGAAATAGAACAGAATTGTGATGTCGTGAACAAAGTTTTAGGTGAGTACATACAAATTGTGCTTGTTGTTGTAAATCTCAAGGCAGACATTAAGGTTTCCAGTTAAACATGTTAGGTTCACTCCCCAATTTGTTGCTGTTGTTTGCTCCTAAAAATGTCTTGAATTTGTTTAGTCATATTCATGGTCATCCTTTATCAAACTGCTACTAGTAATGTAGGTAGTAAGTAGTCAGTGTTAGTAATCTAATTGCTTGCTTCCCATTACTGCCTTCTTTGGATGAATCATGACAAGGTAGTTTAAAGTATTAACAAATTTATCGCACTAGTTTATTTCTTACTTTATTGTTGTTATCTACAGTTTTAAAGTTTTCTAATAACATAATGTTTGTCGGTTTTGTTTTTTATTCTTATTATGAAGTGGTTTGCAACAATTCCTTATCATAAACTTATTGGAATTGGCAGGATTTATGTTCTTATAAACTTTCATGATAGTATGATCATAGTATGGTACATATTATCATTTATCAATTGTATATAGACATTTTCTCTCATTAATAAGTCTCTAAAATAAGTCCTGGAATTTGTTTATAGATGTACTTAGGTTATAGTTGTAAATATGTTTTGATCATCATTGCTGTAGTCATACAAGGTGTTATGATTTATCTTAATGTATACAATAATTGAAGTATGAATAGGTTTATTGAGTAAGAGATTTGCATTTATTTGAGTAAGTAACAATCAAGCTGATTAATTTTAAATATTCATGTGTAATCTGGTAGTAAAGAATTTTTATTACTAACAAAGTCAGCTTCCATGCCACTGAACAACAATGCCACCAACTTTTAAGTAACTTTACAACTGAATATCCGTTCCCTTATTTATTATAATATAATACAATCAACAGAATATAAGAAGTTGACTATTCATTTGTTTACATCAGTGTTTCTCAAATTTTTTTAGTGATGGAACCCTTTAAGTAGGTAACTTTATTTGTTACAGAGCCCCAACTTAGACAAAACCTGTTTTCTTTGTAAAAAGCAATGTTCCTTTGAATTATGTTACGATTTTTGTGCGGTGGAGCCCTTGCAGAGGCCTTGCGGAGCCACAGGGCTCTGCAGAGCACACTTTAAGAATAGCTGGTTTACATACAGGATCAAGTTCATTGAGTAAAATCAATTTAAATATGTGGACGAAATAGCTAAAATATTAGATTACTTTTCGTCCTTTTGCTTTGGAGAGAACGAAAACTAAAATTTACACCTCGGTTTTCGGACAGCGAATTTACTAAAAAATATTTTTTTTAGTTCAAAATAATACTTAATTTGTTAGGTGATATGAAAGAAAACTTACATTAAGTACCAATAAAAGATATTGTTAGCCAAGCAGTTTTTTTTACTATTTCTTAGCTCACCTACAAAATGGTCAAAAACTGAGACATGTGGTTCAAAACCAAAATTTGCGGACGAAAACTAGTAAAATTGGTATATTTTCATTATTTTTTTTTATAAAAAAAAACTGACAAGTACAATTGAATGCTTAATCCAAACCTAAAATAAACCATATTAGCACTAAAGTTTCATTTTTTCTCTATACACTTTATTAGTTGGTCCTCCAAAGCTAGGAACTCAGCTAACTGGATGAAATCCGGCTAAATCACCCTATTAGTCATTGGTATAACCATAACAAATAATATTTATTCTAGGATAAAGGTTAAGGATAGAAGTTATGTGTTATAAGCAAAGATCGGAATA
Organism: Acleris laterana; assembly: GCA_963966035.1. Taxonomy (NCBI): domain Eukaryota; kingdom Metazoa; phylum Arthropoda; class Insecta; order Lepidoptera; family Tortricidae; genus Acleris; species Acleris laterana. Next base: position 8,194,801 of record OZ014457.1, read on the forward strand.
GGTAGAGCTAATTTGCCTAAACTTGATGCACCTTCATTCAATAATGTATTCCCATTTCACTCACGCAATGCAAGCGTCAAGTTTAGGCAAATTAGCTCTACCTATTCCGATCTCTGGTTATAAGATCTGGAGTAATAAAAGTAGCAGTTCATTGTGTTTATTTCTGGGACTCAATAAATAAATAAAATATGAAAATGTTGTCAAGTCATCAGTTTGAAGTTAATTTATTATTGGCCAACTTCTCATTTGTAAGTAAACGTTATTCATGGCAATTTTCAGATTTGTTACTACCTTTTCTAGTATTGTACAACTTGACCTTAATTAGATTTAGGTAATAAAAAACAAATAGAGTTCAAGTCCTATCGCAATTGACTCTCTAATGTTGAAATAGATATACCTAATTTGAAATGTGTACTCTTATAAGATAATGCCGTCCATAAAAAGAGTGGAATAGTCTTTATGATGTCTGATCAAAAATCAAATTAAAGTATTCATTTCTTGATTTGATAAAGACCTGGGACATACTCTTAGAAAAACTGTTACCTAATAATATTTTCTTAAAAATCATAAAATTAAAGTCAGTGGTACAATAGTTTTGGTATATTTTTACTTGACATTAACATTATAAGTATGTTTATAGGTAACGCATACATATCCATCAATATTGGTTTCTTCATAAATATATCCTGATTTGCAAAACCAGCACGTATAAATTATAAATGCTAATTCAAATGTACTACTTTCCTGTGCAAAACTAAAACAAAAATCAACAGACCATGGTAATGAGGGCACCATTTTTCTTATTACGTAAACTGAGTAACGTTTATGCAATTGATTACAGTTGGAAACAAAAATGACTGCCCGTCGAGGAAAGTTGTGGTCACAGAGGATGCACAGAGGTTCGCCAACCAGATGAACATACTACTGTTTGAAACTAGTGCAAAAGAGAATATTAATGTAGAGGACATGTTCCTCAGTATCACGAAAATGGTAAGTTCATTGGGAACGTAGCTAACTTATGTACAATTTGTTAAAATTGAAGTCGAAATTTACTACTTCACCCAGGGTAGGAAGCCACCCAGGCGGTTCGCTGTCGCGTCCAGCCACATTTTGATTTTGCTTTGGACAAAATTTTGACCTTAATATTAACTCACTGTCTGTTTCCAGGTACTGAAGTCAAAAGTGGAAATGAAAGAGAGACAAAATGTCACATCAAACGACACAGTCAACTTGAAGAGTAATCGCAAAAGCAAGAACAAGAAATGTTGCTAGTGGTGATATATGGCAAAGTGCCAGGACATTGCTTATCACTATGCTCAAAAACTGTGGGGCATGCACAACCTAGCAGGCAGGACACTGAATACCTCGACTACAATACAAGTGTTATTTCTAATTAGTGTCGGGAAACAAAACCTATTTGTAAAAAGGCGTGTAGTAAATCCTCTCGGGTCCTCGACAAGCTAACAGAGGATTTGAGAGGAAGTTGATGATAAAAAGGTATACCTTGTAATGTCATGGGCGACCTTTATTGCATTATGAAATGTTGATCTCTAAATTAAATTGTACCACAATCATACTGAAAGTGCTAGTTAACATTGTGATTTTGTGGAGATCATTACATTATGGTCTACACAATGCACAATAGAATCATTTTGGTTACTTCATTGTCACATATTTACATTTGCAAGCTGTTACTACAGTATTGCAACCCATATTATATTCCTTGCGTAGCTGTTATGCTACTAATTTTGAACACTATAATGCCTAAATATACCTTGTCTAACTGGCAACATATATGTGGATGAAATAACACAGTGCTGATGGCCTCTTTAAGATAAATGCTGGGTTGACCAATTTTGCATGAAGAGCATCTATGTTATATGGAAATATTGACTCCAAAAATTACATTAGGATATTATGAATGCGTAGGTAATGTGTATGATTGTACTCCCGTTATCAAATTTATGTGGTGGAGTGTCATGTATGATATGGAGATGTTGCGTAGGTTATATAAATGTATACCACTAATTTAATTTTTATTATACCTATATTATTTTGATGGTAGCCACTGATAGTCAGTCGCATCACATGTTATACAATGGCTCGTCACAATAATGAAATGTTTAAAAAGAAAGTATTGGAAGATGCGTCAGGTGGTCTATGAAATTAGTTATATAACTAAAGGAGAACACTTAAATAGGACAGACATGTCAGTTCAAAATGCTTTCACACAAAAAACTGGTGGAGTTGCTAAGGAAGGTCGAAAAACACTTCTCTTAATAAAAATAGTATTAAAAACAGGTAAACATACTGCCAAGTATAATCTTTGTTTGACTCAAAAGACCAATATTGTAGTTGATATTTGTGTTGAGTGTAATATTTGAGTAATGCCGCTATGACAAACCAAACCATCAAAATACAACCATTGCTTAAGGAAGATGGGAAAACCTTCAATTGGCTTTTTGAACTTCATAGACAATTTTGCTATATCTTCAGTAGGAAAACCTCAAACATTTGTGATTGAGCCATATCGAAATGAATATTAAGGATAATGTTAATAAATAAATTGCAAACAATTGGGAAAAGTTTGTATTTATTGATTAAGGATACGGTACTGTTGGGTTTATGTTTGTAAAGGTGCAGAGCTGTATTGTCATTGGGTCTTTTATTAAATAATACGTGATTATACGAGGGTGGTATGATAAGTAGTGAGCCTACCCAAGAAAAAAAATATTTTTTTTTATTTTTTGTTTTTATTTTTCTACGTAGTCCCCTTTCAAAAGTATGCACTTATCCCAACGCGTCTCCAACTTCTTTAAGCCCTCCAAAAAATATGTCTTCGGAAACTCTGCAAAATACTCCTCCGTGGCCTCTATGACCTCTTCATTTGACATGAAGCGTTTGCCTCCCAGCCAAGATTTCATGTTTGGGAACAAGAAGAAATCGCACGGGGCTAAATCTGGCGAATAAGGAGCGTGCGGCAGTATTTTGTAGCCCAATTGATCCAGTTTGGCCTTGACGATGTGAGATGAATGGGCCGGAGCATTATCCTGGTGAAATAACACTTTTTTGCGGGCTAAACGGGGCCGTTTTTTCTTTAATTCTTCATCAAATCGAGACAATAAATCAGAGTAATATTGCCCCGTGATCGTTCTTCCCTTCGCTAAATAGTCAATGTGGATAACTCCTTGGGAATCCCAAAAAACGGTCGCCATAACCTTCCCGGCCGACGGAACCGTTTTTGCTTTTTTTGGAGCATTTTCGCCGGGGCAGGTCCACTGCTTGGACTGTTGTTTTGTTTCGGGAGTATAGTGGTGGATCCACGTTTCGTCCACGGTAACATAACGCATAAAAAAGTCTTTCGGATTATGTTTTAATAGTGCCAAACACTCTTTGGAAGTGGCTACACGATTCTGCTTATTTTCTTCTGTTAGCAAACGCGGTACCCATCGGGCCGATAACTTCCTCATTCCCAAATGTTTATGAACGATATTTTGTACACGCTCCAGTGACAAGCCACATACCTCAGCTACCTCCCTCAACTTCAGTCTACGATCGTTCATCAACATATCACGGACTTTGTTGATGTTTTCCTCCGTGGTAACCTCATTTGGACGTCCTGGGCGGGCCTCATCAAACACAGATATTCTTCCATTTCTGAACTCGTTATACCACCGTTTTACTGTGGCAATAGAAGGTGAAGCATCGCCATATACGGTATCTAACTCAGTTTTAATTTCATCACGCGTTTTCCCCTTCAAAAACAGAAAGCGAATCACTGATCGATATTGTTCTTTTTCCATTTTACACAAACAATGCCACTCGTTCTGTTTAAAAAACTATAAGTCATGAAGTAATTGACGGAATCATTTGAAACTGTCAATTTTCCCGCGTCCAAGATGGCGGATGTAGGCAAAGACATTTTTAATATTCAGCCAAACCGCATAGCTTCAAGGTTCATTACTTATCATACCACCCTCGTACACCGTGGGCCCGTATAACCCGAGGGATTTTAACCATCGATTTTAGAGCCCAATTGGAGTATATAAAGTAGTATAACATGTAGTCCAATAACGCACGATTCCCGAGATTTTTATTATTTAAAAATAAATTCCATAGTTAATTTAATTTGAACTCTTGTCACCTTAGCTTAAAGCATTATTTACTAAGAAAGATTCATGTTGTAAGTAGCACTATCATCAACATACAACATAAATTAATTAATCGATTTCTTAGTAAATAATGCTTTAGGTTAAGGTGACAGAGTTCAAATTAAATTAACTATGGAATTGATTTTTAAATAATAAAAATCTCGGGAATCGTGCGTTATTGGACTACATGTTATACTACTTTATATACTCCAATTGGGCTCTAAAATCGATGGTTAAAATCCCTCGGGTTATACGGGCCCACGGTGTAGATAGAGCCTTTACTATTGTCTCTATTTTGGCCAGTCAGCCTATTAGAAAGTTTTAAAAACAGATTGACAGCTAGATTGAGGCTTTAAAGACGGCTTTTCAAAATCTAGAAAATAATTTATTTTCATATGCCGAAAAAAATCAAATGTCTCTCATCCCTGCCAATCTGCGATATGTCGTCTGTCATATAATTTATGTGTAACATTAAAAAAGAAGTAATATAATTCCGTGCAACTTGAAAAATAATATTTAATAAATGCTCAAATTTGCCTTTACTGCTCTGTCCTTAACAAATTGTTACTTTTTGTTAACTATTCGTTCTAGCTTTATAATGGGAACATAGTAACAATGTAGGATTCAATATTATTTACTTATCATTTAATGAGCTTTTTATTACAGGATACAGGTTATTTATTAATCATAATCTTCCAGTGCGTAAAAAGTGACACATAGTAAATGCATCATTATTATTGGTTATTGCACGCATTACTGGACATAATACTAAATTGTCGACCACTTACCGAGAGGCACAATGTTCGCCAGTCTCCCACGGGATAGACTGACAATCTAGTAAAGGTTGCGGGAAACTGCTGCATACAATTAGCACAGTATTGCATATTCCAATTTATTATTTTAAGAAAAAGGATAGGAAAGATCACTAGCATTCTTATGATTGATTTGATTGAAATTGTTATAATATTTTAAATCTTTATGAATTATACACCTAAAAATATGTTTGACCTAAATTAGGGTGAAGTTGGATATGAAATACTGGTCAAATTACTTTTGCGTAAGGGGTGCTCTGTTAACCTAAAAAATAGCACGCAATTTATACGCAGACATTGTTGTCTGCGTCCCGAATAGTCATTGTTTGCTGGCTAGCTTAATATGCAGGGTGCCCATGATGATGATGATGATGAGGGGACGCGGCCGAGGCAGATGGGCGGTCGAGTGGCTCTCCAGTCATTCCGCCCGTCATAGGTGGCCAACTAAATTGACGTATGTTTGGCTGGACCATTGCCTCCTGTAACTATTCTAACCATTAAATCCATAGAGTATCTTTAATGGAAGGCTGTTTATTACCTAAGTTAAACAAATCGAATAGATTTTTCTAACAAGTTTTGAGAGTAGCTTAAAAGATTAGGGTACCGTATTAAATACGCTATGAATTTAAGGGTTATTCATTACATAATTAATTTCTTTGATAGGAAATAAATTTGTTAAACATTCATACTTAACTAAATGACTACTGTCTTTATTCTAGAAAGGTCACTTCAGGGCTTCAGACCAGTTTTTCGAGATTTTTGTTTTACTGCATCTAATGAGAGCTTACCTCGAATAAATAAAATAAACTAATCAAACTTCCACGGCGCCTATTCCATATAAATATTTTCAAATTCTATCATCATTATTGTGTATTTATGTTAGCTGTAAAGAAATGCCAAAACATTTTAGTACTTTATTATTTGAATGGTTTTATATCTTGTTTTCTCAAAAATATCATTCCGTACAATGGGGTAGTTTGTACAATGTATTGTATGTGACTCAGTTCTGTACTCACAATATTTTTAAGAAACGTTCATACCTGCATTTTATTTGTTTTTAAATTGTAAATAGACAATATATTTTGCCCATAATAGTTAAGCGTTTTATTTTTAATACAGCGAAAGGATGTCTGGACACCTTCCTATACAGGTCTTACTAGAGAAGAAAAGTAAAGATTAACAAAAAAAAACATCAAGTACTTATATAATACAAATTCATTTTGACTCGCTTAAATCGGTTTCGATCTAGCCACGAAAAAACCAACCATCACCTTCACAAGTGGAGATTTACCACAATGCGACTGCGGAGCACCGCACCAGACCCAAACCGTGGTAAATGATTGCCAACTTCGCTGTTTTCCGGTGGCATGGAGGAGTTACATACATTTTAGCCTGCCGCAGCAAACTGGCTGGAACACCTGGACACCGACGTTTGATCCATGCAGGATGAGTGCCATATGCAATGATGATGATTCAATATCATACGCATAGAAATATAATTCTTAGGGCGGATTTTTCAATCTCCAGATAACACTTGTCTGTCAGGTAAAAGAAAAGGAAAAAAAAGAAAAGGACAGCTACAATTTTCCTGACAGTGTTATCTGGAGATTGAAAAATCATCCCCTATTCTATGACTTTACTCATGTAAATAATTCCAGCTCTAATACGACCTTGACTATTGTTTATAGTTTGACTGGCCTGATTTGAGAACAGCCTTCAAGAGTCGCCACTCAGCTTCAGCTCCTTAAATTGACGTGTGAAGTTAATAAATTCTTTAGGAGGATCGGAATCTTCGATAACAGTCTGCGTCACCAGAACCGGTGTCTCTGCTAATAAAATAGAGTAACAACGATCTCTTCTTCGGACCTCAGCGGGCTTCCACTAAACGATGATGTGATCTAAATCTCCTAATAAGCTTTTTCTTCTTCCTCGAGACTTTGTTATTGCCTATTGGTCAACAAAGAACGTACGACTCTTTCAGTTGAGTATGTTTGTATTGAGAGTTGGTGCAAGCGCGCTTTGCACTTGCGCATTATTTTTTTGTAACGAGCTGTGTGGGTAGATAATTTATATTACTTAGTCTCTACTGTCAGTCCGTCCATCTATTTGTCAGCGGGATGCATCTAATGAACCAAAATAGGTAGACCCTTGAATGTTATATTATTAATATTATAGTTCCTATGTCCCTAACAAGAAATAATAAACGTTTGACGTTTTTTGCTTGGTTTGTGGGTAACTGTACGGTTGTACGGAATCTACGGGACCGACTCGTAGTTAGCCGGTTTTACCTAAAAATGCCCGTAAAAACCACAGAAAAGTTCCTGGCTTAGTGCGGAAAGTTTACTTTTGCGTAAGCTTTGGAAAGTAAAACTTTACGAGCAAATTACCTACTTTACACAACGGTTATGGAATATTATCATAGAAACCGGACTATAAAATGAACAAAGACCAAAGGTTGAGTTTGACCTCTTTTACCACCGGCAAAAAAGAGAATCCCGCCTCCTTTCTTCTTTTCCTTCTCGCCGCTACCAGATTTTCAAATTTCATTCTCTTTTTTTTTCTTCTTTTGACAGTGTTGTCTCACCTCGCTCGCGATTCGCATATCGCAAATAAAGTTTAGCAAACCGAAACCATTTAATAAAAACCAGTGCACGCCGACTGAAAATATGCTGAAAAGACTACCGACCGAGACAGAGTCAACTGAATCGAAGACTCCTTCCTGACTGCCGCTGAACCATGCCGTACCAGGGCGCCAGCGGCATAGCGGTAAATTCTGTCCTCTTTGTACTTTTCCATTTGTTGTGTTCTTTATGGCCGGGATACACGAGGCTAGTTTTTCAAGCCAGGATAGCAAGCTTAGCGTGCTAGTAATCTGGTAGTAGTTATACTGCAAGATAGACGCACTAACTTGCTAACTTACTAGCACTAGGTACCTTACTAGCTATCCTGGTTTGAAGAACTTCTTGGCCTTGTTTAGTCAAACTAGGAACCCTTAAAGGAGTGATAGACGTACGAAAGGGCTTCGGCTTCATAAGCACAAGGTTATACAGATTTTTAATTATTTTTATGATGTACAGAACCCTCGATAGGCGAGTTCGACTCGCACTTGTCTGGTTTATTTTACTCGCATCGTTCTTCGTTCATCAGGGCCGCTCTGACACGAGGAGATGCCATTTTGTCGGAGGTTATAATTTTATTTGATTTGATTTTATATCACTACATAGTATGAAACAAAGTCGCTTCCTGCCGTCGGTCTGTCCCTTTGTATGCTTAGATCTTCATAACTACGCAACGGATCTTGATGCGGTTTTTTAGGGTTCCGTAATCAAATTAGGAGTCTTTTATAGTTTCGCCATGTCCGTCCGTCCGTCCGTCCGTCCGTCCGCCCGTCCGCCCGCAGCCTAGCTCAGAGACTCTTAGTACTAGAAAGCTGTAATTTGGCATGAATATAGGTATCTACATATTAGTCACGCCAACAAAGTGGTAAAATAAAATCTTAAAAAATATATATCTGTACAGTCGAAGTCATAAATATGTTTACGTAACACCTGGCCATAATGTGAGTTTTATCGCACGCTGCGCGTACGGTAAAACTCGCATTGTGGCCAGGTGAAGACGTAAAATTGTGTACTCATCACGGGCAGTAAAAAAGAAAGCCCTCTATCGCATATTTACAACCCTCGCCTACGGCTCGGGTCTCAAATACCTGCGATTTCGGGCTTTCTTTCTTTTACAGCCCTTGTTAAGTAATGTACTATTACACTTTAGTACCTTGCCACTCACTCACTTTAATCGCTGTCACTCGCTGTGTTAATTTCATATGACAGTTTAAACATGACTTCAAATAGACAAGGTACCTACTAAAGTGTAAACAATTTGACTTCGAATGCATCAGCCACCGTCAGACCGTCACCCACGTAACGTGGAAATGCATTTTCTCAAACATGCTCGGAAATAACGGTTTTCCGATTGAAACACAAGGATGGAAAGTGCCTCATTTTACTCCTAGGAGTAAAAAAAACATATGAAAACACTTTCCGTCTATGTCCATATTGTTTATTAAAAGTGCTCTCTATTGCATACAAAATCGAAAGGAACGTGAAAAAAATCCCGCACACCCAACTTGTGGGTGCAGTGTGGGCCGGCGGTGGTGCGTTGTGCGTGGAACTATCTTCACTAATACTCGGTATTTTTCAAACAAACATTAGGTATCTCCGAATTTGTCATAGGTTTTTAAAAAAACTTGTAATTATGTATTTTTGTTATTTCCTCACATGTTTGAGAAAAGCATTATGTACTTATGCCGCGGCGGAAACGAGGATATCCTGACTCGTATTTTAGCAGGCCTCGCTATTGCTCGGCCAGCTAACCACCTCGTCAGGAAAACCCTTACTTTCCGCGCCTAGGCAACAATGTACTATTTTTTATTAACGGATCCGTTGCTGAAATATTAACCTTAAAGCGTAATTTTTTGTTAGAGTCAAGTGTTTCCCCCCCGACAATCAAAGCTACATGCCAAAAATCAGTAAAATATCTTAAATGAAAACGCATATAACTAATTTAAAAGGAAAACTATCACGACTAGGTAGATTTAGTTAGTTTGTGAGATACAGGCGACTAACGTGTTTATACCTAATCAAAATCATGTAAGACAGCACCAAATAACTTTAATTAGAAAACCAAACCAAATAACTTTAATTAGTTCATACGTGTTGTTTTTTGAGTTAAGTAGTTTTTTGTGTTTGTCGTTATGGCTTCGGAACCCTACACTGAGCATGATCCGACATGCTCTTGCCCTGATTTTGAATAGAAAGTGATTTAAGAGGGTGGCTTTTATGTATTATAAATTCTGTTTTAAGGACAGTTGTTACAGAAAACTCGCATAAACCGAAGCAAAGCGAGGGCGGGTCACTAGTTCATAATAATTCGCTTACAGTAGAACACAACCGATATGACGTGTCGTGAATCTTCATTCGCGCAGACACGAACAACGATTCCGATGATTTCCGAAAGCACGATTAAAACCCACGATCAGACTTGTTAGTTTGGTTTTACCGAGTAGAATAGGACCCCAGTTATGTATTATGACTATATCAAGTTGTATTTGGCAACACTGTTTGACATGACAGTCAATTTATCTTGTCTATGAATTTACGATACGTACCTACGACCTACGGGATCGTCCGATCGTTTTCGATACCTACGCGAGGCGAGACCAAAATCTCTAATCATGTCGCTGTGGAATACTGTAAACCGTAATGTCTTCAAACGAACATCAACGTTCGTCTTAGCCATCGCCGCTGGTACTTTCGTTTTTGAACGTACCTTTGATTTGATAACCGATACTATGTTTGAGAGTATCAACAAGGGAGTGAGTATTTTTTGTTATGTAACGTTTCGTCGATGCGCTTATATTTAATAATCATCACTTATAGATTTGTTGCTTTCCTCATGAAATAGTCTGGTGATAATTCTGGTGGATGTTTTTTAGAAAAAGATAATCCGTATTTTGCTAACCACTAACCTAACCTATTCAATACTGTAATCAGTTAATTATGTCCAATATCGGCTCAAGATGAAGTTTTACTAGGTAGGCTAGGGTAGTTTGTCTAGGGAAAACGGGGAACAGTCGGTAGATTTTAGTTAAAAATAAGTACCTATACATCGAGTATTATTGGTACCAATAGCTGACGTTAGTCAGTGTCATGCATATCATCTATTTGCCATTGCTGTTCATGGTGCTAAATGATGGTCTACTCATATTTTTACAAGAGAGTCCACTGATCACCGCCTCTGCAAATTGTTGTAAACTTTAACTAAACCATTAGACACGAAATGGCATCTGGATTTGCTGTTACTGAAAGTGTATAAATAGTATCCTCTCAGCCTCTTAGTCTTGTTTTGGGTAAACATGATAGCTAGCTCAGGGAGATTGTAGACTATTAACCCTTGGCATGCTGAAAGTGAAAACATTTTAATTCACAAAATGTTTAAAGCATGCAAATGATTAATAGTTTTTTAAATCCAGTATTCTTTATTTTATCAGTTTTAAATACTGCTTTGAATTTAGAAACCAATCAAGATTGTCAAGATTAAAGAAGAGCGATTAACTCCTACAAGAACTTCCTGCTGAGGGATGAAAAAACGAGTTTTTTTGCATGTTGCCACCCTTCAGATGCATACACCACTCCAATTTTCTGTTTAAAATCCTATTTACTAACCTCTGGATGAAGTGACACACAAGTGTGTTGGAATGTGAGGGTATTACTGTTTATTGTAGGTCATTTAATATTTATTGATTTGGGTTTTTTTTGTATTATTTTTATATTTACTTAACTGGGTAAATAGGTACTTTAGTGCAATGTAATTTTCCTGTGAATGTTATAAGGTTATAAAGGTGCCTTTCCACCAGGGAAGCGCTATGCTACGTTGCTATGAATGTGTTGATATCCACCAATCATATTCATTGGTCCACATAGCATAGCATTGGTGGAATTGCGTAGCTTTCACATCCTCGCAGGATAGCTGCATAACACATCTCTGGTGGAAAGGCACCATAAGACTAATGAACAGAGATCGGAATAGGCAGAGTTTATTTGCCTAAACTTGACACCACGTAAATAGGCCACATGAGGGCTCTTTTACACGTCGGTAATATAGGGTGAGTCTACCAGCGCTTCAGACAAGACCATCATTGCGGAGAAATAAATAAATAAATTATCAGGGGACAATGTCACGCCAATTGTCCTAGTCCCAAACTAAGCTCAAGGCTTGTATTATGGGTACTAGACAATGATATAAATACTTATATAGAGAAATATATACTTAAATATATAGAAAACATCCATGACTCGGGAACAAATATTCGCGCTCATCACACTAATATCTGCCCTTACCGGGATTTGAACCCAGGACCTCTAGCTTCGTAGGCAGGGTCACTACCCACTAGGCCAGCGCGTCGTCAAAGCGCCACAAGAAACTCCAGAAGGTCATTTTTAGGGTTCCGTAGCCGAATGGCAAAAAACAGAACCCTTATGGATTCGTCATGTCTGTCCATCCGTCCGTCCGTCCGTCCGTCCGTCCGTCTGTCCGTCCGTATGTCACAGCCACTTTTTTCCGTAACTATAAGAGCTATAATGTGGAAACTTTGTAAGTAGATGTATTCGGTGAACCGCTTTAAGATTTTCATACAAAAATCGAAAAAAAACAATAAATTTTTGGGGTTCCCCATACTTAGAACTGAATCTCAATTATTTTTTTTTGATCAAACCCATACGTGTGGGGTATCTATGGATAGGTCTTCAAAAATGATATTGAGGTTTCTAATATAATTTTTTTCTAAACGGAATAATTTGCGCGAGAGACGCTTCCAAAGTGGAAAAATGTGTGTCCCCCCCCCGTAACTTCTAAAATAAGGGAATGATAAATGTAAAAATAATATATGATGTACATTACCATGCAAACTTCCACCGAAAATTGGTTTGAACGAGATCTAATAACTAGTTTTTTTTTAATACGTTATAAATCGTAAACCGCATTTTACCTTTCATTCAATCCACTCCAATATAATAAAGAATAAAGAAATACATTTATTTAGATGTATAATGGTACGGAACCCTACATGCGCGAGTCCGACTCGCACTTGGCCGCTTTTTTTCAATCATGCATGCATGGGAATACATTATTTAATGAACATGCATCAAGTTTAGGTAAAAAAAACTGCCGATTCCGATCTCAGCTAATGAGAAAATCTGACAAATTAGCAGAATTTATTAGTTTGGTAATATTTAGTACCCATTAGAAAATAGCAAGATTTCAGGGCAAAATTTATTTTGTTTGTGTAATGATTATACACGTTGTTATAGCAGTCAGTTTTATATGGTTTGTCAGTTCTGTTTTAATGGTCCTTTTTTTTTTCAGAAACTCTGGAAGGACATTGAGCACAGGTACGCTCAACCTTAAGAATAGAAACTATTACACATAAGGATGGAATAATTTATTAGACAATTGTTAACATGATTTGATTAAAATATAATTTAAACAATAATTAGCATTTTTACTTCATGAGCACAAGTCAAAACCTTTTACCATCTACATTTTATACCGTAAATGCCTAAATGAAAGACTTTGAATAGGACTATAAAATTGGAACTATATCCTACGCTTGACTAAATGCCAATATCACAAGTCGGTATACAGCTGAGTACAGGAAGGGAAGACATAATATGTACAGTTTTGCAAGTTAAGTTTTTTTTTACAAGTCAATGAAACAACAATACTTAACTGATATGTTCATTGACGTAAATTGAAATTTCCCGCCAAAGCGATGGCATTTGACGTATCTACTTCACTTCAACAATTAATGTAGGATGTCCATGTATTCAGTGAGTTAATTGTTTGACACATCAACCATTAACCTTTTCAACGCTATGTCAAAAACAAAGTCGTCGCTCACACGCCAATGACAGCTAAACACCAAAGATAATGTCAACTTTACCTCATAGCCACTCAGGTTTAATTTGCGCTGTCAACCATGACGGAAATATCCGTCGTTGGCGTTGAACCAGTGGTGCGGATATATCCGTCAATGGCGTGGAAAAGGTTAAATTCCATTTTTGTTGCTTATTAATAATTTTCAACTCCTGATCACCGATAAAAAATCACCGTGTATAGTATAACTTCTTAAATCAGAGAACACAAGCTTGTAGTGTTTTGTTCCTAATTAACCTTTCGTATGCGTAGTAGCAGATCTGCTCCATATACGCAAACTGCTAGAGAGCAGATCTGCACCAAATGCTTTGCGTGCCTCCCGAATTTAATTTGAACCTTGGTGTGAAGCTTTCTAAGGGTTAAAGTTTATTGTAGGTTAGCCAATAAAGTAATCAAATTTACTAAAAATTGCTCCTTACATAAAAATATTCAGTATGGTCGGTATTTTTGTTGGTTTGATGTCACGTCGATGTGACTGGTCACGTGACCGCGTTGCCGCACTGAGCCGCCAACAAATTTTCTGCCTACCGCATACGAAAGGTTAACCTAGGTCCAAAATGTAATTTTTTTAAAAGGTAGAAGGAACCCGATTAACCTAAATTTGAAAGCCGTACAAAAAGCTAATTTATGGATCTTTTGGCTTTCGTTGGAAAGGGCCACCACCTTTTAAAAAACACTACAATTTACAACATAATTGTTTAACTGTATGTTTCAGAATCAACCAGTAAAACATATTTGACACATACATTTAGCTCTATCTCTTTCTTGCACTTGAAAATAGACAAGGAGAGAGCCAAATTTAAATGGCAGATAAATTTACTTGTCGATTGTGAAACAGGCCCTAAGTCTTTTGAAGTTACTCCTTGCTTTATAAGTTAATTTATATTTATAAGCAGATGTATAAACAAAAATGGAATGGGCAAGAATTTTTGCTGGTGAGTGTATATAAGGAAAACCACCTTTACCTTTTGTGCCAATAATTGTGTTTTACCCTATATTTGTACTCAACTCATCAACTGTACAGTCACAAGAATTGATTTGGTACTCATCTTAGGTCTAATGTCAATCTGACAGTCTACAACAATAGGGTTCGGTTTCCTATAAGTTACAGATGACTTGACATCTCTAATGACATGACGACTTCAAGCATATTTTTATTGAAATGGGTCCCAAATTAACGCTCGTGATCGTACTTTACATATTGTTATATTAAATTTTCAAGTAGAAACATTCATAAAAATCTATAACCCAAACGATCACAACATGCTATACAGTTAAATCTAGCTGTTTATAAAATAGTACATAATTTTAATGTTATACACTATAGTGACTAGAAAATATTATTAACAATATGGTCTAAGATCCCAATAGGAGACGACTTTCACCAGGCTGTTTATTTGATTCCAAAGTATTTTGTATAAAATTTTATATGTTAAGTAATATATGGCCCATATAAATATAATATGGGTAATAGGCGGGATGAAAAATTTCAGTCCAATACTTATATAATTAACTAGCTGTACCCCTGCGTGCGATGCTACGTGTCGTACCAACTCGGAAACCTTCGTAGAATCATGCAAAACACTTTGCTGGAGATCATCACATGATCAAATGCATAGTTTACGATTCTATAAAGGACATTCCGACAAACATTCATATATTTAAAAATTGAAATGGAACTTTTTTAAAAATTGCAATTGGGTAAGTAAAGTTTTTGGAAGAGATGTAAATTATATTTATTTTCGATAGTCGTCATCCTAAACATCAAGAAATTGCGGCTCTTTTATTTTTATTTCCTCTAATATTTTAGAAATATTTTTTTTAGTTATGAAGTTGACATTTGTACACTTTAATGACCGACTAGCTTGTTGCCTTCGTACTTAATGAAAAAGAAAAAAAAACACTTCTATATCTGTCATTGTCAAATCAAATCAAAGTAAACAAACGATTCAATACAACGGCTCTTTTCTGTTTGCTTGTGTTTCATGTGATCAGTGTTTTTAGAAATATTTTTAACGATCTCAGAACGAACTCCGGACTTTCGTTTTGCCGCTTTGCTCTAAGACCTTTGCACGATATTTGGTCTACTATTTATTTTCGAACCCTTTGGCACTTCTTCTTGGACACCGATTTCTTCCTTTCTCGACGACTCTTGCCCTGCTTTTTGATAGCCACGAGAGCACTTTTGAATTGTACAATCCACGCAATGAATTCAGGCAATCCCACACGGACTGTGGAAATGGAGTATTACAAAGATTTACTTGAATTTACTTATTTGAATTGAACTGTTTGTTTACTTTGATTTGATTTGACGTTGACAGATATAGAAGTGACAGTTTTTTTTTCTATTTCATTAAATACGAAGGCAACAAGCTTGTCGGTCATTAAAGTTTACAAATGTCAACTTCATAACTAAAAAAAATATTTCTAAAATATTAGAGGAAATAAAAGTAAAAGAGCCGCAGTTCCATGATCTTCAGGATGACGACTATCGAAAAAAAATATAATTTACATCTCTTCCAAAAACTTTACTTACCCAAGCTTGTTTAGTCGACAAATTACATACTAATCGAAAGTATGAAGCCTGTAGAATATGCAAACGTAACTTTGGTGCAAATAATTTGTACCGACTTACCTGTTTATACAGTATTCCCAGCGTCTTAATATCGTTCGGCTGGCTGTCGCTATCACGCTTGCACTCGCAACTGACCGTATATTTGTCACTCGTGTGTCATAGAAAATAAGATTGCCGATCGGTATTAAGAAAATGGTTGCACTGTACCTACTTAATTAATAATTATTAAACAAGCACCCAATACTTTTTTAATTTTTTTTTTAAATATATTATATACTTAACGTATTAAATTGGATAGAAAATACTTTTTATCGAATAAACGGCCCAGTGAAGGTCGACTACTAGATCAAAACAGTGGCAACTCAAACTACAACTATATTTAAAAATCAACTTTAATAAAACTTCAATGAACTTGAAACAAAACTAGCAAGGATTTTGAGTTGATACTGTTTTGATCTAGCAGTGCGAATAGGCTTTCAGACATATAATTCTTGAGGGTTCTTGGTAAAGACAACACTATTTCTTAAAAATAGCTCTATATTATGAATCTTAATACTTTTGTGACCCTTTTTCAAGACAGCTGCATGCTGATGTGGAAATCGCTAAATATCAACACATTATAAAACAAAGTCGCCCGTCGCGTCTGTCTGTGTGTTCGCGATAGTTGCAAAAACTACTAAACGGATTTTCACGCATTCTGCATTTAATTTTTTCGGATTCTGGTTTATGTACGGGTGTTACAGAAAACTCACATAAAACGATGCGAAGCGAGGGCGGGTTGCTAGTTAAAAATAAACAAAACCATGCCAGCTGGCTTGCATTTAAGAACTAGGTACTCGAGCCTAAAACAAATCAACATACTATCCTCTGAATATTAAGGGTTGATTTTTCAATCTCCAGATAACACACTATATGTCAGGTAAATTGTAGCTCTGGCCTTATCTTTCTTATGACAAAGAAAAGGACAGAGCTACAATTTACCTGACATAGTGTTATATGGAGATTGAAAAATCAGCCCTTATTGTAATAAATGCAGTTCGGTCGGCATGCATGCAGCAACACACGTCTGGCATGGGGCACTTGTCTCACTGCCGGCGAGAAAGCGATTAGCTATCGACTATTTTCTAGCTCAAAAGAGACATATATTGACGACACGTCCGCCCTAGTTGGTAGTGTGCCTACAAAGCTAGCGGTCCTGGGTTCAAATCCCGGTAAGGGCAGATATTTATGTGACCACCTGGCGTCTAAAGCCACTGCTCCTCTCACTGTACCCCACGGCCGGCGCTCGTTCCATGACGCGAGTATGGCCGTTTTTTTTTACTAAAAGCTCGGTGCTGCCTTTGTAGATCTTACTTCGTTAGTTTTGAAGAAGTTCCTCAACGAAGTCAATATTAGAAATGATTATAAGTTAAACTACAAGCACGTAATTAATTACAAGATTTTAATTTTTCAGTATTATCTTACGTTATTAAAGGAAACTTGTGCGAATTTGACCCTTATTCTAATGTTATAGAAACTAACTACAGATTGGCAAACAAGGGTTTGAAATGGCGACAGACGGAACCACAATACTGTGAACTGGAAACAAACACATTAAACATCTGACTTTATACATATTAAATTGGATCATGTTACCATTTTTACTGCGAAAAGCGTGCTCGTGTTTCAATCTCTTTTTTACCAACCTACACTGGACTCTACAATTGACTTTTACGTACGACTACTACCTACCCTAGGAAGGTATTAAAATCTTATATAATCTGTTATTATATTATACAAATACTATCTTTACTGTATCCTTTTCATAATATATTGCACATACAAAAGATTGTGCGACGTTTCGATGATTGTTTTCAACCACGCACCCGTGTAATTTTCTGGATTACAATCATAATTTTGAAACCAGATTTATGTATAGTTTTCATAAGGATAATTGTTAAGTAGCGCGACTATCTTAGTAATTTAATTCCTTCATTGAGATCTCATTCAAATGACCATTTGCCACATTCCACAAATTGTCTCCATCGTATTCTATTAGTATGAACATAGATAATAGATCCTTTCATTTTATTAATATTTCGTTACAAAGGAAAAATGTTTCGAAGAAAATAAATCTTTTCTCCTTGAGACTTTATTGCCAGAATATGGAGGTACAATTGATTGCAATAGTTTTAATGAGAGGCAACTTTCACCTGGCGCTACAGATAATTTATCTTCTATTAGCGCGTCATACATATATACAGGAATTCCTCCGCATGGTTATGGAAGTCAGGCACCTAAGGTGGTTGCAGATCGATCATCAGTCTACAACAAGAAGGAAAATATTGCTAAGCCAATAACAATAGGGAATGTGGAAATAGATAGACTGCAGTGGGAAATAGAAGATGGTCCTTGCCCTCATTCAGAGATACATGGGAACTACATAACCAGTGTGATGAGGGATATGTGTGAAAACATGTTAATAGGTCATTGCACACAAATTGACACTGTTGTCAGCAGAATAATGGATCAAATAATGAACCAGAGCTCAGATGTCTTAACTCAAGGGAACATCCATTTCGGGAACAACGTGTGATTGCTGCCCTGGCCTATGAAGTCGCCTTTGATTTCCTCGCTATAGATCTACCAGGCTTAGCAATCTCAATAGGTGGGGAGGAGAAGAAAGCTAAGATCACTTCTAATATGGAAATAACAGCTTTAGACACAGAATTAGCGACGCATGTCTGTCAAGGGACGGAAGATGCCACTAAGTGGAACGAACCTCTATCCCCTTCTATATTTTACTTAATGCATCATTACTTTTTCAATGAGGGGGACAAGAATGGCTTTGTCGCTCCCAAATTCACCGACTTCTGCAAAAGTCTTTGAAACGATTTGCAAAATAGGCCATCTGATTCAAGCCTGGAGGGAAATACAGATAGGTCCTGGTCCAATTATAAAAAGTGAAAAACATTATTCGAGACTAGAGTGGAAAGACGACCGCATAAAACACATAAATAGCAGCACAATAGCATGGTATACTAAACTACAAGATAAGCTATCAGATGATAGGAGAATGTTCGTTCTTCACCTGGTATGTTCATGGGAATACTCTTTGCAGCAAGCACAACTATTGGATTGTTTCCCGCTATTATAGGATGGAACGCAATGTAATGAAAGTGGTGATGATGAGGTCAAGTGACGACTCTACTACCAAGTATATGTCAAAGACTGTACAGGACAATACGAAATGTGTCACCAGAAACAAACAAAACTTGTCCTTAATAGGCATCAATTTAAACCCTGATAAGACTTTTTTCTTACCTGAAGGCATCGCGGAATGTACGTCTTGGTACATTGACAAAGCTATTAACATGGCAAAAACAATAATTATACAGCGGCGCGGCGGCCATGCGCAAACAGACTGGTGAGACTCGTCGCAACTCGCCGCGTACCGCGCTCGCGCGGCTCAACCGACGCGCGTTCCCCCGCCCGCTCCGCGCGCCCGCCGCTGCCAAGTGTTGCACGTACTTTGCAACAGCGCGCGGGTAATTTGAATTAAGGAATTAAATTACTTAGATAGTCGCGCTACTGAACAATAACATTAAACGAGTTCTACGTGATATGATAAAGACGAAAAACGATGGACAATAGCGGGGAAAACCATCAGATATTCATAAGTCTGTAGATACTGCATCTCAATCATTATTTTATCACATTAGTTCGTAATGCAATCAATCAAATTTTCAAACATAATTTGGAGCCAATTCGGATCTCTTGATAAACGACCAACTCTTTTTCTTATTAGACTAGAATATATAAAATATTTAAAATTAAAGAACAGCGCTCCGAATTTATCCCGTTACAGAGCTTAGGCCCGTATTAACAATTGTTATTGTACTGTAGAGAGCATTAGGTGTTTTTTGAGATCTTAAGTATTAAATAAGGCATAGTACCTATAGTCGAGTACATAAAGATGTATAGATTTTTATCTCGTTTCGATAGAGTAAGTTGCAAAATTGTAAGCATATTTTTGTACTATACTGTACCTAATGACAAAATTTTACCGTTTTTCAGATTACTTCTATGAAGTTACGCCAGATGTGGGTCAAACAATATATTGCTTCAATTAATAAAATATACAAGATATCACATAATGTTTAACTTTGAACATCTGACATCACACTTTTCATAGTCTAGGAACTACTGAAAACTCATGAGGATACAGCGGCAGTAAAATAAAATTATCATACATGTTGACTTCGCCTCGAGGCTCGAAACCAGCTTCTCATACAACATAAAAAGGCGGGCTACCAGTACTTGTTGGATGTCTCCAGTATACCTACCTCAAGCTAGGTCCTCTAGTTTACCAGTAGTGGAAGTCTTTAGGTTTGGAGTTGTCATCGGCGAGTGCGTCGGCGGAAGCGGAGGCGGAGAGCGAGCGGGTGGGCAGGGGCGCGTCGACGCGCCGCTCCTCGGCCAGCGCGAGTACAATGTCCACAAGCAGTGGCTGCGCTAGCCCGCGGATCGAATCTTGGTTCGCGACCTTGAGAAATAAAGACAAAAAAAAACCTAAAATATATTTTTGTTATGATTAAAATCTTAGTTAATACTAGGAAGGTATCATATTCTTGTTAGTGATTAAAGACATTGTTAGGTCTGTTCTATCATATTCATGTTAGTATGGTATCTTGGTGCCATGTAAATATGATTTCGTGAAATCATCAACATCATCATCAGCCGCAAGACGTCCACTGCTGGACAAAGGCCTTCCCCAAGGTTTTCCACAACGTGAATTCATGTTAATTTAATATTGTATTCTCAAATTGTCATGCTTGTGTAATAATAATAAATAAGTTTATTTAATAGTAAAGCGAGTTCTTGATCGCATTGCAATAATAATCGCTGGTTTTCATGATAGTGTGATTTGTTCATGATCATGAATTCATGATATATGATTTGTTGATATCAAGATATTGTGATTTGTCGAGGTTATGATAGTGTTATTTGTCGATGTTATGATAGTGTTATTTGTCGATGTTATGATAGTGTGATTTGTCGATGTTATGATAGTGTGATTCGTTGATGTCAAGATGTGAATGTCACGTCAATTTGATTTGTTGATGTCGTTGTACTGTGATTTGTTAATGTCACTATCATCTTTAGTGTGATTTGTTGAATAAGAGGATCATAGTTACATTATATTGATTATTTTGATTTTGTTTGCGTATTCTTCTAATATCTTGTAAGTGCGTACTTTTTTATAAAGTTACAGTACTCCTAGCTTCTTAATAGAGTTCGGCCAGCGATCGCAACTGACAGTATATCCGTCACTCGTGTTTCATACAAAAACTAAGATTGCCGAACTACATTAAGAAAATAGAAGTACTGTAGTGTAATTTCTCAATTTAATGTGAGTGTGATTATGACGTACTTGCGTGAAGTTGTGCACGATCATCTTAAGGGCATACTCCTTGATGTCGGCGGCGCGCATGCGGTCGGCGGCCTGAAGGATCGCCAGCACGTTCTCAGGGGTTACGTTACTCTGGAGATTGTGCTTACAGAACACCTGCAGCCGGTTATTCGTGAACCCTGAAAGGGATTCAGGTTAATATAAGGGTTGGACTAGAAGGAACCAAAACTTTTTGAAACACCCACTTTTATGTTATTTGTAATGATACTAATGATCAACAAGCTGGACCGAAGATTCCGCAGTCAAACTGTGCAAACAGTTTTGTGGAACGATGCATAACATGTAAACTTTGTGTTTCGTTATATATAATAAATAAATTAATAATAATCATTTTGAAATTTTGTAACGATTTAAGGTATTTTGTAACGCAATAGGAGTTTGGTTATGATACTGCGGTCGTTGCAATACGGGGATAACGCAATAAAGTATAGGTCATATAGAATTGGTACGGAACGGAGACCTCTTAATTTTTAAGTAATTAGTAAAACAAAGTTACTTTGGTAAAAATTAGAAAGATGATGTATATTTTTACTAGATTATATATAGCTAACAATATTATTATTTTTTATCGTACTTTTATCAAGTAGTAGTAAGTATCGATTTCATAATCGTCTGAACGATACTTTTATCCAATTTCTTGGCCTGTTGGTCCCACGTGGGTCGTAACGAATCGATGTTTTAGACAACTCTACCGGTCTTGTTATTTATTTTTTAATAATTGCTATATTCGATTGGTCGAAACTGAGGGTAATTTGGGGGATTTAGCTCTTTGGGTATGGCATGCACCTGGTTTTTGCATACCACTCCAAAACTTTTTTTGAATTGTGGCAGCTGGCTAAATCGGGCCAAAATTACACAGTACTGTCGTGGTTTCTAATGAAAGGTAAAACACTTCTCTGCAGGCAGACCCTCTTTGATGAATTTAATGTGTGGTTTGTGTCTCGAGACCGCAGCTGCAGATTCACCGCCATATCATTATTTTTTTGCAAACTTTTCATGTTTGATGACTTTTATTTCTCAGCAACATTTCCTCTTGTCTCGGCCATATAATATTTAGTGCCCGGTAGTTGGTTAAAATCGAGTTTCACATACGGCTAGTCGTCCAATAACAAGCACCCGTTTTTGTCAAAACTTGGTGGTACAGTCGTCGAGCTCGAGTTTTGGCTCTCAGGTTCTGTTTGACGGTCCGATTTGGCTGTTTTATTACTATAACTCTTATAGCCAGCTCGAAGGAGAATCCTTCTCACGGGGTACTGCGATTTTCCTTACATTTTCGGGCTAAATCATACTCAGGTAGACCCGGGTTTTGCTTAACTGACTGACCTTATAACTCTTCTTCAGATTCTTGTCTGCCAGACCTTCGATTGGTTTGAGTCTCTTGAAAGATAACGTCTCCTTATATCGTTTTATAACCGTGCAGACCGTGGTTTTTGGAATTTTAAAAGACTTAGCAATCTTGGTTCCGGAACAATCAGGATTTTCTACGTACTTGTTCACGATTAATTTCCTATTTTCGATTTCCATTGTCGAAAACTAAAACAGTGCACAAAGCCGTGCCGTGCCGTGTGGTTGCATGCCGGCTTAGAATAGTGCTACTCCATGTCTTCCCGTGGAAGTCGTAAGAGGAGAGTAAGGGATTAAAGGCTTGTAGTAATTTTATGCGATGGGGCTTGCAACCTGTCACTAATATACACATCGCGGGCTTCATTCTAAAGGGGCGTACATGCAAAAATCCGAAAAAACTTTTTTTGTCCTATTCGATTCCGGTATTGGTAATACACAATCTCTAA
The DNA here is from genome assembly GCA_963966035.1 of Acleris laterana. Lineage (NCBI taxonomy): Eukaryota > Metazoa > Arthropoda > Insecta > Lepidoptera > Tortricidae > Acleris > Acleris laterana. The sequence continues at coordinate 8,218,071 of OZ014457.1, forward strand.
TTTTATCATAATTTTGCGACCTATATTTTTCGCTAAAACGATGAAAAACTTTTAGACGTATAATTGGAATAGAAAAAATGCTGTCAAACCAAAAAGACGTACAGGAGCCGTAAAAACATTTATGTAGCAGAGTTACGCATTATCAACGCTCCATATAGTCGTATGTACTTACGGCTATAGGTGTTTAGTGTGATCTATAAAATTGTGTCTGGCTATAAAAACGTATGTACATACGGCTTTAAATTATTGTTTAATATATCAAATAAAGTCGCGCTAAGGAGACGTATGTGCATACGACCACAAATGTCTAGTGTTATCTTCGGAAAAATGTCATGCCATAAAGGCGTATGCCCTAACTAACCGTTACTTTTTGTTGTTATTTTATGTTTTGTGTTGTGTTTGTTGTTATTTTATGTTTTGTGTTGAACATTATAATACAAAGGTAAACGAATTGGTAGATGTGAATGGTATTAAAAACGGAAAACCACATTTTTGCGTATACGGCTCTTTGGCATGACGCTCTCGATGTGTTGCTGTCCCGTTTTTAACACGCGCCTCAGTCACTCAGTTCGCCGTAGTCGGGCGTATAGAGTGAACGTGTCACAATGAAGCGGAACGATCGTATTCTGAGTTTGATACTAGAAGGTAAGTGTGATTTGATTTAATCAGATCTTTATTGTTAATATTGTTTGTTGTTGAATGTTTACTTACTGAATTGTTCTTATGACTAAAATAGGTAGTTAGGTATAATGACTTCTGTCCGAGATTTGCGAGTTATTGTTATTAGTAATTAGACATGATAACATAATTGTGTAGGTAGGTATACAGTCACGAACCGGGATTGTTGAGCCACCATAGAACCCTGTCATAATGACAGCGTTGTCAAGTCATACAAAGGAAATTACGTCAAAGTTTTCTGTTGACTTTCTGTGAGAGGGTTCTATAGTGGCTCAACAATCCCGGTTCGTGACTGTACCATGTGAATTTTGTGACAATGTATTTAGGAATTATTTGCTAGAATTTTAATTACGGGGTTTCGGGTAGGTAAACCAGTTGGTAGGTATAGATTCATAACTCATTCGCTGTGTTAAATAAAAACCGTTTCTGGGTTTGTAATTCGCCTACCTACTTACAAAATCAGCTACTTATGAGTGTGACGTTGACCTTTGCGATTCTTGCAAGTCAAAATTGAGATTGATCATTTTTAGAGTTCCGTACTAAGGTGCCAACGGGGTCTTACGTTTTCTATCTGTCTGTCTGTCAGTCCGTTCGTCCAAGTTGTCTACCTTTTGAACCGTATATAGATTTTCTAATTTTTAACACACTTGGGTACCTATGTAGGTACCTCTATACAGGGATCCTATGAGCTCGGGTTTTTAAATGTATGTATCGATTCTACTTCTATGGAACTCCTATTATTTTACAATTCAATTTTTATAGTTTCACCCTTAACTAATATAAAATAAAGTCGCTTTCCTCTGTATGTCTGTCTGTCTGTATATTCGCTAAATCCTAACCCACGTAACGGATTTTATGCGGTTTTCACCATCAGTTAAAGATAATTTTTCACGGATAGGTACCCAGAGTGAAACGAGGGCAGGTCGATAATATATCATACATAAATAGTGTTTTCAATGCACGACGTCCGTTGTCCTTCCTTACACTCGTTACATCAAAACAAAAGACAAGGCGTCGCCCCTGTACCGTACCGTTTTTATTCACTGATTTTACCAGTAAAGTTTGATCACATAAATAAATCACTGAATTTTAAGTTATTTTAAAAGTCGTTTAAGAAAAAAGTTGCTTTTTGGAGTAGAATCGACACATTTAAAGCCTCGAGCACATAGGCACCCTGTAAAACACTTTCTTGCTTGACTGCATGGGTTCATGATTTTGCCCTAAATACTAGCTGCATTACGCTTTGTTTTCTGCTTAAGCTGTTTGTATGCATGTTTTAGGACCTCAATTGGATCATGACAGTGAAACTTAGCTGGGAATGCCTGCCGTATGCATTTGGACCGATAGAGAAAGATCACGACTGACTGGATCCCAAATAACAGAAACCGGAGTAGAGACACTAAAATGAAGATGGCGGGGCGGGACGATTTAGACAGATTCTAACCAGACTGACAATGTTTAGCTGGCAAGAGATAACTGGAGATAAAGATAAAAAGATAAAAGATAAAAGACAAAGACATTTATTCAGTAAGTCGGCCGTACGGGCAGTTTTACACGTCAAGAATCTACCAGCGCTTCCCAAGAGGAGACACTGCTGAGAAGAAACGCCGCAAGAAACTCAGCAGTCAGTAATTTTTTAAACATATTACAATGGTACTACTAATCTAGCATTATATAAAGGAATAGATATTAAATTCAATATAATATCAAATAACATGCGTAGATCAGCAGGAAAACATGCCAAAAATCTTACATGAGAGATAAAGTAAGAAATAGGAGAAAAAAAAACTAAAACCCACCTACTCATATTTGTTTATAACTTATAACACGGTGCAAGATGACCACATAAAAGTTTCGATACGTTTTCCTACATCAACGGTGTCCCCTAGACAAGATAAAGTTTTTGCAATCAATGTATTATTTTATTTCGCGTTGGCAACGTTGTTTTAAGTATTTTTTATTTAATTTTATAACGTTTTGTTTTAAAACCTCTGTTTTTCTATGTGAGTATTATTTTAAAACATGATTTATTATTAATAGAATGGCTACTCATTTGTGAGTATTTTGATGCAAATTGCCATTTTGCCGATTTTTTAGAAGATTTTACTTTGTTTTATTACTTTTATTTAATAAATTATAATACATTTAGATACGTCTTTCTGTTTGTCTATCCAGACTAAAAAGTACTCGTTATAAACCTACAACTCCCATTTTGAACCAAGAAGCTTGATAAAACATAAAATTAATGCTATTTTATAGAGTAAAATTCGATTGTCCAATTATTTAAGATTGTTTTCTGTACAATAGTTAGTATGTTTTATTATACGACCTATTAACAAAATAGTTATATATTTTATTTTTGTCGAGCCAGATAGACGTATGAATTTCGAAAAAAAATGAAATAACGGTATTTTGCACGATTTTACATTGAAATGTCATCATATTTAAGCTTGTGAACTAAAATAATTTCGTATTAAATTAAATTATCGATTATAGAAGGTTTCATATTATACGCCTACAAATCCAAAGTAATTTTTAAGAAATGAGTAGTTCCTGTTTGCATATTATCGCCGAGCCAAAAAGGCGTAATAACATAATGACAGGGTTCTAAAATAATAAACGTAAAATTATTCACTTACCATAAACCAGGAAATATTTAAAAGGTCACATGCAAATTTATAGCTCAATCGGTAAATAGAGAAAAAAGTTATTAGGTTTTTTGTCTCTCCTGAAAAGTAAGAGTTTTGCGTATACGCCCCTTTAGTATGAAGCCCGCGACATGGTAAACATTTTAGCCTGTCTGTGCAAAATGTGGTTATAGAAGTTACAACAACTTAGGTATTAAAGTTGTTGGTAATTATGTTGCTCTGCCTACCCACTCTGGGATTAAAGAGTGGCGGTATGTATGTGCATAAACCCAGCCCTAAAGCATTTCCACCATTTAAACGTCAGTCTCGTCATAAAATTGCGATAGTCAGTGTTTTTTACACAGTAGGTTTTTTTTTAAATCCATAATTATGTGCCAGTTCTATATGAACTAAACTTTACCGCATAACTGACGAATTCAGTAAGATGCAATATGTATATTACTGACTCACTAAGTTTTATTTTGCACTTTACCTTATATATCTATGTAATCCCCTTCAATTTGTGCATTTCGCACTTGTTACACTTGTCAAATAATGACAGTAAACTGTTAATTATTTTTTTTCGATATCTTGTCAAAATAGTCGCTCACCGCGGCATCATCTTAACATCGGTAGAAAATCTACGTCCCCTGAGATCGTCCTTCAGAAGACTGAATAGGAAATAGTCACAGGGAGCTTAATCTGCCCTGTAAGGGGGATGTCGATGACATCGTAGCCATTTCTGGTCATGGCTTGCTGTGCCGTGCGAGCCGTATGCACGGGTGCATTGTTGTGCAAAATCAAAATTCCGTTGCTGAGTTTCCCTCTCCGTTTTTCTTTTATAGCGTTCTTCAGCTGGCAAAGTAAATTTGCGTAATAATTGGCATTCATTGTCGTTTTTTTTGGTAAATAACCAATGAGCAATATCCCTTCTAAATCCCAAAAAAATTTCGCCATGAGTTTACTAGCCGAAAGACGAAACTTGAACTTCCGAGGAGACTTTTCGTCTTTGAATTTCCATTGTAGGGACTCCTGTTTACTTTTTGGGTTCCATTGTCTAATGCGTCTCCTCACACGTCACAATCCTGGAAATCATTTCTTCCATTTTCCCGCGACTAATGTCTAAAAACTCCTGACAACATCTGACACGTCTACTATCTTTGCCCAACGGAGTCAGCATTTTGGGGACCCAGCGTGCACTAACCTTAGACATATTTAAATGCCGTGAATTATTTCGTTTACCCGTTCCTTACTTATGCTCACATTTACCACTGTTTCACCCCTCTGTCTTCTAGAATATTTTTTTTTCACTTATGCCACATTTTTCTTCAGTGACAGCAGAAATTGGTCGTCCAGGATCATCTAGGTTCTCACGAAACGATTTAAATTGTTTACGCCAGAACTTTATGGTAAAATCGGAAGGGGATGAATCACCAAATACAGGTAACATACGCTGTTTGATTTGCGATGGCGTATTACCTTCCTTAGAAGACATTTTATGACTGCATTGCTGCTCAATTTTATCAAATTAGGTTTTTCACATGTTCCAAGCAACAAGGTGTAAAAAACAAATGTTAAGCAAGAAACAAATGTGTTCAAAATTTTGAAAAATGTACAGTCAATAAAGATAACTTTTAAGTAAGATTTGTAAGCTAGGTAGATAACTTTTCAACCACCCCTCGTATGTTTTGCGTTTTTTGCGTTATCTATATACTAGCTGTTGCCCGCGACTCCGTCCGCGCAGAAAAATAAAATATAGCCTTTGTTCATCAGGGATAATGTAGGATTGTAATGGTGAAAGAATTTTTCAAATCGCTCCAGTAGTTTCGGAGACTATTCAATTCAATTCAAACAAATAAACAATCAAATCTTTCCTCTTTATAATATTAGTGTAGTTATCACTAATTAAGGTGTATTGACGCAAAATAGTAATTGAACCTTACCGTAATAAATAGGCGCTTGGAAGAGATACAGTGAATCTTCCGTGGGCATGTTAGTGTCGCCGTAGTAGATGTACCTCAGCAGGGAATCGAACGCCTCCTCGGAAGGAACTGTGTCGCAGATCTGGATCTGTAAGGAAATAAAACCTTGCTTATACTCGTACACGCGGTGAGATCTGAACGGGAAGTGCGTTAACGTTGCAGTTGGTACAAATCTTTAGATTGCTCTTCAAAGGTGTTCATACGCGTTTTAGAGATTTTATAAACCTAAAGTCACGAAGTGTCATGTTATTCATGTTAGATAAGCTATTGGATGCCCGGAGCTTTATAATCTTATACTCGTGCAGACAATTCGGAGAGGGCAGCCTGCTGTTAATATTAATAACTGCGTAGTAAAAGTAAATCCTCATATGTACAGTCACAGCCCGCGAATGTTACGCCACTTGCCACTCACCTTAATTTAGCCCTGTACTACACTCGGGTAATATGTCAAGTCTGCTGTCAACCCAAATTGCATTACACAGTTAAATTAGGAAGAGTGGCAAACGGCTTATGACTGTACATGCGAATTCGACATCAGAAAGGCGTGAAACTACGGTGTGTTCACTTTAAAACACGGAGCAGTGCACGGTTTTGCTCTAGCGCGCCGCGTGCGAGAGAGAGCTTACGTTGACGGTGTTGTCCTGCGGAGTGAACGAGCGGAACATGGCTTCGAAATACGCTGCGCGCGCGGCGAGCACGGACCGGTGGGCGGGGCGCGACGCGGGCCCGACGCGCAGGCGCACGTCCGACAGCTCCGCGCCGCCCGAACCCAGGAATACTGACATGTCTTGCTCTAGCGTCGTGCCTAGAAAAAGCATAAACCACGTGCTGGAAATGATCCCAAATTTACAAATGTAAGAGAGCATAGAACATCGTTTTAGAGGGATGCCACACGTGATGTGCTCTGCGCCGTCGCCGCTGCATTGTACTACATACACATTAGAACGGGTGCAGACTCGTGCTCACCCCAGTGCCTTTCGACGGAGCCCTGCCTATGGCAGGGCTCCTATTTCTGAGCGATTTGCCCTTCGGGCATCTTAAGATACCTAACGAACCTAACCTACCTACTTTTGCGGAATAAAAATTATTTCTGACGAATAACCGACTAAAGCGAATAGCACTGGGGTGACAAACTGGTGTGACCACGAGTCATCCGCTATTAGAACGACATATCACACGATGCGTTGAAACACTTGCGTCGCTTATGTTGAAATCACAGCGTTGCGTCGACGCAATGCACCGACAATGCTCGTGTGGCATCGCTCTAAACTATTTATTTGCTATCATAAAACATACATAGATCTATATATTTATGAACCCTGCACTGCACTGGGCACTGATATATATCATAGGTATAGTCACAGTAAGAAAAGGTTCGTCACTTTTCGACTATATTTCAACGCTATTAAGGACCTATTACCTAAAACTAGATTGAAAAAGATTCAAAATGAACCATAGCACATAAGATGTAGGCACGAGACCGACCTGTGATGTCGTCGGAGCCCTCGTGCTGCGGCGGCTGCTTGGCGGGCGGCTGCTGGCGGCGCCGGATCACCTCCACCATGAGGCTCTGCTCCATCGACTCGAACGCGGACGACATCACGATCGGCGTGAAGTTGAAGTCCGTCACTAGGAACCTACAAACATATAGGAAAAAACTTAAGTAAAGGACCTCTTGCATGTAGTTGTAACACATCTGTATAGACCATTCGACATTATATATTTGAAATTTGACGTAAATTCGTTACTAGTTTTGTACAAGACTACATGCAAGAGGTCCTTTATTTAAGTCTACAACCTCTGTCTGGAATCAAATTGGAGAAATACTGGAAAAGGGCTGAATCTTATGTACCCGAAACCGACGTGCGTGCATGACTCGATGTATGAATGTGAAAGAAGCGATAGATTTGTCAGGATCGTAGCAAGTGGAAAGAAGTGGTCTCTGCCCCCTCAGGGAAACAAGCGTGATTGATTGTATGTATGTATGTAGTTGTAGTAGTACCTGATGCAGTACTCCTTGACCCCCTGCAGCGCGGCGTGGTGCGCGGCGTGCAGCGCGGGCAGCACGTTGCCGGTGCAGAGGTTGGCGCACAGGAAGCGCGCGCACAGCCCGCGCAGCCGCGGGATGCTGAGCCGGATGGCCAGCCGCAGCACCTCCATCACCAGCAGCACCGTGGCCGGGGACGACGGGTCCTCGTCTAGATAGAACCATGCACATTCTTTTTAAGTTTCTTTGATCGAAGGGACCCTATTAATATGCCTCCACTGTCCGTCCGTCTTAACTTAAAACAGCAGTTTTTTTAAACCGTAATGTATAGCGGGGTATTACGGCAGATTTGCTAATAAATATTAAAAATATAAAGGGCGCAAGGGATCCGAACAACATCTATTGGACCCAAGCCAACTTCACCTGCTCGTGGTGCACCCTGCTGTTTAACGAACGAGGCTCTGGCGAACCCCCCGCCAACACGCACTGGACCGGCGTGGCGGGGTATGGTCCATACCTTTTTAATACAATGCACAATAATTAATCCCCGGCCCCCAGTTCCCGGCAGCTCCGCTATTTCTGACCAAGGCGGCGGTCATAGTAACGACGGGGCGGGAGGTGCTAAGAATCCGCGGGCTACAATAGGCCACCAAACCAAACTGATGGCGACCTACAACGGACGCACGTTACGGCTCTACTCTCATCTGGCCCAACTGTAGGAGGAACTGGGGAACATAAGAAGTCCAAAGAAAGGGCTAGAAAACCGTAACTATGGAATCGGACCATATTATATATTTCAGACAGGGAGATCAACCCTCCCATGTACTGTCAGGTCAACAAGGTTCTCTCTGGCAACGTTGTCGAAATGTCCAGTCTGTCGGCAAGGGTTGTAGACCTATTAAGCTTACCAACAGGTATAGCGTGAAGGTTTTCTAAGTATATGTACCAACGTTAACGTACTCGGACGATGATGTAACAGTTATGTACGAAGACAAAGGAGCTAGGTCGTGTAATTTTCAAGAAAGGTGATAACACCTTATTGAAAAACTACCGACCGATTTCACTCCTAAGCCATGTTGTGCGTCGTCTCAAATCACCTTGCGCGAAGAAAAAACCCTAAAATGGCCAAGTTTGAGTTAGGCTCGCGCTGATTCGAATTGAAATTGGAACATAATACCTACTGTGTGGCGGTACGGAGCCCTCGGTGCGCGACTCGCACTTGACGGCTTTTTTAAAACCGAATACAATTAAAAAAATCAACTAACCTTTTTCAGTAGGATCTATCCTGTCCGTGTAGATGTAGTTGAGTACCATGTTGAACGCCTCCGGAGTGGCCTCGGGCAACTTGACCACCAGCCGCGGCGTCTCTTTGTAGGAGTACACCTCCATCGGCTTCTCTAACCCTTCATCGATGCGCTTTGATAGTTCATCTCTAGCTTCCCTGGTGAACAAAGAAACCTCTTTTCTTCAAGGTGCCATCATAAAGACGCATACAATTTCGTTGCTTAAGCATAAGCGCGAAATTCCCAGTACTATTACTGTTAATTACGATGATATACGGAGATGGGATTATCAAATTTAGAATCTTAGAGGATATAATAGCTGTAGTCGAACACATGTGGAGAAAAACCAAACCGTATATTTTTTTACTGAATGACAGGTAAAATGAAAAAAAAAACAGTCCAATTCAACATCTACGTTACTACTGGCTCGAAAGACCATTTCGTAACTAATCAGTGATTATGGTAACACTAACACCACGATATCACAGAACTGGTGTAATCAGCTGGTGTGGTGGCCCTGTGGGCCAGTAGAGTGACTCACGTGATCCTGGCGACCAGATACTGGGGGATAAATAATTGAGTATTGAGCATGACCCGCTGGCCTATTGCCTAACGCACTCGCAATCGCAGACGACTTCAAAGCGGAACAATTGTTTTCATTTTGTATGCAGACAAGCCTTGGATTTTTAAAATAAAAACGATCGTGATTGCGATTGCGTTAGACAATTGGCCCGCTGGTACGGTATCAGTGGTCTTCCCGAAGCCACGACGTCAGAGAACTGTTGTAACAAGGGTGTGACCAGTTAAGTGGCTTACTTGATCCTGGCGCGCAGGTACTGAGAGCGCGCGGCGAGCATGGCCTGGTGCGCCATCACAATGGTCTCCTCGGCGCCTACGAGCATCACAATGTCACAGAACTGCTGCGACTTGAGGATCCTTCCAAAGTCATCGTGGAGTGTACAGCGGGGATAGTCTGACAGCTACAACAAATTGTTATTTTATTAAAACAATTAAAGGATGTCACATATAGTGACTGAGTAGCAAACTTTAAATTGAGTCACGCGCACTTATACAAAACTCCAGCGCAAATATAAGCTAAAATTCAAATTACTGCTAGCTACCAGCCAGAAGAAGATCCCAAAGTTTTTATTTTCTAAAAAACCATGCTCAACAAGCACATTTAGCTGTCAAGGTTCGCCTCACACAAGGGATATAAAATCAAGCAAGTTTTATTTTCTAAAATCATCAATGACCTTCTAAAAATAATCTTCTTCTATTCATTCGGTCACTCATAATAGTAGTAGTAGTCATTTATTTCGTATTGGAAATTACATTATTATATGTCGCATAGTTATAATGAATTCACAATAAGATCGTCAGTAAGTATAAAAAATAAAAAGTAAAAAATCAAATAATGTCAATGTGTAAAAAAGTTATAATAATAATGGATCAAAATACAAAAACAAAATAAACATAGCTCAAATGCTACAGTCACAAAATGTCAATAATACAATAATATTTGGTAATGTCAAAATACGGAATTTAAATAAAAGTAATAAAAATAACAACTTAATATAGCTAATAACGTAATAACTAATCGTCAGTATATTCTTTAACAGAATATAGCGATTTAATTAATAAGAGATTTTTAAGTCGGCGACCAAATTTTTCATTCAAAGATTCATTTTTTATATCTGCGGGTAGACGCTCATAGAAAGCGGGCCCTATTACGCGCGGGTTTTTGTCGAGCAGCGCCAGCCGCCGCGGCACTCGCTGCAGGCGGCCCGTCTGCCGGGTCACCCTGCCGGGGATGTTCACACGTTTGAAACTATTTATGTTGCGATGAGTATACATTAATATAAACTACTACTCCATATTTGCGTATTTTTGAAGGTTGCGCATGGTCATATTATTTATTTATACACTTAATCATTGTCTTCATGTTGATTTCGAGGTAGTAATCTCCATTTAATCTTGTATTTTAAGATGAAAAGCACTTTCCGTGTAAATACCATGACACTAACTGAAGCCTGTCATATACATATTATTTTTTCGAAATATATTTGACATGAAAATGTAGTGATGATTAATAGATTTGATAAAGCATTTGATTGATAAGAGAGATGTTCGTCTCTGTCGCACCCAGCATAATAATACGATGATGATGAGGAATATACACCGTGTTTTTATTGATTTACGATAACTTCGGCATATTGTTAGGTACACGTATAGAAACTACGTGGTACATTAGATTTACCAAAATTGCAAAAAAAAAAAATTTTTTTGTTTAGAACAAAGTAATTAAATGTTTTGTCTTCAATCATTCTAAAAGGGTCTTTAGAGTTAACTCATAGTTAGTGTCAAATACGTCAAGTCAGCGTGACATACACACACACAAGTAAAGATAACACTTGACAGGTGCACGATCGCTTGACTTGGCGGGAAGTATCTTGCTTACTGTGTAAGAGGTCACCGGTTCGATTCCCAGGTGGGTCTCTTTTATTTATTAGAGATTTTTTTATTTAATTACCCAGTATTTAACAATAACGTGCGTATCATAATTACATTTTAGGATAGTTACATTTTTATCGTCGGTTGAGTGCAAACAAGCAACCTAAAATAACAAAACAAAGTGAAAATGTCTTTATTTCTTAAATGGATTTAGCAGATTGCTCTAATTTTTAATATTCTCATTCATCATAACTAATTACTTAATGGTTTATAAAATGAAAAAATTCGTTGCGTTGTTTAAAATAATTTTATTTAAAATTTAGAATAAATGGCCGCACAAACATCAACAGTCATTTTATTTATTAGGCACCTTATGATTTATTACAATAAAAAACCTAGCATTACTTAAAACTGTAAAAAAACATATCAACGGTATCAAACAATGAGTATAAAAACAAATATCGTGCGTATTTACAACGGATTTCACAAAACTGTTTAGAAATCCTTCAAGCGGCATGGTCTGCAGATCATAAGTTATCACAAAGAACGAAATCACCTTCTGTTGAGTAACAACTTTTCAAGTATTTAATTCTAGGTGTACAAATAAACATACGGGCACTTTTAACACAGGATTAGCCAAGCAAAGAACGATACTGTGGGTGACCGAGGCAGAAAAAACAAGAGCTTTGAATAGTCAATTATGTACGTGTCTCGAACAATTTTTTTTCTAAAAGAGCACGAAATTTGGTCAGAACATCTTCGTCCGCGTGGAGCTCGTTTAAACTGTTCCCGAGGGATCAGTGTAGCCTTTATTCATCCTGAAAGTCCGTTCTAACTATTGGTGACACAATGTTTGAAATCGGCACAGTAGTTTTTGAGTTTATCCATTACAAACATACACACATACAAAAATACAAACCTCTCCTCTTTATAATAATAGTTAATATGTTTATCCTGAAAGTCCCTTCTAACTATTGGTGACACAATGTTTGAAATCGGTACAGTAGTTTTTGAGTTTATCCATTACAAACATACACACATACAAAAATACAAACCTCTCCTCTTTATAATAATATGTTTATCCTGAAAGTCCCTTCTAACTATTGGTGAAAGATTTTTTTAAAATTGGCACAGTAGTTTTTGAATTTATTCATTACAAACGTACACGCACATAATCATTGGATAGCTACATTATTAATACGTTAACCAAAGAACCTTTTATGATAGCTAAGTACCTAATGTGAATGTTTGAACCATCAAGAAGCCTAAGCTATTCAACCTAAACAACCAAATTAAATTTATTTAAACTAATGTGAATGATTTTCAAAATGACCACCTTCATGCTCTAAACAAAGGTGTAATCGTGTGCGTATCTGACGATTTAAATTAACTTCAGTAGCACGCATGTCATCAGCTACTTCCCGAATCCTTATGAGTAAATCTTCTCGTGTTGAAATTGGTTTTGAATATACACGCTCTTTAAGAGTTCCCCAGACGTAAAAGTCCAGGGGCGTTAGATCGGGAGACCGAGGACACCAAGCAAGGGTTGGACTACCGCGTCCAATCCACCGGCCGGCGAAATTTGTATTTAAATATTCGCGTACGCGAAGAGCAAAATGTGCAGGTGCCCCATCATGCTGTATCCAATGTGTACGTAGCGTTTGTAATGGTAATTCTTCAAAGTAATCCATAGAATGGAGAGATTGTAAAAATTCCAAGTAATTTTCACCGTTCAGTCTGCTTGGAATTTCTATGGGACCTATCAGTTGGTTATTTAAAATTCCTGCCCACATATTGACCGAGAACTCATGCTGAAAAGAAGACTCTCTGGCTAGTTTAGGGTTGTGCTCTGACCAATGATGGAAGTTTTTTGTATTCATAATACCTGCTCTTGTAAATTGTGCCTCGTCCATCCACAATATTTTCCCGATGAGTTGTGGATCTTCTGTCAAAAGTGCGTTCATTCGTTGGCAGAATGCAATTCGTGAAAAGTTATCGTGCGACAAAAGGCCTTGCACTTTGCGATAATGATATGGATGTAGACCGTACCGCTTCCAAACTCTCCAAACCTTATCGTGATTTACATTGTAAATTTGCCCCACACGTCTTGTTGACAAGGTCGGATCTTCAATTATTGCGTTCACGATCCCGTCTTCGTCCTGTACTGTCAAATTAATATCCCTTTCGTGAGGAGTCTGTTTTAAACCCTGTTCTCTAAATCGTCGGTGTAACTGTAACAATAATAATTACGGTTTGTTTAACATAAAATAATCTTAACATAGTATAAATTAAAGTCGCTTCCGGTGTCTGTCTGTCTGTCCCTATGTATGCTTATATCTTGCAATCTACGCAACAGATTTTGATGCGGTTTGTTTTAGATACTTAGAGTGATTCAAGAGGAAGGTAAAAAAATAATAAAGGAAGGTAATATTCCCTCGGGAACCGCGTAAACGAGCTCCACGCGGACGAAGTCGCGGGCAACAGCTAGTTACTAATAAATGAAGGAATAAAGTACACATTAGAAATACTTACATTTATGAACGTATGAGGGTTAGGCGTCCGTCGGTCGGGATAACGCCGCCTATATTCTCGTGCCGCTTCAGAAGCATTGCCGTCACATAAGCCGTAAATGAAGTGCATTTCAGCTTCTTCCTCAGGACGATAATTAAAACGAGGCATTTTTTATTTACATTTCCATTTCCTTGACATTGTCAGTTTACATTGACACGTAGGTATTCAATATCATAGACATAATCATTAGTGTGTTTATGATTATTCGTAAATAGGTTTTACTAGCCCTCCTAAGACTTCGCGAATTAACGTAAAGCAAGATAGAAGATAGGGCGTCGTTATAGGCGGTTTAACCCTCTTTGATGAAAAGAGACAGCTTTCAAAATACAGCAGTTACTGAGGACTAGGAAAACCAACTTGAATTTCATTCAATTTAATGTCATGTGAATACTCGTATACGTAACATAAGATACCTATTTTCTTTAACCTTCGTGTTGTACCTATAAACCTAACAATTGAAAACTCTTTACTCATAATAGGTAATTAAAAGAAAATTGTTAGGTATCAATTAAGAGCCTTTTACATTAGTTTAACGTGATTAACTGATTAATTTTAATAATTGAATATCTTTATAACCGTACGAGTTATCATATGTCTGTCTTCGGGAAATTAACTTTGTTTAACCTAAAGAACGTCCCCTTAAAGTTATCGTAAATCAATAAAAACACGGTGTATATTCAACCTTTTTAATAAACTAATTAGAGATAACACTATTCTCATCACTATTCCATCCTCTATCTAAAGACAATTACAGCCAGGTATAGTATGAATCTTCCCAGGTGAATTTTTCGCTTCGAGCCCTAATCTTTCAAACAAAGGCCATTGTCTCTATTATAGCAAAGCCACTAGCTACCGAGTTAGCACGTGCCACTACAACATTCATATTGAAAAACCAACTGTATCGTCATAGTCTTAAGGTTCAAATTTAAAATAATAGGAGTACCGTATTGCCTCGGGGCGGTCTATCGTCCTACACTACCAAAACGTAATATCCAGAATATCAGTGACATTCAATTTGAACCTTAATACTATGACTATACCGTTTGTTTTACAATATGAATGTTGTAGTGGCACGTGCTAACTCGGTAGCTAGCGGCTTTGCGATAATAGAGACAATGGCCTTTGTTTGAAAGATTAGGGCTCGAAGCGAAAAATTCACCTGGGAATATTCATACTATACTTGTTATTGTCATTGGCATTCTGAATCGGACCAGACTTTAGTTTATGTACAGGTACCTGAAACCGGAACAGCTCCCCGCTCCGTACGTTGTTGTCGACCGTCCCGCCGAACACGAACATGGCGTCGCCGACCACGGCGCCGGCGTGGAACACGCGCCCGCTCGGCACCTGCGAGTCGTGCGCGGGAGTCACCACCGACCTGCACAGATTTACCAGCTTGGAACAAGATCCGATGTTCAGTTGTATTCGGGTTGGATAGTTAGTGTAGTACGAAAACGTTTTATAAAATCATACATATGGAGTATAGCACTATATGGAAGCGAGGCATGGACCTTAATACAGAGAGACAGAGAGAGGCTCGAAGCGTTTGAGATGTGGTGCTGGAGAAGGATGGAAGGAATTAGCTGGACGGAAATGGTATCAAATCAAGAAGTATTAGCGAGGGTAAAGGAAAAAAGAAAGATATTGGAGATTATAGAGAACAGGAGAGGAGGCATGATCGGCCATTTATTAAGACACGACGTGCTGATCAAAAACATTATAGAGGGGAAGATTGAAGGAAGGAGGGGTAGAGGACGACCAAGAAGAAGCTACATGGACCAAATCAAAGAGAAGGTGCATGTCGTATCGTATAGGGAGGTCAAGGAGCTGGCAGAGAGGACAGAAGATTGGAAATTACTCCACCGACAAGAGCGAGGCTCTTAAATTAAGAGAGAGAGAGAGTTAGTATAGAAGTAGCACGCTCCGATCACCAATATTGCGATTTCCCCTCGGAAGTCCGTGACCGATCCTCTATGACTATGTTCCAACTTAAAAACAAATTATATTTACCTCAACTGGCTAATCCTCCAGTTGAAAATCAGATCAACATTACTTAATTTACTGTCGAGTTTTGTTTCGCATCTGGCTATAAGACCATTATAAGCCATTTCATGTCACGTGCATCCAGCATTGAAAATAATTTTCCGAGCATGAGAAATCAGTTTATTAGAAAACACAAAAGTAATGAGGGCGCCACCGTACATCCAGTGTACGCTCGGCGCAGTCTTAAAAAAAAGAGCTAAAGGGCTCGAGTCTTTTGGAACACTACCTCCAATACCTTTATCAGTATAAGTAGATATAGGGATAAAGCCACATTTTAGGCATAGACAAAATATTGATGTGTGTGTGTGTGTGTGTGTTTCGATACGCACCACATGTGCGTGTCCAGGTCGAAGCAGTGCACGTCCCGTGGCAGCGTGTTGTCCGCGGAGCCCCCGAACACGAACAGGTGGCGCCCGTGCGCCAGCATGATGTGCCCGTAGCGCCGCGCCGGCGCCGGGCCCGCGCAGCGCAGCAGGTGCTCCGTGCACACCCGCGACCACCTGCAACCGTAAACACCTTCATAATAACAAGGATCTTTACGGCCAATCTTTACATACATACATACATAATCTCACGCCTTTATTCCCAGAGTGGGGTAGGCAGAGCTACAGAATTACCAACAACTCTAAAAACTTGTTGATAATTCTGTAACCACATTTTGCACACTTAGGCTAAGATGTTTACCAGTGTATTAGCCAATTATTTGGTGTTTTGGCCAATCTTTAATTGGATTAAATCACAAATTAATTTAGTTCCATCATGCCAAATGTTTAAATTGTGTGATTCTTAATTAAAATATCCAAACTTGTATGATGACTTGGGTACAAAACGTTCAATTCTCAAAATGCTTTAGTTCTTTTTTTTGCCATCTGTTTTAAGTTATTATCGTTGTTTAGGCAAATTGGCTGTGCATATTCCGATTATTGAATAGTACGGTCAGCCAAGAAAGTGGTCTACCAGTTTTGACAAAAGTTTCTGTGTGATCTAATTATTGCTAAGGTTGACACCTGTCACTGTCATAATAGTATTGCAAGGGAAAATTGAACTTGTTGTATCATGACGTGCAAATGAACTTCAACCGTAGGGTGGTAGACCACACTTTTGGCCGACTGTACAAAGTAGGGCGAAAGTGTAGTTTAACGTTTGAAAGCCACTACTGTTTGCCTTTTGACGTTTGAATATAAAATAGTACGGTCACGAGCGTTAATTTGGGACCCATTTCAAGAAAAATATGCTTGAAGTCGTCAATGTCATTAGAGATGTCAAGCCATCTGTAACTTCTAGGAAACTCAACCTTATTGTTGTAGATTGTCAGATTGACTTTGGATTTAAGGTGGGTCCCAAATTAAATCTCGTGACTGTACATTGTTGCCTAGGCGCGGCTTGTGTTTCAATCGGAAAACCGTTCTTTCCGAGCATGTTTGAGAAATGAGATCTTGTTTCGTATGCTGTAAGTTTAAGTTTAAATTTGCATAGCAGCCCTCAAACATGTTTGGCATGTAAATGACACATTTTGTATTTGAGGTAGGTTCAGACCTTTAATTAACAAAGTGGTTTTAGAGTACTCTTAAAGTAACACTTAGTCCATGGCGACATAGAATTATAATAATAGTCATGACGTCTGTGAGAAGCATACTATGTCAGTTAAAGGTTAAAAAGGGCGTTTGACTTAGGGCCTGTTGTTTGATCAGTAGTTAAACTAACTAATTGTTAAAATTCGAAAAAGGAACTGAAAATTTGACACATTTCCTTGAGATTCCTTCAAATTTTCGATTCCTTTTTCAAATTTTAACAATTAGTTAGTTTAACTACTGATCAAACAACAGGCCCTTAATGACAGGTGAAACTAAAACTTGTAGCAGCATTTTTGGTAAAAAATAAATCACGTCTCCAATTTCACTCAGAACAGCACACTCATGTTCAGTGAATATTATAATTATAAAACAGGGTACACACGCGCCGACAAATCGTCACTCGACAAACCAACATGTCATACTTACGTGTGCGTTTCAAAGTCGAACTGGAACAGCGCGTTGGTGATCTTGGCGCCGCTCTGCCCGCTGAACACGAACATCTTGCCGCGCGCCACGGCCACGGGGAAGTTGCAGCATGTGGGGGGGCACTGCCCCTTCTGCTCCACGCACTCCCACTGCTGGCTGCGGCTGTCACCCTGCAACATTCATAGACAATTCATGGATTGAAAACACTTAAAACGTACGTCTTAGTTAAGAGGTCACATGCTCACGCCCACACAAGAATGTAAAGGGATGGCATCCTTCTGCGCGAAGATGCGAGATGGAAATAGTTTACGCGCGCCTTGATGGCAACGTCAATTTCAAATAATTGCTGCTTACTTTAAAACCACAACATTATTTCAAAATATGTTTTACCAGGACTAAAAAGTTATAAATAATCAACTATTAAATTAAAAATCATCGTGAAGGATCGTTGGGTTTCGAGAATTCAACCAAAAACAAGCGAAAACGGTGTCAAGATTGAAAAAAAAAAAGAGAAAACATGCGGGAACTACCTATCGAGGATTTTGTTTCTAGTTGTGTTTTCACTATTAACAGTCGTACTTAAGGCAATATGACAAAGTTAAATATATTATCCAAAGAAAAAACAAAAGGTGTTATGGTTATTGAGATCCAGATGGCGGAACACTACGGACTTTATCATATGATATGTACCTAGCCTCTTAATGTATCTAACGCGTAGTTAGGCTCGTGTCCAATCAAGAGGATTACTACAACAATCATAAACTTGTAAAAAACAAGCAATTATTTTTTATTTCAGCCTCACAAAGTACTTTCACAGAAAGTGGCAGAGAAGTCTATGAAAATTAATGGCATTATCATACATATTGCGCCAGCTACAATGAAATAACCTGTTCTAGTATTAACTGACCAGCAGGTTGATAGTCCACATGTCGTTGAGGCGCGCGTTGCCGTCGTAGCCAGCGAATATCCACAGCTTGTCGTCGTAGACAGCCGCGCCGTGCGCCGAGCGCGGCACCGGCTTGCTGCCACAACACAGACATACACATTTCCAGACGAAACGAACAAACGACGAAAGAAGCAAGGGAGTTTCGCAAAAACCAAGGTTTAAATACACAACTGTTAATAACCAAAAAAAATATTTTTTAAGTTCCCAGTGGCCTCTTTTGCCGAAATCGAACCGTTCAGCCTGTTCAGAGAAATAAAAAAACACATCCATACCTATGAGAAAACATTCAGGTCTAAAAAAATATTACCCTCCTTGAGGCAGTTGCATAAAGGTCATTCATTAATATGCGCTGACACGGTCATAGTATACTCGCCTTGAACCACAGAATGTATGAAGAGTACACGGAAAGACAGTCATGACTAGTAACTTTTTGAGATAGGACATACCACAACCACATGAAGGCAATCGGCCTTCTCCAATTTTGAGTTTACACAGCACTTGATAGCACTCGTGTGTAATAAATAATAATTAATTATGGTTTGGTAGTCTTTTATTTGTAAGTTTTTGAGATTTGATAAATTTTCGGTATTTTCCGTTCGCGCGCGCGTGAGTTATTTTTTGAACTTCTTTTGACTACTGAAGAGAGGTAGCGGGGAAAGAGGAAAGGGAAAAGTGTTGCCATGTGTAATGGATGCGTTTGAGGTGTGGTGAAAAATGTAGAATGTGAATAAATAATGTATAATTAGAAAAATAAAAATAAAGAGTAAATAATATATATTGTGTCGCAGCCAGTAAATGTTATTAAGTACTTATCACTACATAGTATACAACAAAGTCGCTTCCCGCTGTCTGTCCCTATGTATGCTTAGATCTTTAAAACAGCGCAACGGATTTTGATGCGGTTTTTTTTAGTAGATAGAGTGATTCATGAGGAAGGTTTTTATGTATAATAAATTTTGTTTATGTACGTGTGTTATAGAAAACTCAAATAAACCGAAGCGAAGCGAGGGCGGGTCGCTAGTTTATATTAAGATTTACACAGTTCATTGCGAACTCTAAATTGTAATATTACGATCTTTTTTTTTAAATTGACTAGCCACGTTCTTTCTGTGTACACTTCACATGGTACAAGTACAACTACAAAGGGCGTTCTTCCTAACGAAACAGCATTTAGTTTGGTCGAACGTGCTCTTTCTAATGAATAATTCTTATCCGGTCGCCCGTAACCCAACCTTTGGAAACACCAAGTCGGGCCCGCCCATGGATTTAAGCTTCGAGCCTAAGCGCGCGGAGAAATGGGTACCGTAAAACGTAGGGAAACAACCTAAAATATTTCACAACTTATTACAAATAAGAACAATTATTAAATGGACAATAACGTAACGTCTATTAGAAATAATTTCAATCTTATAATTAGTAACATGCTTCATTTTAGGTTGTCCCTACTCACCCCGTTTTACGGTAGCAGCATAGACATAGTCCTCATACTTGCCATCCCATCTTAGTCCTCATGGTTGGCAACAAATTACCTTGACGTTCCAATGTCTACGGGCCTCGGAGCTCCTTACCGTAACAGGCATGTGAGCTCGTTTGACTCTGAAAAAAAATCTCATCTCTGAACTTACTCTCCCGCGAACTTCCACTGCACCCACTGCGCGCTGGAGAACTTGTACTCGAACAGGTCATTCTTGTTGGCCAGGTTGGAGTTGGCCAGGATGTCGCCGGTGTACCCGCCGAATACGAACATCGATGAGCGGTGCACCTGTAATAGTATTATAAAGTATAATTAAAATAAAGCACCATTATATACCTATTTTTTTTGGATGTCTCTTCTCACACGTGGTTCAATAAGTCCCGAGACTAAGTACTAAAACATTTATTTTTTATTCATCAACGTAGTCTCCTCCAAGAGCGATACAGTCCCTCCAACGCTTTTCTAACTTTTCTATCCCATGCGTATAGAACGATTTGTCTTTGGCTTCAAAATAAGCCTCCGTTGCTGCGATAACTTCACTATTTGAGTCAAATTTCTTACCCTGGAGCATTCTTTGAGGTCTGCAAACAGCCAAGAATCGCTGGGGGCCAAGTTTGGCGAATAAGCGGGATGAGGAAGCAATTCGAAGCCCAATTCATTAATTTTGGCCATCGTTCTCACGGACTTGTGGCAAGGCGCGTTGTCCTGGTGAAACAACACTTTCTTTTTGTTCATTTGAGGCCGTTTATCCGCAATTTCGCACTTCAATCGCTCCAATATGCAGTTGTAATAGTCTCTATTTATATTTTGCCCCTTTTCAAGGTAGTCGATGAAAAGTATTCCATGCGCATCCCAAAATATAGACGCCATAACGTTACCGGCCGATTTCTGAGTCTTTGGCCGCTTCGGGCGGCTTTCACCAGCCGCTCTCCACTCCGCTAAGTTGTAAGCAAACGCGGCACCCACTTGGAAAAAAGCTATTTCAGGGCCAAATTTTCATGTAAAATAGTGAAAACACTACCAGCTGAAATCTTTATTATCTCGGCTATCTCGCGCACTTTTACCTTCCGATGTTCCATTACGATTTTCAGGACTTTGTTATTATTTTGT
This sequence comes from Acleris laterana, assembly GCA_963966035.1. Taxonomy (NCBI): domain Eukaryota; kingdom Metazoa; phylum Arthropoda; class Insecta; order Lepidoptera; family Tortricidae; genus Acleris; species Acleris laterana. The sequence goes on from OZ014457.1 coordinate 8,239,223, forward strand.
TGAGTCACTGCTTCATTTGGACGACCTAAGCGTTTTCCATCATTTGTGTTCATGCGACCGCGTTTGAAGTCGGCATACCACCGACAAATGGTTGCTTTAGAGGGAGCTGATCCCGCAAAACACTTAATAAGCCATTTCTGTGCTTCAACGGTATTTTTTCCCATTAAAAAACAATGTTTTATCAACATGTGAAACTCGTTTTTTTCCATTGTATCGAAATTACACTTAAATGTCGGCAAAATAAATATTTGAGCATTTCTAAAAAAGTTTGTACATTTCATTTATGGCTGCCAGCAAATAAATCTCGAATATACAACGTGGGAACGAGGAATCCGACCAACTTTAACCATCGATTCTAGAGCCAATTTGTAGTATATAATGTGATATAACATTTAGTCCAATAACGCATAATTTCCAAGATATTTATTATTAAAAAAAATATTCCATAGTTAATTTAATTTGAACTTTGTCACCTATACCTAAAGCATTATTTACTAAGAAATTGATTAAATTAATTTACGTTGTACGTTGATGACATTGCTATTTACAAGATGAATCTTTCTTAGTAAATAATGCTTTAGATATAGGTTACAAAGTTCAAATTAAATTAACTATGGAATATTTTTTTAATAATAAATATCTTGGAAATTATGCGTTATTGGACTAAATGTTATATCACATTATATACTACAAATTGGCTCTAGAATCGATTGTTAAAGTTTGTCGGATTCCTCGTTCCCACGGTGTATACTCGAGATTTATTTGATGGCAGCCCTGATTGCGAGTCTTTTGTTTTGCCGCGAAAAATCCGGGCTCTGATTATTAAGTTCGCTTGGAGATATGGAGATTGCTATGTGGACATTTGTTTAGAATAAAGATAATGCTATCTGCTATAAAGAAGGAAAACATACACATACATACATACATACATACCGTCACGCCTTCATCCCAGAGTGGGGTAGGCAGAGTTACAGAATTATCAAGAACTCTAACAACTTGTTGTTAATCCTATAAACACTGCACAACAGGCTAAGACCAACATACATTATATGTATATACTATACATTCATGTATATACTATACATTCATGTATATACTATACATTCACGCCTATCTCCCAATGGGGTAGGCAGAAACTATGGAACACCAGGTGCACCGGTCTAAACATACAACTTTTGCTTCCTCTTCATTCATCAAGTAGGTGCTTTTGATTTGGCCCTTATTTAGTACATCGCGAATCTGATCAATGTATGTGCATCTAGGGCATCCCCTAGCAACATCTCAATTCACTCTCACTCACCATACCTCTTCCGTACCTCTTCTTTCATCCATCCTTTGTAAGGAAAGAAAAAAATATCACCAAAATAGCCAACATAACACTTACTACAGCGGAATGATGATATCTCAGTGCCGGTGGCGTGCCCATGTAGCCTACCCTTGTCCAGGACTTCTCCCTGATGTCGAACCTTATCAGGTCATTCAGCATGGACTTGCCATTGTCTCCGCCAAACACATATATAGCATCTTTGTATGGCACTGCTGTGTGCTTGCTTCGTCTGCAATCAATTTGGTAACAACATATAAATTAACAAACGACGACAAGAGACCTGACTGTATGTCTTTAACTTCGTGGAGTATGGGGTGAGTGCTGGTGTGGGATGCTACTTGTGTAGACACCCTAGCCTCGTCACACCTCCGCGGAACGGTAAATAAACCAGGCGCGGCGGCTGAGGCGGCCGAAAGCATGAAGAAAAATAAGTACAAGGGTCTCGGTGCGGAATATCACTTCGTTCCTTTCGGCGTAGAGACCCTTGGTCCGTGGGGACCCGGTGCTATTAGCCTTTTTAAGGACTTATCAAAAAGGCTAATAGAAACCAACGGAGACCATAGAGCTGGCAGCTTCCTCGGCCAACGCTTAAGCATTGCTGTACAACGAGGAAATGCTGCCTGCATCTGTGGTACTTTGCCACGGGGGCCGTTTCTTAATTTTTAGTTTTTATTTAGTTTTAATTTTATAGTATTTAGTTTAGTGATAAGTAGGTTTTATTTTAGCTTTAATTTATTGTAAATTGATTTGTTTATATGAGTGAATAAATTATTGCATATTTAATTAACAAGATGGGTGAAAGAACTAACAGTAGTTGTTTTCTTTTCAACTTAATTAATTTTTATAATTTGCTTGGAAAGTTTGTAATCAATATAATCATCTTCCTTTTACAACAAGTTCATCAGTGTACTGAAACCAACTGGGAAACCAGTTCAATATGAAAATTTCTGACCAAATATGATTGATGATTTTTAGGTAGGTATAGATTGCTACCACAAACACCCAAGGACAATTGTTGAATAAATACATATTTCATAAATATTGATACTAACAGCCCCACTCAGAGTCAGTTAATGACGGTCAACTTGTTCCTTAGTGAAGATTTCAATGCAAGTTTAAATAGGAACAAGTTAATGGTCTCTAAAATGTCTTTGAGTAACCATTACTCTTTCTCACACTCAAAACCATGGCAATGAAACATGTGTGCTAGTATTAATAATTTTAGAGTATCTATTGGATTAATAATTTTAGAGTATAGTGTAAGCAAAAAAAAACTTGCATAAAAAAATAGGGACAACATTCATATCTGTTAATAAAAATCATCTCTATTTTACACAATCAGATTCAGATTCAGATTTTATTACTCAATATAACAGTATAAATTACATTACATGTCAAATTATACGAAGTTACATTGAGGTCGTCACAAATAGAATTAAATGGGTACGGACTCGATACGGACTCCTGCTGTGGGGACACAGCACGGACGCGAATGCCCTTTTCGTTTTGCAAAAGAAATGCCTGCCCATCATTCAAAACATACGTCGAACGGAGAGCTGCCGCCCACATTTCACTAAATTAAAACTACTTACCCTCCCGTCTATGTATATTTTGGAGGCAGCTATATTCGTAAAAAAAACGAACCTTTTTAAATTCGTTAAAAGTACAAGGCGAAATAATAAAATAGCCCTTCCAACGCCTAAAATTTATCTATATAAAAAAAAGTCCATACTATAGATGTATTAAAATATATAACAAATTGCCGGACATAATAAAAACAGAAAATGAATTAAATGCTTTTTCTAAAAAATTTAAAATAATACTTATTGACAAATGTTATTACCATTGGAATTAATTTATCGCTGATGAGACCCTTGATTACTTAACATGACAATAATGTATTATTTGAACCCTCTTTTGACATCCAAGTAAAATTTATATGACTATTCTGTTATTATGTTTGTGTTGTGATATTTATTGTTCTTATTTTGTATCTCCCTTTTTATCAAGGATGCATGCGTTGATTTATATAAAAGTTGCATGTACCAACTCGTCAAATACAATATTATAATGTAAGACCTAGTTTTAAAATTATTCTTCAATGTTTGCTACACCCTGACAGGGTCCCATGTATCATTTTTTGTAACATGTGTGCAAATAAATAAATAAATAAATTAATCGTAATAATAAAAATACACATCCTTAACACATTCACTGTGGTTTGAGGCCACAAAAGACTTTTAAATAAGAGTGGTTAATTACAGTAAAATATTTTGCTCAAGGTGTTACGAGCCGCACTGCTGCATGGTATGGGTACTCAACACACACAATACCAATAACCGTAACAATAAAAAAGACATACCGCGCGCCAACGAATTCGTAGCACTCAGACATTCTCTTCCACTTGTGCACTGTCTCAAACGGACCGAACTCCATCCTGAGGCTGATGTCCAACTCATTCGGGTTCCGCAGCTGCTCCGTTATCATCTTCGCTAAGTTTTGCATTTGGGCGGCTTTTACTGAAACAAATCAAATATCTGCTCGATTTCTTTAAAATACAACAAAGAACTTCAGAGAAAGAAGGCCCCTCAAATGCCGGAAGACTAATAATTTGGCAACTAAACGTTAACACTAGAAACCTAGTTTTTTCGTATATCTATTCCGGTAAAAAGTAACAAATCCTAAAATAAAACGTATGTGGAAATAGGTCGCTATTAACTACCCACCTCATATTGTTCATGAGTTATTATTGATTTGAACCATTAATGTTTAATGCATTTAGAAAGAAAATCGGCTTTACTTACTTTTACACCGTATTGACAAAAAATTAGAATCACGCAAGAACCGCCAGTCGCCACACAAATAAACAAAATTTTATCAATGAAATCTGCTTGTAGTAAGTTGGATTGATCACAAACGTCAAAATATCATCTTCATTGTTGGTTATTTCAAAACCACTCGAATACGATTGCAATAAGAAGGTTTTCACATTATCCCCATCAGTTGGTTGCTTTTTAAAGGTATTGCTGCAAGTACCAGCGAGTTAGCTTTAATTTTTTGAGCTCTACACCAGTGAATCGTGTAAATGATGCTTATTGCGTTCAAAAACAAAATTTTCCCAAAGTTGCCAAGCTTAAAAAGTAATCTTTTGTTTACACGAAATTTCCGAACACAATATCCAATCCAACTGACTAAACTCACGCAACGCAATTGGCGAGTTTTATTACAATAAATTCGTTAAAATATACAGTTTATCTGAAAGCCTAGTTGTTCACTGTTTACACTCAATATCTACGAAGCTTCTGTGTTTGATTTCAGTTTCGTTCTCATTATCGTAACATGTCTTCACCGGTAAGTTATCAGTACCATTCAAATTAGTAAACGGAAAATTTGCATCGAAGTGGAAATCTTACTTGTCTTCTAAAATCATGATTTCGAGCGGCTACCTAACAGTTTTGTTTGGTTTTAGACGGAAGAAAGTGTAAGACGCAATAGCGAGAGCGAGGGAGGTGATGCGGAAACTTCTGAGCATGACCCTCATTATGATCCAATCGTGTCTCTGCCGCTGGTGGATATTAACACCAACGAGGAAGACGAGGACGAGCTGGTTAAGATCCGTGCGCGGCTCTACAGATACGACACGGCTGATCATGAGTGGAAGGTCAGTGCCCTGAGTTACCCAACTATGTAGCTCCATATTGAAAAGTGGATAAGATTAGAAATAGTTTTGAAACTAATATATAAAACTTATGTAAATTTGTATGTACAAAGTCCTTGTATTATATGTAAACTTCAAGATGAGAGTGCTCATAACTAATTAGTAATTCACTCAAAACCAATGAGTAGAATGTCCGATTGTTCCCATGAGTTACCTATCATAGACCCTGTGTATATTTTAGCTATTCTGGTGCTTTTTATGACTCTAATTATATTAAGACACAATTTTTAATATGAATATCAATTAATTGCAGTGTATTATTACGAAATGTAAAATTTCCAGAAGCATGATTTTTTAAGGTTATCTTAAATCCTCGTATGCTGGAGGTCAAAGAAGTACCAAGTTCTAATCTCTTCGATTACATATATAATAATACAATTAATCCTAAAAAAAATACAAAAAGGTATCCAAATTTTGAGCATGGATCCGTGCCTAAGCATTCAAAGGGTTAAATGTTAAGTTTAAATCATATGGAAGTATGGAACATACCTACCTACTTCTAAAATTATACATTTTTAACAAATATTTCTCATAGTGTTAAAATGTTGTGCAATTCATTGATTTTGCTTTTCCTCCCTCCCTTTGTCTCCCCCCTTCCCCTTATTGAATAGTCAATGTCTGTATGATTCTCTGCATGTGGGTGCAAGTGCAGTACAGCAAAATTTCAAATGGATACAGACAAAAAGGGCCTATTTTAATTACTTACTTGTTAATTTATTTCTCCTACTAGTAATAGAAAGAGTTAAGAGACCACATCTGTTTCAGGTTTTTCTATAATTTTCTAAAACAAGGTGTTTTATTGACTGACCTTTTTCTAAAACTTAAGTAGATTAATATTAATGGCCACTCCTCACGTCTTTGTATTATTTATTTACTGTCCTGCAAATGATCAAAATTCAGTCAAAGTTCAAAGGAACAATATCAAGTTCAGGTAAGAAATCAATTAATGTAATTTAATTTGTTTGATTAATATCTTTTGAGTCATGTCCACATTATTGCAAGTAATGACACCCATTTGTCCGATCTCTGCTTATAACAGAGAAACCATAGACGGCTTAATGTTATAGTTTTGACTAAGGGCCTGTTGTTTGATCAGTAGTTAAACTAACTAATTGTTAAATTTTAAAAAAGGAATTGAAAATTTGACACATTTCCTTGAGATTACTTCAAATTTTCGATTCCTTTTTCAAATTTTAACAATTAGTTAGTTTAACTACTGATCAAACAACAGGGCCTAAGTTAAATAAAAGGTGAAATGAGCTTAAAACAGAATATATAAGAAAGTAGGCGTGCAATTTATAAATAACATTTATAGTTCCTGATTAATATTTACTAACTACCCTGCTTACAGAATGCCAAAATAAAATAGATGATCGGACGCCCAATAAGACATTCCTTTGTGCAGACAGTGCCAGGGCGGGACTTAGAGTTTGTCCATTACATATTGCAGTAAATTTCGTTTAAAAGTATTGTAACTTTTGCATTCTTTTATATTTTTAAGTACTTTATTATAAAATTGTGCTCCTTCATAAGTCAAATTTTGTCAGTGCTGGTTGGAGGGTTGGAGAGTTCATTTCATTAGCGTTCTCTAATAAGCTGGGTGAGATTCAAGATTTTTGTTTCTGAATACATTTTGAAGCTCGATGTGAGAATTTTGTTTTGGGATATTTCTAGATCTTTTATTAAAGCTTTATTTGCACTGTGAATTATATATTGTGTAACATACCTGGCGAGTAAGGCAATATGCAGTTTTGTAAAGTCTGCCTCTTAAAGATGATAACTTAGCCTGGATCTTGTTTATATGTGATTTCCAAGCGAGTTCCCTGTCTATAATTAGGCCAAGATACTTTTCTTCCGTTGATTTATTTAGTTGTATGTCATTGATTTTAAGTAAGATATCACCATTTAAAAATGTTTACTCATTATACTTTTTTTTTTATGAACAACTAGCTGTTGCCCGCGACACTGTCCTTATGTAAAACATTTTTGATTTCAGGAGAGAGGTACAGGTGACATCAAGCTTCTCCGACACAAGATCAACAACACCGTGCGGGTGGTGATGCGGCGAGACAAGACTCTCAAGGTGTGCGCTAACCACTTCATCACACCAGACATCAGGATGAATGTGCACTGCGGCTCCGACAAGGCCTTCAACTGGTCTGTGTTTGCTGACTTTGCCGATGAGACCATGAAGCAAGAACTACTGGCCATCAAGTTTGGCAATCCTCAGAGTGAGTTCAGCTACACTGTTGGTTTTCTATACTTAAGTATTAGGTATATTGGTTCTGCGATTCTTATCCTGGTGTTGTAGGTGTTCATGGCTGGCAGTGATGAATTTATGTTAGGGTCTTATTATATTTTGGTTCTGCTCCTTCTGCTTCGATATCGTATTCATATTCATATTGTCGACGCGCTAGCCTAGTGGGTAGTGACCCTGCCTACGAAGCTAGCGGTCCTGGGTTCGAATCCCGGTAAGGGCAGATATTTGTGTGATGAGCGCGAATATTTGTTCCTGAGTCATGGATGTTTACTATGTATTTAAGTATATATTTCTCTATATAAGTATTTATATCGTTGTCTAGTACCCATAGTACAAGCCTAGAGCTTAGTTTGGGACTAGGTCAATTGGTGTGAGATTGTCCTCTTATATTTATATTATTATTATATTATATTTAACTAGCGACCCGCCCTCGCTTCGCTTCGGTTTATTTGAGTTTTCTATAACACACGTACATAAAACAAAATTTATTATACATAAAAACCTTCCTCTTGAATCACTCTATCTACTAAAAAAAACCGCATCAAAATCCGTTGCGTAGTTTTAAAGATCTAAACATACATAGGGACAGACAGCGGGAAGCGACTTAGTGATGACAGCTATATTGAAGGAAAATGGCCTAAAGCGAAAAGCTACAATAATGAAAACTAAAATGAAAATAATGATAATAAAATGGAGGAGGTTAAGGACACAGCTGAGTGCAAAAGACAACAACACATTTAACCATAATAGAATAAATTTTAGGCGATTGCTTGTTTTTCAATGAACATGTAATTGTAATATGTCATATGGGTGTGTTGGCTTATAAAACACGGGGAGAAAAAGTATTGGTAGTTTGAAACTTGCCTTTGTGATAGTCTGTCTTTATTTAGCAGTGGATCAGTTTTTAGAAGTCATACTTTTCTCTACAGATGCAGAACTCTGGAAGACGAAGTTTGCTGAAGCTCAAGATATAGTTAGAACTAAATGCAGCTTATATACTCAAGACCTGTCTTCAGATGATGAAAGCAGCATCACTAGAAGTGAAGACACTGATACTCCAGAGCCCAAGAGTACTGAAAAGACGGATGAGGCAAAAACTCCTGAGAAAGATTCAGAATCAGATGGTGTAGTTTTAAAACTAAAAGAGCTTAAAGTGGAAAGTGAAAAACCTGAGTAATTATCATTGCAACTGCATAGGTTTTTACATGCTGTACTGTATCATGTAATAATACCTTTATTTTAACTGTCATTCCATATATCAATTTAAATTGGGCAAGCTTTTAATTATTGAACTATCTATTACTTGTATAATCTTACTGATTTTTAAACAATAGGCTATTAGATCACATTAATTATATTTTATTTTAATCAAACTAATAGTTGATTACTGTTGGAGCTGTTATGATGTTCAACAGTTCAGGCGTGTGGACGGTCTTACATCTTATCTGGGCTAAAATTGTAATATTGCATGGTTGCTATTGCGGTGTGTAAGAACTCAGCCCAGTTTAGATGTTTCTTACAGATTGAAGATTAATCTCTGATATCGCGATTGATCTGATACATAAATAAGTATGTATGAGTACAAAGTCGGTATTCGGGTGTCATTTAATTGATTCGCGAGAAAACTGTATGCATGTAAGACTAATTTTCAGCTTTGTGACGTGTTAATCTTAACTCTGTTTTAATTGAATCTTTTACAGATACACATTTAACACAATAGTCGTAATAAATTTGTCAAGATTCCAGATGACTTATGAGCCTTCTTGGTCAATTTTTAGTTTACATAGTATAGTTTTGAAGGCTCTAAGCCATTACAATCTCATAACTGTACTGTGTGAGAGATCGTAACGGCTCCTCAATGGTTATGTTGCATGTTACAGTGGGCAATGATTGTGTTAAGTTGTTAAAATAAAATCTTGTAATGTAGGCATGAATGTCGTGATAATTTGGATTTGATATTCCATATGAAACTTGTCGAATAAGTAATAGAGTTTAAGATAATGCATTTTTATTTTCATATGGATTTGTTTAGTTCTAAAATTAAATAAGCCGTGTTACGGCGACAACTTTGTAGTTTCGTACCATTTGGAAGATATTAAAAAAAAAGTACGAAACTTCGTATTTATACCCTTAACGGTACGGGAGGAGTTATGTTTAGTTATTAATGAATTGCATTTTTAAACTTAAAACATAAATGGATATGTTGAACTTCGTTCAAACATTTCAACGGATTCATGTATGTCAGTCTTTGGAGTTTTGTAATTTGTATGATGGAAAAACGAGCTGTGGAAGTCTTTGTATTGGCAGTCTTAAATTAGTATTGTTCACATTCCGGTACTTTCTTGTTAATTTTGTGTAGGTCAGTTTTATTTTGTGACAAAACTTGTAAGCAGTTTTTCTGTTTGTGTTGTTCAAAATCGTAAGAATAAATGTTTTTCGTGACATTTTGTTTTTTCTATTTCCAAGCATTGATTTAGTATATACTAGATACACAATCAGCACGAAAAAATGGCAAGTCAAAACTACTGCCGAATCGACTTGGGCAGTAGTTTTGCTATTAGTCTTGTTCCGACCACAGACAGTGGCAGTTGTCAATCATGACAAAATGTGTGGTGAAAAACTGCAAAAATAATAACAAAAAAACAAATAAAAAGGATGGAATGTCTTATTTTACGTAAGTTCTATTTATTTATAAACGTTTCTAGCTAAAATTATAATGTTTTCATGATTTTTAGGAATTTATTTTGTGCACACAAATTATGACTTACCAAGGAACAAAATTATCATGGAGTAGCTATTTTTTTAAATTTTAATATTTTTTATTTTTAAATTTAAGCTTTCCACGAAATCCTCTACGACGTGCAAAATGGGTCGCAATATTAGCACGAGATAGGGGTGATCAACTATTCAAGGCAAATAAGTCGTCTGTTGTGTGCTTGACCCATTTTCGTACCACAGACGTATATACCACAAATAAAGGCTTTAGTAGACTGACTAAATCAGCAATACCTGTCTTGAATGTAAGTACTTACCTACTTAAATGTCACACAATAGTTGTCATATTAATTTCAAAAAATACAAACGACCATTAAAGCTTGATTTTACAATCATCGGATAAAAGTATCTGTCAGTTAAAGTGAGCTCTTTCTGTTTGTTATGTAAAGAAAAGGGCGAAATCTAACGACAATAAGAGAGATATTTTAGAGATGAATTGCTAAGTTGATCCGTCGTTTAACTTTTTTTCTCATCTTTGCTTAATAGATGTCGCAGGTGCATGAGGTTCAAACATCAAATAATGAAACTATAAATGACACCCAAATTTCACAAGTACGTATAAAAATAAATATTCCTATAAACGTAGAAGGTCCCAGAGTTATATTTTTTTATCAAGAATAATATTTTTTCTTTCATAGACTGCTTCTATTGCCTCCGGATCAAGGGAAACAAGTATCCCACCATTTCCAATAAAGAGCCCAACACCATCAACATCGTTGAGTATCGGTTCCGTTTTAGACAGCCCTAGAAAAACAATTCTGAAGAATGAAGTCCGCTTTTGCCGTAAAGTGATTAAAGATAAAAATAAAACAATCAACAATTTAATAAAACAAAACAAGAGATTAAAAAAAAAATGTTCCAGTTTAAAGAATCTCATGTCAATTTTAAATAAACGCGAAAACATAGACATCGACGGGACGGGTTTTTAAACCTTGCTTTACATTAATTTATTCATTATTATTATTGTATATATATAGCTTAAGTTGTGTAATACAATGTCAGCATTTATAAAACATGTCAAAAGTTTTTTTGTGTAATTTGTAATTTCGTTAAAACTAATACAATATAAATAGAGAAATTCGTCTCCATTCATTCGATGTCCACTTTTGTCATAAATAGTATGATAATGGCGATTTCACTAAAGAGTTTTAAATATTTTAAAACATTAGTTTGCAAATTTGACACTTGACTGCTAGTATATTGAGTTTTTTTTTGCATGAATGTTTAAGGTAAAAAATAGCGATGTTAGCATGTATCTGAATGCAGCAATCAATGTCATTTGGGACAGTTTATAATAAAGTTTTGTGCGGGATTGTGTATCTTGTATATACTAAATCAATGTTTCCAAGTTAGAAAACCTAAGCCAATTTACACACACTTAGAAGGCCTCTATTCTGTTCTGGGCACCGAAGCCCAGCAGATAAAATTGATGTTGATTTGGACCTGTGGCCCAAGTGCGGCCAATCATAAACAAGTGATGGAAGAACATTTATGCCCGGTTCCTATATTCAAGAAACAAATCGTTTTCCTTATGTCTCGATAAAATTTGACATTTGCTACGTACAAAATGTGTCAAATTTCAACGAGACATAAGGATAACGATTCGTTTCTTGAATATAGGAACCGGGCATAAATGTTCTTCCATCACTTGTTTATGATTGGCCGCACTTGGGCCACTTGAATATAGGAACCGGGCATTAGTTAACCATCATGAAAAAATCATAACACAACAAGGATTATATTTCACACACTTTAATGTATTTCATACATTCATAACACATTGTGCAAAATAATCTTATAGTAAGTTGTGCTATGCTACATGCATATTACTGGAATAAATTCAAACAATGTCCATTATAATTAGTCGAAATAAAACCAATTTAAAATTAAACAATAAACTTTTATAGCAGGCAAACCATTAAATCGTGAATGGCTTTATTGTACAGAACAGCAAATAATAAATTATTCAATAAAAATTTAAATGAATAAATTCAACTATATTTCAAAAATAAGATTATTTTTTTATGGAAAAACTTCTTTGTTGGACTTTTTCCATCAGTCTTCAGGTTTATAATGGAGTTATTCTAGCTGCGCTTTACTTACCAGCCATGGTTATAAAATCATCTAGTGATAAAACTATGGCTCAGTGACTGATGTGAAATAATGAAATAACTCTGACCATTTCAAAAATAAAACAATCTATCACAATGTTGATATAATGGGCATTGTACACTATCACCAAGTATTTGGAATGTAGTGAAAAATTGTTTATCCTAGTAAAAATATTGCAAAATATGTTAGTTAACTATTAGGATCACAGCTCCTCTTTGTCATCTTTGGATTTCTTGTCTTGCAGCTGGAAAGTCTGTAGGATGTTGATCCTGACTCCCATCCCCTTCTTCTTTTCATCAGAGATCTTTTCACTGAGCAGCTTCTTGATTCTATCATGTTCGGTCTTGACAAAATCGTCTCCTTTCTCGATTACTTTTTCCATGATGGTCTTGTAGATCTTTCCTGAAGCAGCATCCTAAAATAAACAGTAAATATGTAACTTACACCTGTGTACAGTGTGTACATACCTGATTTATTTAGTACTGACTTAATCAGCCGTAAAGGCTCGTAGCAAATTATAGGGAGCTAAATAAAATAGAACTAAGTTATACATGTCACGCAGGCCCCTAAATATACAGGGCCCGTCATATTTATTACTCTTGCTATGTTGTTTTTCCACTGGGCAAGTTTTGAGTAACAATGTGAATGATAAAATAAATAGAATTTGGTAATGCCAAAATCAGTAGTGCTTGGGCAAATTCTATCAACCTTATTATTATCCAATTACGGGCTATAATTTTAACAGTGGGTGCATAGAGCATGTAAGTTCATAAAATACTACATTAAGGTAATCGTGTTCTTATCATGGTAATGAAATTACTAATCAACAACCTTACACGCATAAAATTATAGAAGTTATAATTTTATGCGTTATGTACAAACTGTTAACAAATTCACAAAGTTTATACCTTGCTGGCCAATTTGATAAGAGCTTCCTCAGCTTTCTTCAGTACATTTTTTCTATCCTCTTTTTTGGAGTTCATGAACTTAACAGCGAGCTTGTCGAGGCTGCGAACACAGCCTGGGAGGCTCAGGTGGATCCCGGTGTGCTCTCGCACGAAGCGTCGGAGCTCATCGCTGGAGAAATCTTTAGTCTCTGCAAAAGACACAGGATCCTTCTTTCCCTTAGTAAACAGCTTAACTACAGGGAAATTATCCTTCGTGGCACCGTACTTCTTGGCCAATGCTTCATTATCTTTCTCTCCATAGTCTTTGACTCCCACTTCGGCTATCAGCAAATCGTCCTCGTCTTTAGCATCCTTCGCGAGAGCCACGAAGGCGTCATGCTTGTCGCCGTACGGAAAAGCAACGTCGAACTTGACAAGCGCGGCATCGAATTTATTCACGATTTTATCAAACGAAAACTCATCTAATTCTACTGAACCGCTGAGAGTTGTGGCTTCGTAGTTGGAAGGCACAATAAAAACAATGCACAGGAACAGTAGAAAACGCTGCATCGTCAACTAATATATCCCCAGGACTTTAGGACCACACAAAATAATAGGATGCGAGAACGCGACGTGGGCAGCAATCGTGCGCGGTTTATTTCTTCACACGAAATTATCGGGCTACTACCACTATCAACCTTTTAGCATGAAGTTATTGACACCGTTTGTTTTATATGCGCAATTTATAAAATCATTTTACATTGATTTGCTAATAATTTGTTTTGAGTTTTCATTGGCTAGCTTTTTCACGCCGTGAATGTAATTTTGAATCCAGTTCACGCAATTCAGAACTTGATTACAGTGTTATAAGTCTTTGTCGATTATTTCAATGTGACTGCGTCAAATAAAATATATTTTCCTTAACATAAATGTATATTTTACGCAGATGCATAAATAATATTATTGATATTTTATTTAGAGATAAAAATAATAGTCGTTTCAAGATAATATGCGTGTAACGAAATATCTTTCTTATTTTCTTATGACAGTCGGCCGTGTGCTTATCCACTTGACCGTCCGGCCCGCGAGACCATTATACTCTCAACCGTCCGGGTTATTTTACCGACGCACGCCCCGCGCTGCGCAACCACAACTTTCTACAAAAACGTCTGTATCTTCTAAACTACACAAGCTAAAATAAAGAAAAAAATACTAAGGCATAAATGAACGTTCATTTGTTCAAATACTTTTAAAGTTATACTAAAAATATCCATGATTATCGACTATAATCAAGGTTAAACTTAGGAAATTGGTAAAAATTGCTGAAAGTTTTTATTTGACGACTAATTACAGGAAATATTGCGCGATGACCCTCTTTTTTTATTACATATTATAAAAAAAGACTATTTCAACTTTTAAATGACACCACAATCAACATATATAGTTCTCAATAAGATATCAAAATAAATTAAACAAATTCCCTACTCCTTCCAACAAGTGCAACAAGATAGCCGTCTGCATAAGGCTGCCTACAACTGATATACACTTAAACGTCCGTGGAGACTATGGTATCCAGTGTCAAAAGTAGATAAATTTTGTATATCAATAATAATGACAACAGTCTTTGCTTGATACCCACTATGCTACTTTTAAATCAAAAGCTTCTTAAGTTTAATAGTGCTGGTGAGCAGTACCTACCTCTGCATCATCAGGATTCAAGGATCGAAGGTTGAAACTATCAAAATCAAAATTTCATAATGATCAAAGAAGTAGAAGTGGTTGAAAAAACTGTTGTAATATTTGAAACACATAGGTATCTGAACAAACAAATGTACAAAATTACAAAGTCAAGCTAAATAAAACCATTTTTTTAATTAGTATCTATATCCGTAGGTAACTGAAAGAATACATGCAAATAAAAACACATTTCCAAACACCGAATAATCAAGACACACGAGAAATCGTTTGTACAAACCCTTATTTCTGATATATTTTAAAACGTCCGCGGATAGTCAACCGTCCACGGCATAAAACCTGAGAAACACCGTAAATGTTTTGATGAATCCTAAAGTAGTTTGATATATTTCTTATGTTTAAGTATATTAATCCGTTCTCTATAAACCAATCTTCAGTATTTATTGTATATTTCTGTAAACAGAGCTCCAAATTACTAATAATTAGGCTATAAACGTTCACTGCCCCAGCTCGAAAACAACCTTGATATTTCAAATTGATATTACAGTCATCACACTATCACAAACAGAAGATGATACACATTATTGTAGAAAGTACACATTCCTGATTATTTTGATGTATAATAACACCCAAAAATATGTAAATGAACGTGAAATACTTACGACATAACTAAGAGTTCTCCACAAATAATCACAATCACGCGCAGTTTCTTAGAGCACTGGCAAATAAAAATGTTGTCCTTGTAAGCAAATGGCGTACACTGCCATCTATATTTTTTAGAGCTAACTATTTGGTTAGGCTACGTTGTTGCATCAATAGAATTAGTAAATAATGCCGAAATATTCCATTAGATGGCTCTAAAATCAACCGCTCCTCCTTCCACCCCTCGGGATAGTAAGGTATCCGCGGACGGTTGAGAGCATATTGGTTTCGGATACTATGCTATCGTCGGACGGTCAAGTGGTTATGGGATTGGTTTATCAGATGCCGGCATTCATTGTTTACGTGAATCAGCCTGTTCTCATTTACAAAGTTATAAGGATGGTTTCTGAAAAGATAACAAAGCCATTTTTTTTTTTTTTTTTAGTCAGCCGTTGAGTGTCCCACTGCTGGGCAAAGGCCTCCCCCCTTAATTTCCACAAATCCCTATCAGTGGCAACGTCCGGCCAGTTGTCAAGAAACGCGTCCAGGTCGTCCCGCCATCTCCGCCTGGGCCTGCCTCGTCTTCGCCACCCGTCTTGCGGCACCCATTTGGTGACTACGTTAGCCCACCTATCCGGGTGCATGCGGCTGATGTGGCCAGCCCAGTCCCATTTACAAAGCCATTAAAAAAAAAAAAAAAAAAAAAAAAAAAAAGGATGGTTTCTACAAACCACTAAATTCGAAACTTTGAGTTCCGAGTCCCTGTTACTCGTTACTCAAGACGTAATCGAGAGAAAGAGATGGAGGAGCTAACGTAACTTCGAACTTCGATTTTCAAAGTATAAGGAGCCATTTGCTGCCGGCCAAGGACTTCTAGCACTACATTCAAAATTTCGGATTTCCCATCCCTATTATTCGTCAGTCTAGGAAAATATAGTGATAACGTAATTTCGAACTTAGATAGGTGCTGGTATACAGGGTTATTGGTAATTCGACGTATTCCCGTTAGGACGTGATAGGGGTGACTATTTGCGGTAATTTTAACCCCCATATGCATTATGCAAAAGTGAACCATTTTTGAGTTATCATGTTTTTTAGCTTTTTTCAAAATAAGTCAAAAATGCAGCATCAAAAATTAATTAAAAAAAAAGTATCAATTTAAATCTATTTTTTCTTTCTTATTTATAAAAACGATAAAACTCTGGTTATTTATCAATATTAAAACAACAATTATCGGTCCAAATTTAAAAATGCGAGACTAAAAACGATATTATTTCTAGATTTTTTAGATATCTTTTTCCACTAAAATGCCTTAAAAACAAAAAAATTGTTATGAAACTTGGCTTGCAGATTGATTTAAAAACATAACCGTTTTCTTAGCTCTCCAAAAATGCATAACAACTAGGAACTTATTTCAAAGAAACTGAAAAAAAAAAAATCACAAAAGAAGCAGGCGGAAATTTGGGTTCGAACTAAACACAAGGTAGTTCTTTAAAAAATCCCATAAAATTAATTAAAAACAATACCCAATGTCAATAAAACAAAAAAACTATTTTAAAATAAAATTTAAAACCAGTAACAGTTTAATAGTAATAACAATTAACAATTAATAATAGTAACAATTAACACATTTTTTAATTTAAAGTTCTTGCTCGAAGTGACTTCCCCTATTGCGTACGCAAAGTCGCATTCCTTTTTCTTAGTTGTGACTTAACTACCGAAGTAGTCAAATTATTACGCATTGCATTTGCTGCATTTATAATTCTCGTCTTGAGTTCTTCCGCGGATGACACAGGCGAGAGGTCGTAAACTATGGATTTCATGTGACCCCAGACATAGAAATCCATCGGCGTTAAATCCGGACTTCTCGCGGGCCACGGAATGGGGCCTCCTCGCCCTATCCAATCCTGCATTATGCACTGTAGACCACGCTTTCCATTGTGTTACAGAGAGTCGTGTGGCGACGGTGTTTGTCGAAATTGTTGGTTCATCGATAAATTCTTGCAGAATATCCTCTTCGCAATTAACAACATGGACTGGGGGTCTTCCGGCATTAATTTGTCTTCTCTGAACACAACCAGTTTCTCGGATTCGCCTATACACTCCATTAAAAACGGATACATGGGGTAACCGGCGATTGGGAAACCGACGCGAATAATCATGACGAGCAGCTTCACTGTTACCGTTGCAAAAGCCTTTGGCTACAAGGCAAAACATGATATACCAGCAAGACGGATGTCCTGCACATTTTGGTGTCAATGTTAGGCGATGGCTCGATAGCCATTTTCCTAATCGTTGGATAGGGCGAGGAGGACCCATTCCGTGGCCCGCGAGAAGTCCGGATTTAACGCCGGTTGATTTCTATGTCTGGGGTCACATGAAATCCATAGTTTACGACCTCTCGCCTGTGTCATCCGCGGAAGAACTCAAGACGAGAATTATAAATGCAGCAAATGCAATGCGTAATAATTTGACTACTTCGGTAGTTAAGTCACAACTAAGAAAAAGAATGCGACTTTGCTACGCAATAGGGGAAGTCACTTCGAGCAAGAACTTTAAATTAAAAAATGTGTTAATTGTTAGGTACTATTATTAATTGTTAATTGTTATTACTATTAAACTGTTACTGGTTTTAATTTTATTTTAAAATAGTTTTTTTGTTTTATTGACATTGGGTATTGTTTTTAATTAATTTTATGGGATTTTTTAAAGAACTACCTTGTGTTTAGTTCGAATCCAAATTTCCGCCTGCTTCTTTTGTGATCATTTTTTTTTCAGATTCTTTAAAATAAGTTCCTAGTTGTTATGCATTTTTGGAGAGCTAAGAAAACGGTTATGTTTTTAAATTAATCTGCAAGCCAAGTTTCATAACAATTTTTTTGTTTTTAAGGCATTTTAGTGGAAAAAAATATCTAAAAAATCTAGAAATAATATCGTTTTTAGTCTCGCATTTTTAAATTTGGACCGATAATTGTTGTTTTAATATTGATAAATAACCAGAGTTTTATCGTTTTTATAAATAAGAAAGAAAAAATAGATTTAAATTGATACTTTTTTTTTAATTAATTTTTGATGCTGCATTTTTGACTTATTTTGAAAAAAGCTAAAAAACATGATAACTCAAAAATGGTTCACTTTTGCATAATGCATATGGGGGTTAAAATTACCGCAAATAGTCACCCCTATCACCTCCTAACGGGAATACGTCGAATTACCAATAACCCTGTATATTGCAGAGGGCCGGGTAGCCGTGCTCACCCAAGAATGGTCTGGTGCTCTCCCCATTAAGTATTGGGTTAGCTGGACACTAAGATAATAGCTTCATCGAATATCGCATCTCAGGGCCCAGCTTGTAAAATTGCTCTAGATGCGCCAATGATACAACTTGTAAACTCATCAAGTCACCAATAGGTAGGTACTATTGCCCAATCAACTTGGTTTACACTCGGAAGTAGCCTGAACCTAGGTACACTGCGGAGCTATAACCTGATAAAAGTCATTTTAATTTTCATGTATCCAATAGCCTTTTGTGCGGCAATCTGTCAGGCGATGTCGATAATAGTGATATTGCGAAATCCAATTTTGAAGCTGTAAAATAAATAGGTATTGCAACCTATTTGGCGCGATATAGTCGAAGGATGTCGTGGAGTGTTACGGATTGTTTTATATTTTTATTCATTTACACGTGTAATGGAAGTCCTTTGGGGGGTATGTTGTTAAGAATCAAGCAACACCATTAAATTTTCAGGGTTCCTTAGGCAAACCAATGATCTCTTATAGATTTGCTAATTCGTTACTAAATCCGCCCGTAGGTATGTCGTTTTATATGTAAACCAAAGTTATGCTGACGCTGACAGTAGGTGCATTGCCTTTATTGGTAGGTTCACCCATATTAAAGGAAACCAATCTGACCTGAGGATGAAATCCTGGATCCGCCCCTAGTACGATTACCTGCTACTGATTATACCTAATGCCCGCTACATATAGTGATATGAGTTAATTAACATTGTGGTTTATTGAGATGAGAGAACATCACGGATTCCCTTTTTTTTTGTGTAGATTCTCTTTCGGCGTATTCCATCCTACTGCCCTGTTGCGGTATATGGGCGGTGGGAACAAAACCCCATAAATCGACCAAGGTCAAATCGTCTCCTCGATTGAAATTCATCTTACATTTTTTGTTTAATTTGATTAAGGGCAACTTATCCTTGGTTTGAGTTTCGTGCATGGTTTTTCCTACCGTGTAGAATAGATTTAAGTAATAGGTACGTAAGTGAACCGACGGTGAAGAATCAAGATCTGCCGTTAAGCTGTATAATTCCAAATTAGTGAGATGGTTATGGCCTGGCTTCACTATGTTCACGTTATAATAATATTTGCTCTGCTAATCTAGATGATGGCAACTAGATATTGGCTTGGCTAGTCAATTTGTTTTGTTAGTGTTAAAAGAATATGTGAAATGAAGGGCTGTTGCTGATATGTGTTAGTATTTATAGTAAGTGTGCTGGAATAAATGATACATTTGTCTTTTAGATCGACCAAGGTCTGAAGAAGCAGAGCCCACACAGTTCATACCGGCACAGTGGGCCAAAGACAGCCAAATTGCTTACCAATGGCCTCAGGGGGAGGTGCCATATTATTTTGATACAAAAAGTTATGGTAAGTATTTAATTCACTCAAAATTAGAACTTCGTGTGCGCGGTCCTTTTAAATAGATAAACAAAAGAAAAGGGGTAAGTATTTCTTCTAATGATCAAGTGAAAAAGAATATTCGTCTATTACACTCCGTATATGGTTTATACCGTTTTGATTACGAGTTAAATGGACTTAACTGGGACTCCAAGTTAAGGTGAACCGGAATAGAAACGTGCTTTCTTAGTAAATAATAGTGGCGGAGACAATAATATTCCCATTATGTATCATTTTTTGGAACACCTCTAACGAACTATAAACTACCTATATTATGTAATTAATATTGGCATCTTAAAAAAAAAAATTCAATAAGTCCAGATTTTCAGGGGTCTATGGACACATCCAGCTTTACCCTTCACCGGGACGCCAATTTTCAGCACATCACCAAGATGTTCATATGCAAGATACTATATTAAACGAAATCGAAAACAATGTAACGGAACCAGTAATGAACAAAGGACCCATTATGGACTCTGATTCTTATTTTATGGAAGATAAGGGTTATTCGTTTGTTTTGCAACAACCAATAACGTATGATTTTTGAATTAAGAGCTAAGTGCTCAACATGGGTAACGTGCGACGACGTAAAAATGATCTCGCTGGGGCTATACCAACTCGGTCTCTTTCTTTCCTTCAATATAGGTATATATGTTTCGAATGTGCTTTTATATTATCACCCTTGCCCTTATCACGTTTCGTTAACAGACGATGGGATAAAGGGCCGAGTCCTCACGGCAATGGCATCACTCGAGCGGGACTCCTGCATCCGCTTCAAGGAACAGTATCAGGTCCCGGCGAACAATTCAGGACCCTGGATCCACTTTACCAACCCGAACACAGTACGCCACTGCTTCCATGATTGCAGCTACCAAGCGAACGGCGAAGTCGTAAGATCACCCTAACTTTAATGTTATTTTTATAATTGTATTGTATAAAACAGAACGAACAATACACTTAGACCTAATGAGGTCCGAGAATACTCCCTTGGAATATCCCTAAAGGAATTGTTTCATAGTTACAATATGGACGGATGACTTTATTTTTTACAACACTAATTCATTGTTTGCTTTCAGAAAGTGGTTCTAGGCTACGATTGCCTTAAGCAGCAGGATATTACCCACGCAGTTCTTCATGGCATTGGCTTCAGAGACGAAGTGGCACATCCTCAGCGAGACCTGTACATTAAGGTCATGTGGTCAAACATACAGCCAGGTAGAGGAATTACTCGTAGTAATTTTACTCCTAAAAATTCAGTTAACTATTTTACTGCTTGAACATAAGTTTAACAGTGAGGGTTTTTTGTATTAGATAAGTTCTGAATATGCCGCCATGGTGAATGTGGTAGGTACCTATAAATTATCCCGCTGTGGCTGTGGTGTTGCATCAAGGAGTGTAACGTAAATTCGTAGGCGAGGTCTGGGTAACCGGTAAAAGCAGGTGGATTTACAAAACATTGGTGCAATGGCGTTGATGGCTTAAGGAGTCCCAGTCGCGATCCTGAGGTACCATCGCCAACACCGTTAGTGCATCGGTAGACCTTATGCCTTTTGTAATAAGGTACACCTATGTACAGTTAACAGTGTTGCTGTTTGTACCAGGTGTGAACTCCAGCAGTTGCTCTGGAACATTAGTTTTACGTACTCATTGGAACTCAATGTTGGAAAAAAAACAGTTAGTGGGTTGTTCATAGATTATTCTAATGTTGGCTGCGAATTTTATAAATCTAACTTCGTTAAAAAATACATTAGGTACTTTACTGTAAGCCTGCCTAACTTTCAAAAGTTGTTATACCGTTGGCCGTTTTTACGCTGTAGTCAAATTAGGATATAGGTTCGCCATGTCCGTCCGACAGTCCCTCCGCAGCTTACCTCAGAGTTTAATCCTAGAAAGCGACCGCCCCTCCTGCACGTATTGTGGGTATATTGATGTGGGGTGTCGCTAGATAAGCTTTCTAAAATATTGCTGGTTCGTGCAAACAATTTTTCTATTTAGGAATCCGTTTGCAAAATATAAAGATTTAAAGTGCAAATTTTTGGTCAGAGTCAAGTGCTTCCCCTTTAGGCAACTAAAGAGTTTCTACCTACTAAAATCATCTAAGCCAGCACCAAATAACTACTTAACTTGAAATAGAGAATTAGTACAGACTTGTAGTTTCTTGAGATAGTATAGAGTAACCGAAAGCTCTCGCCCGGGTTTGTGTGTGTTTTTTTTGTACCTATAGCTCGTGAAATCAAGAATTTCATAATCGTGGCTTTAAAAGCATCATTCCTTGCTAAAGAAAATATCTTAATTTTATACTTTTTAACTTAAGACTGCACCGAGCAAACTTCGAGCGTCGAGTGGCGCCCTCATTACTATTATTATTTATTGTGTTTTCTAATTAACTAAAGAATTTCCTTGCAATCAGACGATTCCTTGTAAAAACACAATTTATGGGATACGTAACGAACTTTAATAAAAATTACCCTTTGAGTTGTCAGCTTAACGGGAAAATGTAGCACCTTTTTTCCGTTAAGTTGATAACTCGAAGGTGAACTGTTATTAAACTATGTGATATACCCTATAAGTTGTTTTCATTTGTATTACAAAACCTGCCGACCAATTTCAAGAAAATACTTTAGTTTATTAGAAACTTAAACACAATAATAATAATGGCGCCACTGTACATCCGGCGTACGCTCGGCGCAGTCTGAAGCGAAACAGTAAGCTTGGCCATCTAGTGTATAAGTACATAAGACAGTCAACTTCTGCATATTTAATGGTGGTCTTTAGCCCTCCAATGTTTGTTCAGCGTACAGATCTATGTTCCGGCTCCAGCCAGTGGACTCGCTAGCAGTAGTGGAGTACGATCCCCAGAGTATCATGCAATTCCACGAACGCGCCTTTAGCCTAAACGGGCAGGCCACAATAACGCCCTTGGTAAATATTGAGATAAGGACTACGCACTTTTTTTATCAGGGGACATACATATTGACCTAGTCCCAAACTAGCTTTAGGCTCGTACTATGGGTACTAGACAATGATAAACATACTTATATTACTTATTTATAAAAGCACATACTAAAATACGAGTACATAGAAAACACCCAAAACTCAGGAACAAATACTCGACCTCATCACGCAAATGTTTGCCCATACCGGGAATCGAACGGGTCCGCTAGCTTCGTAGTCAGAGTCACTACCAACTAGCCTAACTAC
The DNA here is from genome assembly GCA_963966035.1 of Acleris laterana. NCBI lineage: Eukaryota > Metazoa > Arthropoda > Insecta > Lepidoptera > Tortricidae > Acleris > Acleris laterana. Next base: position 8,262,529 of record OZ014457.1, read on the forward strand.
GTCGTCAGATCAGATATATATTTAACAGAATTTATCAGTGTGCCTAGCAAGAAATCTGCAAGAAAAATTTATCCCTTAATACGGGATCTGTCTTTAAGTAGGATCGAAGATAAATATCAGTGAGGTAATAAACATCTCTTAGTGAAACTCTTGGTAGGCCCACTGAAGATGGAACTTCTAATAACTTTTTATCTCGGGTGTCCAACCCATTTTTGACTATAAGTCTAGTACAAGCCTACAGTTTACTCGGAACTAGGTATATTTGTGTGAGATTGTCTTTTGATGATTGAGTTGTATTTTTTAAATCAAAATTTCAAGTTTATATTAACTGATCGACGATTTCAGCTACCCGGGTTAAAAATACAACCATCAGAGGATTTGTCTCATCTGGACAAAATGAAGTTACGCATAATGTTTGGCCATGAGTGCAATAAAAGGAAAGTTCACGAAGTGCTAGACACGTGTCAAGATATACTCTCCGAAATTAATAAAGATGAAAAATCTAGTTCAAATAAAAATGATGATCCTAATGGAATAAAAGAGGACAATGAGGATGATGTTCCAAGCGTAGAGGTTGGTAACAAAAATAGTAGCAACCCTTCGGAGGAGAAGCGGGTTGAGAGTGAAAATAATGAAAATGGCGGTGGTATCGAAAAAGATTTGGGCGAATCAGAGGAAATGGTCGTTGTGGGTGATGATGTTGGGAAAGGCAGTGGTAACGATCATGAAGAAAAGCCTTCAGAGGAGATGATTGTTGTGGGTGATGATGTTGGAAAAGGCAGTGGTAACGAAAATATTAAAAACCCATCTGAGGAGATGATTGTTGTGGGTGATGATAATGCAAAAGGAAGTGGTAATGATGATAATAAAAACCCATCGGAGGAAATGATTGTTGTGGGTGATGATAATGCAAAAGGAAGTGGTAATGATTATAATAAAAACCCATCTGAGGAGATGATTGTTGTGGGTGATGACAATGCAAAAGGAAGTGGCAATGATAATAATAAAAACCCATCTGAGGAGATGATTGTTGTGGGTGATGATAATGCAAATGGCAGTGGTAATGAAAATAATAAAAACCCATCTGAGGAGATGATTGTTGTGGGTGACATTGATGAAAAAGGCAGTGGTAACGAAAATATTAAAAACCCTTCGGAGGAGACGATCGGTGTGGGTGATGGTGATGGTGATGTTGTTGGCAAAGGCAATGGTAACGTAAATAATTTAAACCCATCTGAGGAGATGATTGTTGTGGGAGAAAATACAGTAAGAGAAAGTATTAACGAAAATGACAACAATCCATCACAAGAAATGATTGGTGTGGGTGATGGAAATACCAACAAAAATAATAATGATTATCAAGGCCGAGGTAACTTCCATGGAGGGGCATTCTCGCCATTAAAATCTGGCCCTGAAAAAGCCAAGTTGATTGGTGTGGGCTTATCACCTTTAGATAATAATATAAATAGCATACGCAACGATAATAATCGATACACAATTGACGAAAAAAAACAACTGTTTATATTTGGTGATAGAAGTACAAAATCTTCCGGAGCAGCAAAAGGTATTGCAAAAAGCAAAGCTGAGGACAGTTTAAATGTGGTTAGTAATCATTTAAAACATTTAGAATAAAAAGAGAACGTAGAAAACAAATAATATTATTTGTTTTAATATTTTTGTTTATAATTTTAGGTTTTTTTCCTTTCAGTTCCTAAAATGTCTACTTCGAGCATATTGCATAATTCCTGTAATGCTCATTTCCTTAAAGGTTTACTTTCACAAACCTATACATTTTCGAGGTTCCTATTAATAATAAATAATAATCTTTACATAGTAAACAAAGCCGTACCCGCTGTCTTTCCGCCAAGATCTTTTAAACTACGCAACGAATTTTAATGCAGCAATTTCAGCAATAGATACAGTGATTCAAGAGAAAGATTTTTATATATAATAAATAATAAGTATTGGTGTATGTACGGGTTTTATAGAAAACTCACATAAACCGAATCGAAGCGAGGGCGGGTCGCTAGTAAATAATAAAAATAAAAATACCGTCGTACTTTAAAGTGGTAAAATAATGTCGTGGTAACTTTATCATTTGTTATTATTTGTTTTATAAAAGTATTTTAACAACAAAAATCAGGGTTGTAACCCTTTAATCTTTTAAACTGTATACGTATATGAGTATAATATAGAGAAATGGAATAGGCAAGTCCTCAGCAGGGCTAAATTTAAACAAATGAACGTGACAGTTATTGAAAAAATTAAACATTAATTTGCATGCTCGCCTGTTTCGTCATACTTACTCAGTATTTATCAAAATGTTATTAAAAGTCACCTTAGACTAAGATCGCAAAACGCAAATAGTCAGGGAAGAAAAGTGGTTGATCCAATTTTCTGAGAGTCTCCTTCTAAACAACGACGATCGAATTAATATTAAAACAAGGTATTTATTGGAGATATCATTTTATAGCCTTTTTAGCTTCATTTTTAATGCGACGTGTTTCTTCCTCGCCTGGCACTGTTCGAAATAGAGCACGTTCAGTTTCTTCACGTCCATCGAGCTCATGCCGTACCAGTCTCCCATAGCCCAGCCGTCACTCTATAAAATAAAAAGTAATGATTCTAAGATGAGGTAAAACTTCAGAAACCACAGAAAGTGGAAAAAAGAAGAGGACGCAGAACCTTCTCTCTTTTACGAGCAACACATCAAATTTGAAAAGTGCCGAGAGTTAGTCTCGGCTCATTTTTGAATGACAAGTACAAACCCGAAGCACTTTCTAAGAGCTTCGCACTGTACTCAGTGTTAAAAATGAAAAAAAAAATGTAGATGAAGTTAGAGACTAAGTACGAGTTGGTTGTCAAAATCCAGTTTATACCGGTCATATCAGCTTGTTACTCGTAATTTAGTTTTGTAATGGTATTTGTACTTTTATGATAAATAAGAGAGTATCTGTATTTCTCAGATGATAGTGTAAACTATAGGGCCCTTCAGATAAGTACCTGCAGAATCCTATACATAGTTTTATAATTTTAACCCGATAGTAAGCAAGTTACAGTACCTAAATTACTAGATCACAAACGATAGAAAGCACATGTCATCTGTTCTTGTACACAATTCAAGTCGATTCGAAAAGTACCTAGAAACAAAGAGAACATCCTTATTTTTTTACAAAAAGTGTCCTTTAAAAAAGTCAGAGTAGGTACAGCATCGGATTCCGGATTTGATAATAATAAAACAAGGTATTTAAAGTATCCTTTTAATGCCTCTTCCGTTTCATTCTCAACGCAACGTGATTCTTTCTCGCCATACACGGGTGGTAGTAGAGCACGTTCAGTTTCTGCACGTCTGTCGAGCTGAGGCCCTGCCAGTGCCCCATGGACCAGCCGTCGTTCTATAAAATAAAAAGTAATGGTTCTAAGATAGAACCTTGAGGTACACCTATTACACCGTAGCAAGTAGAAGTGAAGATGTAGTAGTAGAAATGTAACTGCCGCGGAGGTAGGTAGCTTTTACATCACTAAGTATACTGTAGATTCCTCAAAACGGAAGACATACACTGGCCCGCAAAACTAAGTAAGTATCACACTTTCAATGAAATTTTCATTAAAAGTGTGATACCTACCTAGTTTTGCGGGCCAGTGTAGATTCATAATGTTGAAAGCAAGAGAATAATTGTGCGCTTGTTCTAATTAATTATACAGTGTAGTGTTTATAATTTACTAACTCAAGAATGATAATCATTCTCAAGTAAGTGAATTTTGTAAGTTCTTTATGAGGATAAAGCTCCTAAACCATATAATGCAGCAAAATAAGAATATTTCCTCTCTGTGATTCCAAGATATTGTTATTATTACATTTCGATATTGTTGCTCGTCTGCCTCCTTTTTCACATAAAAATAAAGCTGGTGGCTTTTCTTAAAACTAGACTGGCCCATGGGGAAAAAACTATTGGACCATTAAGGGGTCTCCACAAAAATAACACGATGTAGGTAAAAATAATAACATAATTTGTTTTTAGTCAAGAGTTAACTTTGCAAGGTTAGCATAATTATTGTGCGCATTTTTCAAATAATGAATTGTGTACAAAACGAACAGTTGACAACATAATCCTATTCGATGTAGGTATCCAAGGCTACTAGATATATTGATTAGAATGATGTGACTAACTGACTGCCAGAAAAGGCACAGCATAAACCGCTGAATCTTGTGACTTGAAATCGGCAGGCTTGAGGGTATAGCGGAAAACGAAATCTTAATCCCGTCACGGGCATGCTATGGAGTCTTGTTATAGTATGCATTATACAGTGTACAAACCCATATGGGATACACAACGCTGGTAATGCCATTTTTGATGTGGAGCCAGGGGTAGTGCATTACGCTCTGGTAGTCGTACGAGAAACCAACCGCCGCTGCCATGGGAAGTTTCGCAGACATTTCTTTCTTCAGTTCTGGAATTGATCCAAATGAAGCATGGTGTTGAGGAAGGATGTGGCTGGATCCAACTTGATGGGAATATCATATAAGAGTAAGGAGCCTTGTGTTAAACAACTTCTCGTAGGTAATTGACCCGTTTCTTAGTGATCACAATCGTGCTTTAATTTTGCCGTTAATGGTGCAATGCAATTCCTTAATAACGCTTAAAAGAGTCCGTCCACCGGCGCCTATTTCGTGGACCTTAAACGAACAGTAAACTGCAGAGGACAGTAACCCCCCTCCACTGCATAGAAGTTACCCGGCAAGAGGGTTAACATTCTACGGCAGACTAATGTTTATGTGGACGTTATTTTAAGTCTATGCAGAAGTTGTGTTTTTTGAACCTTTGTATCAAAGACTAGCCAAAAACCGGACCAGAGCATGTCGGACCATGCTCGGTGTAGGGTTCCAAAGCCGTAACGACAATCAGTCAATCAAAAAAACATGTGTATGTGATGTATGAACTAATTTTCTATTTAAAGTTATTTGGTTCGGCCTTAGATGATTTTTAGTAGGTATAAACACTTTAGTCGCTTGTATCTCAGGCACTAATTAAATCTACTAAATCATGATAGTTTTCCTTTTAAATTCGTTATAATTATGCGCTTTCATTTAAGATATTTTAGGGGGGAGGGACACTTGACTCTAACAAAAATTAGCGCTTTAAAGCGTAATATTTCATAAACGGATCTCTTCATCAAAAAACTATCTTGACAAACCCGCAATATTTTTAAAAGACATATCCAACGAAACCCCACACGTTGCAAAAGACGAAAATAATACATCCCCACGTTAGATGTAAGGTAGGTACACTAAAAAAAAAATGTTTTTCAAGATTTTATTTTACGACATTGTTGGCGTGACTAATATGTATATTCACGCCAAATTACAGCTTTCTAGTACTAAGAGTCTCTGAGCTAGACTGCGGATGACGGACGGACGGACGGACGGACGGACGGACGGACGGACATGGCGAAACTATAAGGGTTCGTAGTTTGACTACGGAACCCTAAAAACTCACGTGCTTAATCAAACATTGGCTCCGTTTAGAGACAAGTTTTCTTAAAGTCTTGTTTCATACTCAGTGCATATCATGGGAGTCTGAGACCCAACCACTTGCCTGTGCTGTGTTGACGTTGTGGTTATACACCAACTTGGGCAGATCACTAGATTACCTTCAGATGCGATAGTCCAGTTGATAAATAAGAATTCGTCCCGATCATGCATGTTGTGCTGATGGTCCAGGCCCAGCACGTGGACGAAGAGATGCAGCAGATCATTGACTGAGTTGAAGCAGTCAGCATTTATTACGAGCTCCTACGGAATAACAAGTTTAGCAGCTTCCAGATAAAAACCAAGAAAGGCTAAGTTAGGTTTCACATTGGGTAATATACTATTTTTTGTATAATGCCATATATTGGTGAAACAAATAACAATGAACTCGTTGATGTTATTCCAAAAAAGATGATTATTCTGAGTCAGAAGGAACATTGTGATGATTTTTCTGATTTACCCTTTGAGAGTTAGGGCGGCCTGGTTTTGGGCAGTGGCACCCCGGCTCCGGGGAGCGCGTTAGCACCAGCACGTCGTCAGCGTGACGCCGGGCTGGCGACAGAGGCATCACCGCGCTACGACGCCGACGGCGGGCGGGTCCAGCGTCTAAATAAATAAAGTACCCGTAACATGTGCTCGCATAGTAGGCCAAAAATTAATGGAATAAAAGTTTCCGTTAGTATGTATATGTACGAGTATGTTAAGTCTTTATTGCGCATAGAGATTTCTTTTTAGTGTTATCTAGAGTTCGTGAAACAGGGCATTTAAAATATGCTAAATTGGGACGTTCAATAAAAAAGGCAGTTTGGCGTGACCTTCGGTGGCATTACTTTTCTTGATTGTGCGATTTTTTATGAATACATCGAAAACTAGTTTATAACCGACTTCAAAAAAGGAGGAGGTTATACTAGTACGTTCCACTGTATGTCCTTTTTATTTTTTTTATTTATTTTCACCGATTTCTCCGTCAATTATGGACCGGATTTAAAAAATATTTTTTGGTGTCATAGAGTATGCTTTCGAAGTGGTCCCATCGTCACCAAATCTGAATCTGATGAGGCGATCCGTGAGGAATTGAGGGAACTCAAATATTATAGGCATACGTATAGCAAATCAGTATTTTTAGTAACAAGTCCAGCATTCAGAAAGTATCATTCGCTGAAGTGGAACTGATGATAAAGACCTCAGATGACCAACGGTTCCTCAACGTTACCTATTTCAAGGGTGGAGATATCTCGATTAACATAGTAGAGCGACTATAACGAAGAACTTTTAATTGTGTTAATATGACTGTGACTTTCCCGCGGCGGTTTCAGGTTTAATATCAACTAAGAAGTGGGACTACATAAAAGCTGATTATGATGCCTAAAGAGAATAAAAAAAAATGAATTAAAAAACAAAAACCCATTCCAACTGCCCGCAAACTGAAGTCGGCGAACCACAATAATTTTATGAACCAAATGCCGACATCAGTTAGACTGACCTATCACTTTAAAAGAAGTTATTTTTGCGTTTTAGAAAGGTTTTTTTTTATATTTCAAACGTTTCACAGAACGAGGTATCATTTCAACCCTAATAATTGAGATAATTAATTTTAAATTTACATATGCCACCGGAATCACACATGCAAACATCGAAATCACTTAAATACTTAAAATATAGCTTTTACAATATTTTTATGGTCTTAGAATAAATTCGAATTGAACACAATACTAATAGTTATTTGTTATACAAGGGGGGAAAGTTGTATTCTACCTGCAAGTGTTCATTTGAAGCACGAGCTAGCGAAAGGATTCTATGATTGACCACGAGCGTAGCGAGTGGTGGCTCAAAAATAGAATCCTGAGCGTAGCGAGTGTTTCAACACACGATCTGGTAAAATACAACTTTCCCCCCTTTTATAACACAAAACTTTTCACCTCACTACAGCGAGGAAAATAAGAAAAACTATCTTAAACGGGATTTTTCAGGCAATAAGCTCACAGAAGTTAATACGTCTTCGTCACTCGAATAACTCATTTTGAATAACAAAACAATCTAGAAAAACGTGCGAATATTTAACTTTGACTAAGAAAAGTTTTAACTTAAGTTTTTTTTTATTTCGGATGCGTTTTGTTTGCACATCGACCTACTTGGACTGTCAGAACATTTTATCCGTTTTTACAACAAGAATGACGGTTAATGTCGAATGCTGATATTTATGAATTAAGATAAAGTTGTAAGACTGTATTTAGTGTTTTTACTAGATGCAGTTCATTAATTGTGATTTTAAAAATTCAGCACTTTTAACGATTTACGTTTTGTTAGCTGTCAAAAATACTTAGCTTCAAATGTCTAAACTCTTTCTTCACATGTGGATAAATAGCGATTTTCTCAATAGATATCAAACAAACAAAAAGGGCTTTCCGAGCTAGTTAGATGAAAAAATATCGTTCTATGCTATGAAATCGGAAATAACTAACTGGTATTGATGATTTCGGTGTCTTAGTTACCACCGAATTCAGTTTAATCGGCGCCGCTGAATTCACGTGAGCACTTTAGTTCTTAACGAATAACTTCAGTACGGTTCACAATAGAAATTCAGTTTTTTTTTATAAGTAGTTGCAACAAGTAATATGGTTTAAAAAAAGATATTTTAATTATAAAGTTATCATTTAAAATTCAGTTTTTATAGGAACTTGAACTTGAGAACCCATGTACCATGACCCATGAATTATGAAACCGCGATTAGTTTGGGATTGGAATAGCTGTCAATTCATATGCACTTTGACGTAAGTATATGGTAAAACTGTCACCTCTAATCCCTTTCTAATCGCGGTTAGATAATACTGGGTGTAAACCATCATGAGGTCATGAAGTAAAATGGTAGATATTTCCCTTTCAAGGCCCATTGAATTTTTCTATCCTGTAGATATGCAATCATAAACATTCATTTATTTTTTATTTGGACCACCACATTTAGCGGTGGACAAACAGTCCGTGTCATCAATATTCGTCGCTTAAATATTTTATTTCAAGTGTGGTTACAATAGCTACTTGCCGTGAGGTGACAGCTTAATTGGCGCTAACCAATCTTGTGTAGCTGTTGGATTCTGTGAAAATTTAATTCTAAATTTCGCTCTTCTGGAATTATCTGCGGCTGTCGACGACGGCATTACCGACCTACGATGCCTTCCGCTGACGGATTTAGCAACTAAAATGAAAAATATTAGTAGGTACCAGTGAAAAAGCAATACATCGCAAAACAATAAAATTAATGTTTAAAAAACCGTTTTAATCTTAAACAAAAATTTTATATTTTACTTTTTAGTGATCATAATTATGCTGTTATGTAGTCCCACTTCTCAATTAATAAGGAACTATAGAAATTTCAAGCTCGCTGCAAGCAACGCCGTGGAAAACTCATAGTCATATATTTAAACCTAAATATGCTTCATCATAGTCACTCAACTATCTTAATCGAAATATCTTATCGCCACTCGAAATAGGTACCGTTTAGGAGTTCCGGTGGCTATCTGTGGTCTTCATCATCAGTTCCACTTCACCAAATACAGCTTTCCAAGTACAAATACATGAGTTACAATGAAAAATACCGAAATGGCTAATTGGCTAATTTTTGAGTTCTATCCTGGATTGCATCATCAGATCTTCATTTTGAAAAGAATAGGACCTATCTGAAAGTATAAGCATCTGAATGAAAAAAAAGTTTTCGAATCGGCTCATAAACTAATCGAATTGAGAACCTCATCATTTTGTCGTCGTATTGTTTGATTACTGTCAAATAAACAAGAGCTATCGTAACTTTGGCGTTGAGTTTACCCCACAGAGGGCCTAGCCAAGATGCACTACGCTTACTAGCGTTTCTGTTCGTTTCGTTTTTAAACCAATCGCGTCACTGGTAGATAAAGTGACTTTTCGTATCACGTCATTCACCAGTGACGCGATTGATTTAAAAACGAAACGAATAGAAACACTATTTAGCGTAATGCATCTTGGCTAGGCCAGGCTCTGTTAGTAGTCCTCCGCCTAGGTCGGTCGCTTCGTTCCCCGTCGCAACGCAACTCTAACCTAACGGTAGGTATTGGTAAAATCAAAAATAATGCAAAATAGCCTAAGCATATCCAGTCTTTATGGAACTATTCCAATCCCGACATATACAGGCAATAAGTTTTTTTATTATTTCGGATGCGTTTTGTTCGCATATCGACTTACTTGGACTGTCAAAACATTTTATCCGTTTTAAAAGCGAAAGGACTCTACGATGACAACTGCTTCTTTGTTTACCGAATTTCTAATGCTAAAAAAACGAAGTAAAGTCCGCCACATTGAGCGGGTGGGTATTATTTAACCCTTTAACCGACTTCAAGAAAAGGAAGAGGTTTTCAATGTGATTGTAGTTTTTTTACAATTATTGTTCGTCGAAAAGCAGTCCGCGTCTAATCCACGTCACTTAAATGTCTTATTTTAAGTGTAACACGTGTGGTTAAAAAAATAACTTGCCTGAAGATGTCAGCGTCGTTGTCTGTAACAAATCTTCTGTAGCTCCTGTCTTCGGGGAGACTTTAATTCTAGATTTCGCTCTTCTGGTATTATCGGCGTTAGCCGCGCTGGCAGTTTTGCCATCATTTTGAGAATTTCTTTTGATAGTTTCCGCTTTCTTCACAATTTTTTTTTTACCACCAGATCGTGCTTTTTCTTTATTCTCTACAATTGTCTCAGAACCCTTATCCTGTTCTTTATCCTCATCCGGTTTTTCTGTTGTACTAGGGACGTTATTGGAATCTATTTCATTATCTTCATCATTTATTTGTACATCGTCGCCATTCTGATCATTATCATTATCTGCGACCACATCATCGTTCTCATTCGGATTTGGTGTACTTGCTTCCTCTTCATCATCAACCGATAAATTTCTAAATTCTATGCATGTTTCTTTTTCGATATGTTTTATTACTGCATCAATGTTCTCTCTTTCTTCGATAGCTATAATAAGAAAGTGTGATAAATGTTTTGAAATGTTTAAATTATAACATATTAATAAACTCTTACTAACAGAATTCAATTTTATCTTTTAACTTGTAGTTGATTATTCCGTACGGCCACAATCTGTCTTTAAAATAATTCATTACTTCTTCCTGTGAAATATTTTTTACTACTCTGTTAGCATTGATGACCGCAGGACAGGTTGTTAATAAATAATTTTTATTGCGATTCATGCATTCATTGCCAAATATCATTGATACTTTTTCCACGTCTAATTCGCTAAGTCCATCGCGCTGACCAAATTTGACTCCAGGCTAGAATAAAACACGACATATTATGTGAATTAGATTAAACGATTATTTAGTACGGTATGTGTATTATGTTTCTAGTTACCGAAGCCATCAACGTGTATTTCCCATTTTTGGAAAATGCTCTAGCTGGGTAGTGGAGGACGCTGGCGTAGTCGTAAGGAAGGGCCAGAAAACCAGTTTTGGCCTCGAAGTATTTCTTATAACCTTAAATTATAATAAATTGGGGCTATAAAGATTCAATCTACTAAAGATTCTCAAAATTTTATTATATTTATGACGGGAAGTACGTTCCATTCCATCGCAGCTGTTCACATGAAATTTGATGTTACATTATTAACCTTACATGGTAAGTGACAGTCTAGAAATGAAATGGTAGAAATATAAAAAAAAGGTTGTATCACCTATTCAAATCGAACTTACCTGGTTTGATGTTGTCCCATAAAACGCTGATGTGGTGGTCTCTATCTTGGCGGACGTGCTCGTGGGAGAAGCCCAGAACGTGCATTATCTCGTGCACTATTTCGCCTTGGGACATGCAGTTGTATCCAAACACTACCATCTGAAATTCATAGGGTCATCTTTTGGCTTTTTTTATCTTTTGTGGTAATTTAGGGAAGTTCTTCAGAAAATAGATATGAATGGTGAATTAATAAAAGTAGTCTGGTAAATATAAAGTGAATATAGTTGGAGTCACAAACTAAAGCACGTCGAAACTACAATTACCTGAACTCCTATATTAGGTTTGTACTCGTTGCTGTGCACGCACTGCTTCGTGCCTGAAGGGTTGGTGATGTAAAGCCATTCGACTTTACTCAGGGACAGGTGGTCCGTAGGCCTTTCTCTTAATCTCTGTAGCCGTATACAAGTGTTTTGCTCGAAGTAGTCAAAAGTTCTGGTGATTTTCTCAGCCAAGAATGAATCTAAAGCATGTTATTGCTAATTAACCACTATTACGTGTAATAAAAAGAAAATGAAAATATTTTATATTACGAACAGACAAACAAAAAAGAACAAAATTCTGACATAGATGAAAGGCCTGTTGTCACGAAATGGTTCCAACGTAGCGTTATGCTCGCATTAAAGTCGGCACTGGTTTTCGGTTGGAAGCATTCGGTGAAATCAAGGTATTACTTATCATAAGTCAGCATTTTCTTGGAATAGATTTCGGCGCAGAGCAGCAGGAGTAATGCCGCAAACCCACTGAGAGCAGAGGCGGCACGGTGCGACGCGTTCTCATACTTGAATAGTAGTTTATGTGACTGGTGCTTAATGAGAGGCACATATACACGAGTGAGGTTCGAGTCGAAAGGCGATTTTCGAAATAAGATCACACGAGTGGTTTAATGCCTAATTATGTGTACGGTCGCATACATAACTTTTATCTACATGCGTATCATATGTGAGATACCTGTATTTGTAGTTGCCCTGTATCTTAATGTTTACATTAAAGTATCGGTCAGTTTAAGGTGAACATTAAGATGCAACCACATCGATAACCCATACTTTAACCACAGATACCGGTTTCTTAATATAGGCATTTTCTTGTCAATTCTGAACATATAACAGAGAAGTTGTGATGTGGCTGTTGATAAAGTAGTTTAGCGTTTTCAAGACATGGCGGAGGTGTCTTTTGTATCAGAACGCGCCGCACCACGTCGCCCCGCTCTCAGCTCATTTGCGGTTTCATCTTTACCGTAAGTTTTTGGGTCGATGAAATAGGGCACGATTCCGTGCTTCCATTTCTTATGCCAGGGTATTTTGGCTTCACCGTCGCGCATCTTTTCCCTTAGTTTTTCTGTTTTAACCGGGCCTTCCAAAAAAGCTGGAGCGAAATCGAACCTCCTTCCGGGTACGGTCTAAAAGACAAATCCAATTGTTACCTGGTTACTGCCGATTTTCACAATATCGAAAGCACTAAGGAACAGGCCAAGTCCAAGGTACAAAGGTAGGTAGGTATAATTTATAAAGGTCCTCCATGTTTCTTTACAACATGCAACATTTATATTGCAAACTATTTTAATAAGAAAATATTGGCCAGTAAATCAATCAAAGTATAAATAGAATAATAAAGAATATGGATAAAAATACACGTGTCGGTTAATTTGTAGTTGCTTGTCCACTTTACCATCATTATTGACAATTTTCTCTATCGATATTTTATCGAATGGTAACAATTAGAAATAATGTCATTTTTATGAGATCACTTAATTCGTCTCACGTCGTTGTGATTGCAAGTGGTAAATGCTATGTATGGTAACTTGACACACACACACGATAAGGTTGTCATAAGCGGTCGACGTAATCTTTCATCAGCTTACGTCAATCCTGATCAGTTTTTCGACTTTCGAAAATAGCTAACTTATAGGTAGTGTAATGCAGGTTCACTGGGTCCCAGTACAGTGTCTAAAGTGCTTAGAAATATACAAATCGCGGGTGTTGCATTATCTTCGCAGTAGTTTGCTCTTACCTTCGGAAGGACCTTTTGTCTGTACGCGACTTTCTCTCCTTTCTCCTCGGCTTCATCGTAGAGCCGGTCGATGATGCTCTCGACTCGGCGCTCCGCGTTTTCCAGGGAAGGAGCGCTTCTCTTGGACCTCGTACGTTTGGAAATGGAATCCGTCATAGAGTCGAACTTCGCGTTCTTGACGTTAAACATCTGGCATAACTCAAAAGTGTCTTGGCGTTTTCTTGCGACGAGTTTTTGATTTACTTAAACAGTAGGTACTTTATTAAGGTCTTTATACTAATATTATGAATGCGCTAGTTTGTGTGAGTGTTAGTTTGTTACTCCATCACGCTGCAACGGCTTGACGAAATTGGATGAAATTTGGAATGGAGATTGCTTATACCCTGGATTAACACATACATATACTACTTTTCATCTCGGAAAATTATGAAGTTCCCGAACCAATAACGATAATCGAAATCTCCGCGGACGAAGTCGCATGAAGAAGCTAGTTAGAATATATATTTCTAAATGTAGAGATTTTGGGTGATTTTCCTGTAGGCGTAGCCAAGATTGATAGGTATTGATTGTAAACGGTGCTGTTTATATTTTCTATCGATTTGAAATGTATGGAGTTGACATAGTGGTCGACGCAATTTGTGACCAACTTACGTCAACCCTATACATATTGTCGATTTTCGAAAATCGCTAACTTAGCGTTATCCATTTTGACTAGGCCCCAGGTAAATGAACCCAGGCACCATCAGATAACATTATTAAAACGGTAACTTGGATGGTTATGATTTTGATCACGTTGCGATTTTGAGCGCGTAATAAAGAAATAAATAATTCTATTAAATTTTAAACATGAATGAAATATGCCGCCATTGTGTTATTTTTAATAACGTGGTCAAGAGCCTTTATTTCACTACTTTTTTTTTGTTTTACATATCGTTTTGTTTACTTGACCGCCTTTATTTTCAAGATATAGGCTAACAATAGGGAAGAAACAAAGCAGAATAAAGGGGTGAAATCAATGTTGTGTTACCACTCGGTGTAACACGACATATTAGCCTGAATTAACCTACGTACAGGCTGAAGGTGCTCGCTGTAAAAGTGTAATGAAGTGTGAAAACCGAGCTACCGACGCGAACATTTTCACCGACCACTAATTTATGTGTACGTGGTAAGGTTGCAGAGCTCGTTATAGTCAACGTTGTACCTATAATTTAAAATACTGTATAGGTATGTAGAGCATCGGCTATCGGCCAACTTTGAGGACTTCAGAAAATATTATTAATTTTATTCATTATGCATCGGGTAATTGAACTGTTAATTGTGTTAGTTATTTCTAAATTTACCATTAAAATTCATATGTTATGTCATAAATATACAGAAATAATGACAAAAGTAGTCATATTTCAGCGATTCCGTGTTTACCGGCGAGCTGACACCACGAATTTGTTGATTAGTAATTAATAGTATGGTAATTTGTTAACTTTGAATCATTTTTTTATATACATACTAGCTGTCTGAGCCCGACGCCGCCCGGGTGTAATTTCTTTGTCATACAAGCCTTATGAAATACACTTTACGTCCTATTCTCAAACCTACTGAACATACACAGAAAATTTCATCAGAATCGGTCAATCCGTTTCGGAGGAGTTTTGTTACAAACAGTGTGACACGTGAAATTTACATATAGAGGTAATAAATGTGTTATGCAAGGAACTATGGTGAGGCATTGCATCTGCGTGGAGTCAAAATACTAATATTTCTTCTTGTATTTTTTTTTATTGTTACGGGAATCAAACCCTCGAGGTCTGTGCCTCTACTCTAGACGGTATCCAAATCGTATTTCACCTGTTATGGTATGGTTTTTAACTCGGCCGCCATCACTCAAAACGTTAACAATAATACGACAACGTCTAATACGATTTGGTTTTTACCGTGTTGAAAAGAGGCCCTGATTTTTTAATCCATTATACGACATTTAGTAACGAGATAAGTGAGATAAAAGTTCTAAATTTAATAAAATACTAAGAAGAATTAAACATAGTATTTATGTATTCTATAAAAAAATAACCTACTTCGAGTTACCTACATACCTACGTTTTTTCTTGTGTCTCTAAGTAATTTTATGCTTAGGCTTAATTCATTTGAATGTGTTGAAATACTTAGATGTAGCTCTTCTACATTATGTGGGTATTATTTTATTGCTCTTACCTAAACAAAATAGCATAGCAGTTTTACAATAAAGGTATTTCTTAAGTTAATAACTTACCTTTGTTGACAGTTAATGCCGGTATTTTACATTCTACATAAATAAATAAAAGATAAAACAATAAAAATATTTTTAACAGACTTATCATTTTAAATTAAAAGCGTTGCTTTTAAAGTAACATTTTCTACTACAAATTGTAACTGTAGGTAACAAAATTTCAATGCAATAATATTTTTTATTAGTTTCCATTTTAGAGCAAAGAATTTGGTCGCTTTATCGGTCGTAAAATAAATTGAAACAATAGCTTGGTCAATGTTGATTCAAAAATGTACTCAGGACAATATTTAAGAAATCCTTTCTGAATTATTGGTATTAAAACATTAAAAAGGAATTTACGCTGCGTTTGTTCTTAGCATGTCATTACTCGAATATATATAAGGATTGTTCCAAAAGTTTTTTTCTGGAATCCCTGGTCTGGTCATGTCAGGCACGTGTGGAACTGGGAATTTAATAACCGTTGCAGACCCTATGGGGACTAAGATGGAATACTTCTATGCTAGTAGTTTTATCGGGTGTCTTATCCCCATTACGGAACACAAAAATGCGAACTCTGCGGTTTGGTGGTAAGTTAAGATGGTGGTAGCGATCCGAACGGATCTTGCACGAGGTCCTACCACCACTAAAATGAATTAAAATAATTCTAGGTCTTTCAATGTAATGTACTGTCAGCCCAATGGAAATCTGACCCACCATAGAACGGTGTGAGAGTGACATTATAAAGCAATTTGTTTGACACTTGTTACGACTAGAATTATAACGTCATTGTGACACAGTTCCATGGTGGGTCAGGGTTCCATTGGGCTGAGTACACGTCCTAAGAGCTGCTAGTAGATAATTGGATTTTTGACTTATATTAAAACGGTGGTAGATAAAGCTTTGTCTATCATTTTTGTAAGTCTAGACCTTAAAAAATGACCGTATATTCAATATCGTTGCATGCAATGCAATGAATGTGGTTGACTTTTATCTCATGACTCGTATTGTATGGAAATGAACGTTTCTGGCATTAAACGTGTTCACAAATAGGGGGCAACAGAGTAATCCTTGATCTGTGCCCCCCATTGTGCGGGTAATGAGGGATTACTTCATTTATAGCCTGTAGGTGACGCAGGCGCTTTCACACTACTCGCTCAGTAATAACATTCTGCGCATACGCATGCTGTGTGTGAGTACACGAGTAAATGAAATGAATTACTAATTAATGTCATGTAGTACGTTTTGAAGAATCACTATAATATTTAGGTATGTAACATAGTTAATAAGGTGCGAATATTTCAAAGGTGTTTTTTTATTTTATTTGTATGTAGTTAATATGATGTTAGAGTGATTTGGAAGAAATCTACGATGAACCACGAAGCTTATCTTATCTTATCTTATCTTATCTTACAGGCGGGTCTTCTCGGACACGCTTCGGCCCCTTTAGGGTCGGTTATGCAATTACGTTCTTACACTCTCATCTGTTCGAATGAGCGGGTTTCCTCACGATGTTTTTCCTTTAATGTAAGAGCATCGGGTAATGTACTTAAGTTAGAAAAACTCACTGGTACAGTCGCGGAATGAAAAGGTTGACCACCTTAAGATCTGTTTTTGCTTGCTCAGTATAAGTTATCAGTTCCTGCTTATCGACCGAGTATGACACATTCCGTCATAATGAATGTCATTTCACTACATGGCCCACAGATACATGGTTACCATGGTCACGTATAAACAACAACCATTATTGGTTCAAACTGAACTAAAGTCTTTATTGGTCGTTACAAAAGTGTTGCTATGGTCACGTATAAACAACAGCCATTATTAGTTAACTGAACTTAGTTTTAATTGGTCGTTACAAAAGGGTTGCTATGGTCACGTATAAACAACAGCCACTATTGGTTCAATATTATTTATCTCATCTGTTACGCAGTTTAAAAAGGTAACATGTGCTTGCAACGCGTAAATGAATTTATTTGAAAACTGGTCAACCTTTTCGTTCCGCGACTGTACATGGTGACCGCGAGGGTTCGAACTCTGTACCTTTACCTACCAGCTCGAATCGACCCCTAAGCTACCGAACCGACGCTTTTACACCACGATTATCACGATGCTACGAAGGGCCTTAAAAAATTCAAAATCACCATTATCTTCATCATCAAACTGCTGCACATTCACCTTTCTCAAAGATGGACCTAAGCTACCATGTGCATTTAGGTTCCAGCATTCTTTGTGTGCGCCCGTTCACATCGCTACCATCCGCCAATAAAATCACGAAAGTAACTGTAATGTGCAGTCACCAAATAAAAATGATGAGCATACTTAGAACCTTGTCATTGTGACTGCCATTGTTATTGTCATACTTGCCATTTGCTGTTTAGTTTGAAGTTCATCATGACAGTGCACTAAAGTGCGTAACATTTTCGTTGGGGTACTGTACATATATAAGTACTTGTTTTTTATTTGTTAAATCTGTATTGCATCTTTATCGAATTTGGAAATACCTTATAAATCAATTGTGTATGATCACTACATAGTATAAAACAAAGTCGCTTCCCGCTGTCTGTCCCTATGTATGCTTAGATCTTTAAAACTACGCAACGGATTTTGATGCGATTTTTTTTAGTAGATAGAGTGATTCAAGAGGAAGGTTTTTATGTACCTATAATAAATTTTGTTTTATGTACATGTGTTATAGAAAACTCAAATAAACCGAAGCGAAGCGAGGGCGGGTCGCTAGTATTTTATATTTTATATTAGGCTGTTTATTATAAATTAAGGCCTTATCCTCGTAAGGCCCAACGTCCTAAATTTAGGACATTTGTCAAAGTGTCTTCGGTATAGCCCATCAGAACCAACCTACATATTGTAACAAGGGGAATATCCAGTGATATCACCTAGCTAGCGTCTATCTAAACAAGGTTACAATCCGACATACTTTTTAAATGTAACAAAACTGACGAATATTCAGTTTAATAAAATTGACGAAAATCCTTTTAATAAAATTGAAGAAAATCCGTATCTAAAGCTACAAAATATAAATATCAAATTGAAAAAATATTAAGCTATTTGTAAATTGTAGCTTTTATTAGAAAGAGCCTTAGTTGAAACACCAAGGTAAAATCAAATCGTCAAAATAATATTGGGGGCCTCAGTCGGTTTCCTTATGCCTTAGTGGACTTTGCGATCCTAAAGGCTTAGCACACTTATGTGAAGAGTTTGCCCTTTATCTCTTGTGTTAATCTTAGGTTTCAATAGAAACGGCCCTGACATAGCTGACAAGCTGACAAGTTGCAAACGCATCGGTTCTAGTATCTACTTATGTATTTGCGGGCTTAGGCAAATACTATTTTGAAAACACACACGATATCTTACAATTGAATATCGTACCTATGTTTTTATCGCACATGATGTGTTACTCTGGGGTTCCAGTGAAAAAGGGTACAAGTGGACTAAACTCGTAATAAAAAAGAGTATATACATGAACGGAGTAAACCCCTTACTTAAACCCCTTTTCACTTGATGATCTTCATACTTTTTAGGACTCGGTTGACTTACTGGCCAGTTAGCCGCACCTGTTCAACGGATTCGCGAATTCGAATTTAGAAAGTTAACTTTTTTATTCCGCGCGTTGTGCAAGGTTGTGTGGAGTGGCCAGTCGCGGCCTGTGTGTCAGTGAGCACACACGTACATCAGTCTCTCATAAAGTAGTTATACACGAGTGCGGTCGCCGAACCGAATAGCGTGAACTTTTCAAATATTTTCTTAAGGATTTTCACTGATTAGGTAAGTTTTTTTTAACATATACCTACGCAATAATTAGCCGTTTGTAAACGTTGTTTAATTGTTTACTTTGTGCCGTAATCAAAAGTGCATGTAAGCGCATACCGTTAGGTTCACGCAACTTGCCCATTTTCTATTTGCAATAGTGTGAGGTCGATTGATGGAGGGTCGACTGGAGACATCAGACACTTAAAAAAATATCAGTTTAAATATTTGACTTTTAACTAAGTACCTAATTAGGTTTATTTAAAGTTAAATTTATAGAAAAAAACTTTCTTCGATTGATCCTGTAGAAGTTAAAACATGTTGTTTACAAACTTTTTGAGTGTATGTCTGTCTACAGTCGACCATTATTTTCATTCATGATGTACATATGTCTGAAGAATAGATACTTAAGTCGTATTTGAGCAAAAAGTAAACGTATCATTACGCAGAATTTTAATTTTATCGAAAGGCCTTTCACGCCGCTGCATGAGTTTTTTTGGTAGTCACAAGTCTAACTTAACATAACCTACGTACCTAATTACTTAATATTTAAAATATCCTGAAAGCATCAAAGTCTCAGCAGAAAATAGCGTTCGATGAAATTTTTTAAAAAAATTATACAATGGATGAAGTGAAATTCGATAAAATGATAGGTTGCTAAAAAAGCATGTCTTCGCAACGAAAGTGTTTTTTGTTAACGAACGATTACTTAAGTATAATTGTACTGAATTAATGTAACTATGACTATCACTGTATGTTAATATTTATATCTATGTGGTTAAAGTGGGTGCGGCATATATTTAATGAAAAATGTTATTGAACAATTGAATGAATATGATATAATTAATTGTAGTATTTAAAAAAAAGGTAGAGAACGAACGTTGGAAGTAATTGAAGTGAGTTTCGTCGGCGCCCAATACGCGCCGCGCGCACTGGGATTGGGTGGGAAATATAGCACGTTGAAGGAAGGGGTTGTGCTCAGAAGTGGGAAGTATAAAGTTGGTCGAGTTATGTGGTATCTAAGGCTTATTACTTTATTCTATGTTACCTTACCTGTGACTCCAGCTGCGTCTTCATTAACTTTGATTTGTTAGGAATAGTTCAATGTCAATGGATAAAGACAATAAAAACTGTGACCGAATTCAGATTTTGGCATAAAATATTTTTACGATATGGTAGATACGTTCCTGTCGTCGATCCAAACCCAGTAAACGATATTTCTAGGTGATTATTATAATAATATTATTTTAGCTACGTCTGCTAACAATAAAACTAAATAAACTAGATAACTATTTAATTACGTGAATTTGTCTACGTCTTTGCTAGTAATTATTTCAATCCACAACGGCGCGTGCCGCACGTCAAATTGACGTTGCATCAATGTATAAAACCGGGCAAGAGCATGTCGGACCATGCTCAGTATAGGGTTCCGAAGCCGTAACGACAAACACAAAAAACTATCTCAAAAATCAATATGTATGAACCAATTTTCTATTTAAAGTTATTTGTCGCTGTCTTAGATGATTTTTAGTAGGTATAAACCCGTTAGTCGCCTGTATCTCAGGAACTAATTAAGTCTACTTAGTAATGATTCTTTTTCTTATAAATTCGTATATAATATCTCAAACAAGAGCCAAGCTTTTAAGTGTGAGATCAGTATACCTATGTAGGTAGTTAGGTATCTAAACTGCTTCAAACCGACTTTAAATTACAATAAAAGTTAAATCTTTTATATAGTAATTAATAGAAATTGAAAAAAAAAACAAGGTCCAGTAAATAGAATTTTAAGTTTTCCAAACGATAGGTAGGTACTCAACTCAAATCAATAATCTACCTAATCGAAAATTTGTAAACTTTCAGATGGCAAATCGCAAACTTGTAGAGGTAGCATTCCGGGGCACGTCCAAACAGCATCTAGGCACTCGCGCTTATGAGCGCGGCTGTCGCTCGATTTGTTGCTTGGACAGTTTGACTCCCCCCGCGCGTCCTGCACGCCCCGTTAGCAAATTTTTCTATCAAAGTTATCATAGGCGATTTTGATAGGTATAAACACTTTAGTCGCCTGTATCTCAGGAACTAATCATGTCTACATAGCCGTGATAGTTTTCCTTTAAAATTCGTTATATGCGCTTTCGTTAAAGATATTTTTCAGATTTTTAGTATTTGTAGTTTTGGCTGTAGGGGGGGGGGACACTTGACTCTAACAAAAAATAGCGCTTTAAAGCTTAATATTTCATAAACGGATCCCTTAATCGAACATTTTTATTCATAAACCCGCAATATTTTTGAAAGACCTATCCAACGACACCCCACACTATGGGGTAGGCAAGAAAAAAAAAAGGCATCCGCACATTACCACGTTAGTCTGAGCTAGACTGGGGACGGACGGACGGACGGACATGGCGAAACTATAAGGGTTCCTAGTTTGACTACGGAACCCTAAAAAACTTAAGTAAGGGTAAAGGCACCAGTGGTCAGCCAGAGACCTGTAGTCGGCCTCTGCCTATACTTTGTATGTGTGGGAAGAGCATAAAATATATATTTCCCACTCCTCGCACTTATATAAGGTCGACTACTGGCCCCTATACCTCAAAACTTTACAAGCGTACAATTTGACATATTTGTACGGATCTCCATACAAAAAGTTGACAAATTTGTTAAATTGTAGGCTTGTAAAGTTTTGTGGTATAGGGGCCTGGTCTACGGCTGACGTGTGGTGTGACTTTACCCAGTGCGGCGTGGAAGTTGTGAATTGAAATTTAGTATTCCATGCGACCGTAATTAGGACTCTACATACCTACTTATTATTATTCTAAAAAGGCAACCTAAAACAATCACGTATCAAAGTTTTTAAGTAATTGTTTGGCCAAAATAAAATAAAAATTATACCTACGTCTTTGATTTACGCTTCGCCGGTCGTTGACCGCCGAGACCGCGCGAGCCTACTTATGACTTTACAATCTTCTTTTTACCTT
This sequence comes from Acleris laterana, assembly GCA_963966035.1. Taxonomy (NCBI): domain Eukaryota; kingdom Metazoa; phylum Arthropoda; class Insecta; order Lepidoptera; family Tortricidae; genus Acleris; species Acleris laterana. The sequence continues at coordinate 8,284,799 of OZ014457.1, forward strand.
TCGGAAAAAACAGAATGAACGAAGCTTCATATCAATTATTAAGAGATCAAGCGATAATGGCGCCTTTCTCAACGGCAGACGTAACATTGTAATTTATACTTTATTTAGCACAATGTCTGATGACGTATTACTGTTACTGTTAATCAGTTGAAGGTCGCCATAGAAAAGTTAACGGTGCAGGTGCCAGTAAAAAAATACTTTTTGGGAGCTTCCAAGTTAAATTAGAGAGGACATACTTCGTAGGCCTGAGCGATGTGGTAAGCTCTAATGTATGTATGTGTATATGTGTATGTTGATTTCTCTACAAAGTTGACAACAATTCATATGTGCTAAGGTAGTAAAATAAAAATACTATTTGTAGATTTTACGCTGCTGATTACAGGAAATGTTTTTTGGATTTTTTTATGCAGTAGTTTTTATTACATTTAGGAAAAACAGTAAAAATAGTTGAATTGTGAATGTTAGGAATACACTTATAGTGCCCTTAGTCCATTTATTACCATAGGAATTGAAAAAAAAAATACAACTCTCATGTCATCAGTGTTGCCAGATTTAGAGGTTTTCCCTAAGACCTAGGGGTTTTTCCAGGTCGTTGAGGTTTTTTCGAGGTTTTGATGCCACTAAATTTGTCTAGTGTGCAAAATGTGGTTACAGAATTATCAACAAGCTTTTAGAGTTGTTGGTAATTCTGTAGCTCTGCCTACCCCACTCTGGGAATAAAGGCGTGAGTTTATGTATGTGTATGTATGTATGTAAATTTGTCTAGGGGATTTTCTGAAGGATTCTCACAATTGTTACCAATGGTGAATTACTTTTAAAATCGGTCAATAGCACTACTACTATGACACTGACATTTTGGACAAATTTTAAGGATACTTACGATTTTGTAATTAAGTTCAATGTACCAATAAGTATCTAATAAGTTCTAATAAAAACTTTATATCAATTTAGTATTTTAGTAACTGTAAATATTATGTAGCTTGTAAGTAATAAATTAATAATACTTATATTTTAGAAAAATATGATATACAAAAATCGTCAGAGGTTTTTTATCAATCGTACTCTAGAAACTAGGGGTTTTTTAAATACATCTAGGGGGGAAGGTGCAAATAAATCTGGCAACACTGCATGTCATTTCCATTTTTTATCTGTCCGTCTGACGGATTACTTGATTTCTAATCTAACGACACGCTTTCGTTCGATTCTCGTAATTTGACATTTAAAATGAAAGTGACTAAAGGATTTGTAAAAGCGGATAGCCGTAATCTGCCCAAAGTCGACGAATGAATGATCTTCACATATATGAATTGCACTTTTCGGAACCTTTTTATTTAGGATCGAACACCATTCCAATCTACATGCACGAGGAATATGAAAAGTGCTTTTCTATTTCTATTGACGCCGCGTTTTTGCAACTTGGGACAAAACAAATTATAAAAGGATCTTGGCTTCTTCCGGTCCTCATTATGTAGAAAGAAACTCAAAGCAGATGCATAGCAGTAAACGCAAAATAACAAACTCGTGAACGAACGGCAACGAACGCTTGACAAGAATGGTTTGTTGTTTTTTTTAGTTCATCCCATAAGGGATAGGCAAGGATCAAAGATCATACAGCCAATTCTTATTTTTGTATTTTTCTGATATCATGTCAAATTAAGGCCTAAGCCAGTTGACAAGAATGGCAAGTGACATGACATGACAGTCGGTTTAATTTTTTTTTTATTATCATGCTAAGATCACGACATTAGTATTCCTAACTTTGTATATACGGTCTTTTTAATGACTATTTATTTAATAAATTATTAACGACGAATTTAAGTTAAATAAAGAAAAACCGAGAAACACGGGTAGTCTAATTTTTAACCAGCTATCATAAACGCGAAAAAACAAAAATGCTTTTTTTTTTTAAATGTTGTCATATACACACTGTCAAATAGAACCCTGTCAATAATATATTTCTCTAAATATCGACCTGAAATTTAATTTGCAGTAGGCTCCAGTGGTCTGCATAAAATCTCATCGATCAATTGTTATTCCAATTTAGGATTATTTATTTACAACAAATAAAAAATGAGACCCCAAAACAAATAGTATTTCAATCTATCGTGCGCGGTATCAATTGGAATTGCTCACGTTATAAAAAAAAGTCCTATTTAAAGTCGATGAATTTTAATATATTTGTGTAATTAATGTGAAATAAAATAAAAAAACAACCCGTGCCCGCCCTTTATTTCAGTAATTACTGAAGATAAAACCCTCGAAAATTTGACTAGAAAATTACATGATTTTTTAATCTATCGGCCCAGATGCAAAAAGTACAAACATGCATTTAGGGTTTCTGTTTTCGTAAAGGGTTCAAGGTGTGTCCTGGAACCGGCATGGCTTCTAAAAGATAATGATATAAAACTGCAGCAGGACTTTGTATGTTAGGTTAATTAGGGGTCTAATATTGCACAAATAAGGCTTAGGTGCGGACTTTGCATTTTTCGAAAACTGGCAATAGGTACAGGGTACACGTAAGCTGACCTTCTATCGCGTCAGCCGCTATGTGAATTCCATAGGCCGTTTTCGAGAATCACTAACGTTGTTTATTAACGACTAGCGACCCGCCCTCGCTTCGCTTCGGTTTATGTGAGTTTTCTGTAACACCCGTACATGAAACAGGATTTATTATACATATAAACCTTCCTCTTGAAACACTCTATCTATTAATAAAAACCGCATCAAAATCCGTTGCGTAGTTTTAAAGATCTAAGCATACATAGGGACAGACAGCGGAAAGCGACTTTGTTTTATACTATGTAGTGATGATTATGAAAATATTAACGATTACTACGTTCATGCGTTTCTCTGATCGCGTAAGTTGACGCAACAAGTGCGTGCGGGACTCGATTACAATTCAAAAACCTAACGAGTGTTAACGCTTGGATGGAGCTGGTTACGCAGCCAGCATTGAGATAGGAAACTGGACTTTAGATAAAGGTAGAAAAGATAGAAGATAAATCTAACAAAATGGTCGAACCAGAGGCAGTGCGATTGAGAAATCGGAGTTGACGTAATGGATTTCTGTCGGACAGGGGACAGTGCATTATATTATTTACTGAATAAAAACAGTATGCAAAACCGAATAAACATGAATTTTGACTGATTTGCACCATACTAAATATGAGCCTAACGTTCGAAACGCTGATTGTTACTGGTCAAAAAACAGTTAAAACAGTTTTTACTGTCTTGACTGTAAATTCAAATGTGTATAGCATTCTAAATATTGCAAATTAATTGAATAGTTTCCTCATAAGATCGACTATGTACAACGAAGTTGTCAATGGAATATTAATCTAAAATGAATGAAATAACGTAAATTTTCTTATTTAATGATACCTAAGTCATTAAAAAAAAACCACTTCACTTCCTTGTCACTATATCTTTATTTAAATGGCCGTATTATGTACTATTTTTAGTACAAGGGATCTCAGGCGAGTATTGATCAACCAGTAAACGATGTTTTATCTTTTACTATTTTTCAAGCACTTGATGATACCTGTCGTGATTAGTTAAGTTACTCAAAGTATTTTTGCGCTACCGTGAGTAGTAGGTTTTTTGTTGTTGTTGTAATTAAAGGTCAAAATTTGCCTAGACCCAAACTTAGGCTTAAGATAAACATTCTTATATCATCTAGAGAAATAAATACTCAAATAGGTATGTAGAAAATATTCAAGATAAGATCAAATCCTCGCGTTCACCAAATATGTATTTACCCTTTGGCTCGTTCTAACTAGTTCACACTCATTTAGTTGATCATAGTTAATTTAACTACTGAACGGACTGTTCACACGTCTCAATTTACTTAAATTTAAATTACCAACTAATCAACAAAATTCATGTGAACTAGACATTATGCTCGCTAAGAGTTCGCATTGATTGTGTTTCGGTACGTACGACAGTCTGTGACATGGCCAGTAAGTAAATAAATACCTGTGTAAGTATTCCATCTTAGTCTTTCATTCTTATACCATAATAGCGACCAGCTCTCGCTTCGCTTCGGGTTATGTGAGTTACCTGTAACGCCGGACATAATCGATTTTATCATACATAAAACCTTCCTCTTAAATCTATCTATTGATGAAAACATTCAAGCATTAAAATCCGTTGCGTAGTTTGAAAGATCTAAGTGTACATACTCGTACAGAAGAACATAGATAGGGGCGGGAAGTGACTCCGTTTTATACTATGTAGTTAGAGATATCATGAGCCTTTTTTTAAAATAACTACTACAAGGTTGAACAATTCAGGATAAAGTTGCTATGAGATAAACGGTAATACCCAAGAAGCATTATGACATTTTTTTAATACTAAAAATAATTATACGGTTAGTTCGTGTGTTTTCGCGTGGTCTCCAATCGAATACACGTCTGGTCCAGCGGCTTGCGTCCATCCTAAGGCCGCCCCAACGCTGGGTGTATGTCACATTAGACGGCACGCAGGCCATGACTGGATGCAGAGGGCGCAAGATTGGCAGGGATGGAAAAGACTGGAGGAGGCCTAAGTCCATGAATGAAATAAGTAAGGGCTGATATGATGATGATGATGATACGGTTAGTTAACCCTTGCATTCTTTCTTCATACCTTTAGAAGTTGCTTCACCTACTAGTAGTTAAACTTTAAAAAGTTAATTCTTAGGTTACAATAGTTTTTATTTGAAAATGTAAGGATTCATACCCGAGAAGTGTTTGTTTATACTAGTTTATGAAAGCAAAGGTGATCGTATTCTTATCAATACGATAACATTAGGGTCAAAGACCAAGTGAAACAGAGGCCTTTAAATTATTTAGTAGTCGCATTCAAAAGTCCAAGGCAGCTAATGTTGTGTATTACGGTACTGCGGTAGTCTGTGTGCTGTGTCCGTAATTGTTGGGAAATAATAACAGATAATGGCAAGGCGCGAGTGGTAACATTAGTGGTTTTTACGAGCTAGATTGTGCAGGAGTTAGTACAGTCTCAGGGTGACGAGGTATGCGACTTGTCAACTGTATTTCTGTGTTACGATTAATACCGTCTGACTATACATTGAACAAAAATCCCATGAGCGAAGGGTCAAAGTGCACTGTTCGACGAGAAATTTGGTTCAAGAAGACTTTGGTGACTGAAGACGGATATAGGGTACTTCCAATACCGAAAAATTGTGCAGGTAGAGTGGTTTTATCTCAGGAAAGCAGGTTTGGCATGAGTAGGTACTTGTAGTTTATAAACTTTCACAACGTTCATACATACTTAAACGGGATATATACTATTACTGTTATCGCTTATTTGCGACAAAACTGTGCTATCTCCAAACTTGCGATTTTCCCAGTGCGGTGCGTTATATGTGAGTCTGCTCGTGACCACGACCATTGCAACACGATCGAAACTTCGAGATATATATGTATAATGTTTTTACGTGATTAAGTCCCGTGTTAGATTTATAACAGTTTGTAGATGTAGCACGTATAGACACCCACACTACGATCGACTAGGCAGCGACGACAGCTACGTACTCAGACATAACGTGCACGTGCATCTACACACACAAGTATAGCAAACCCACTTTCGTGAGACAAATCATCTGTCAGTAGTTCAGTACCCTTGTGAATACGTTCCCTAAATGAATTTTACGCGGACGTAGGACGGAGACGCAGACTTGTTTAACTATTTTGAACTTCAAGAAAACATCAAGCGGGCTTAAATATCTATATCTCAATATCCGTAAAAAATTTCTCGGACGTAGAAAGTGAGTTAGGTATGTTATGTCAAGCAATATTACGCGACTCAGCAAATAGACCGCAGTTGAACCATAAACACGAAATTAAATTATGCAATATGTGAACAGTATTGTTTGCATGTAGATGGATGACACGTGTATAAGTAATTTTTGGTTAAAACAAGACTTTATGTGACGCACACGAGCCAACCGAATCAGTGTTTGAAAGTGTCTCGCGACGTGATGTCAGTCTCGACAAGGACTCAATGAGTCTACATCAGGTTGGGATTACCTTACGGCTTATGAGTTTTAGGTTTTAGGACAGTCTAGGTGTTGGCTACATGATATGTGTGCCACATAGAATGCCAAGATGATTCCGTCCAAATTGCTAACCCCATCGGCAAGTGGAGCAAGAAGTATTGCTCTATTTAATTTTAATGTGTAGAGGATAGAAGATAGCTGGTAAAATTACTAGCTCCGAGGCACACTATAAAGTCGACAAAGCACCGAAGTTTAAAGAAGAACTTGGCATCCTAACCTGGTGGTGGCGTCAGACCAAGGTCACTAGACTAGTAAGGACATCGAAACTACATCGGTGCGTAGCATATTCAACTACGTTTGATTATTAAATGGTCTATCATTAACGATATCGGTTGTCGAGCAGTCGCCTATTGACGTTCCGACCTATTTGGTCGGGTCAATATAATGAACGAATGTTACGAATATGACCACGGCTCGTATTAGTGGAATATACCACTGCACTGACGACACCTTAGCCTAGTTGGTAGTGGCCTTGCCAACGAAGCTATTGTACCGTACCGGGTCCGTATCCCAGTAAGGGCAGATATTTTCGTGATGAGCGCGAGTATGTTCCTGAGTCTGGGATGAGTTTATCGTTACGTAGTACTCAGCCTACTACTACTACTAGGGGACACCGTTGATGTAAGAAAACGTATCAAAACTTTTATGTGGTCATCTTGCACCGTGTTATAAGTTATAAACAAATATAAGTAGGTGGGTTTTAGTTTTTTTCCCCCTTCTTTTCCTTTATCTCTCACGTAAGATTTTTGGCATATTTTCCTGCTGATTCACGCATGTTATTTTATATTATATTGAATATAATATTTATTGCTTTATACATATAATACTAGATTAAGTATTACCACTGTAATATGTTTAAAAAAATACTGACTGCTGAGTTTCTTGCGGCGTTTCTTCTCAGCAGTTTCTCCTCTTGGGAAGCGCTGGTAGATTCTTGACGTGTAAAAGTGCCCGTACGGCCTACTTACTAAATAAATGTCTTTTATCGTTTTTTTATAGGTCAAATTGTGTCAGATGTCCCCTGATTTTTATGTATTTTTATGAATTTAAATGTGGTAGAAATGCACCCTTAAAAAAACTTCGTATTAAATAATATATTTATTAAGCAGTGATGCAAATCACCCTTTGGAAAAATTTAAAAACGGAAAGTCAACTTTTAAACAGTATAGGCTTGTTTATCACTAACTAGGAACGATGCCATTCAAGTCATGACTACACCCTTATCTTATCTTTAGTTCAAGTCGAACAACCTTGCCCTAGGACTAAGATGTAATGCCTCCCTGTTAGCCTTTTCACCGGCTGTCTTAGGGTATGTCCACATGATCTGGGCGCGGCGCCGTGCCGTGGTGCGAGGCGGCACCAAATTGTACACATGTAGGTACTTACACACGGACACGGCAACAACGGTGTCTTTCCTCGGCGCTATGGTGTCTGACGCTGTAGCGAGAAAGATAGCATTCAAAATCCTGTACTCGACTCTCCCACCGGTCCCAACGTGCGTACATTCATACAAATTTAATTTCTAGGCCACGACGGAAAAACGTCAAACAGACGCAGTACCTACCTAAGTCAGTTCCTCAAAACTTTCTTAAGACTGCGCCGAGCGTACGCCGGATGTACAGTGGCGCCCTCATTGATATTATTGTGTTTTCTAATAAACTAAAGTATTTTCTTGAAATTGGACGGTGTGTTTTTGTACTACAAATAAAAACACAACTTATAAGGTATATTTCATAGTTGAGAAATAATTCACCTTTGAGTTATCAACTTAGCGGAAAAAAGTAGCCACCTTTTTCCCGTTAAGCTGGTTACTGAAAGGGTAATTGTTATTAAAGTTTGTTGCGTATCACATAAATTGTGTTTTTACTTGCGCTACAAAAATGCATCGTCTTATTTCAAGGAAATTCTTTAGTTAATTAGAAAACACAATAATAGTAATGAGGGCGCTACAGGACGCTCGAAAGTTTGCTCGCTGCAGTCTTAAGATACTTTGACATAGTTCCCAGAAATCCATGTGTACTTAGTACTTAATACGTTTTGTACTGCACTAACATTGTATGGCCACTGATAAATCAGACTTACAAAATATGCTGTCTGTTACCGTCTCGGACCAAGTTTTTGCACATACATTATTTGGCAAAGAGCGTGTCGTTGCGTGCGTTAGTTCCACGCCGGTGGTGGTGCGGTTACGCGATTTACCCGAATTGTTGGAGTATTGCAACCACCGGTAATTCTGGTGGCTTGCGTGCCCGCTCGTATGCGCAACAAGGAAATTATTCATCTAAGCTTTTCGTTTTAAAACGAGATATTACTCGGGAAATAGTGAGAGGTGTTAGCCACTTCTGGCCCCTTATTCTACTTTGGTTTAAGTTTGTAGTTCTTAGCTTAAGCTTTTTTAGATAGGGAACCCTTTAGAAACAGTAATTATTACCAGAGCCCTAAAATGCTGTTTTATGTTAGTTATAATAATTATATATAAGTACTTTTCATAAGGGCGATCGTAAGGTTGATTTTTCTGCAGACCTCGCAGCGGCCTTTCAGAGCCTTGAAATGGCGCGGTGGAGGGCGTTGAAATGAAATATTTTAGTCGGTCATGAAATAATTCAGATAACACGAAAAAACTCATATTATTTTTGTTTACTGCTTAAGAAATAAGCTGAAAAACTAGTCACTTTTAATCTAAGCATGATTTCACGCAATATTGAACTTTGACCATGACCCTAATAACTATAAATGATTTTCTCACTTATTTTAACTCTAATGTAATGAATTTATCCGAAGTCTTCTCACTATACATAGAGGTCTTTATTAGCCATGTAAAACTCAAAGGTTAGACAAGGGCGATAAAAAACGCATAACAATATGTCTTCGTATGCAATTAGGTACGTATTGCAGATAATTATGCACGTATTACACAGTCATTCTTTATTGTTTGTACTTAACCTTAGGCCTCGAGGCGATACGCCAACTAATTTGTATATAACCTACTTGTCATGAATATATACATACAGGACAAAAATATAAAGTACCTGTTGAAGAGATACCTGCATTTTTAACTATATTCAGCCCGTTTAAAAAATCAATCTCGTTGTTCTTGTTTCAAAACACTAGGTACTTACATTATATTAACTCGTACAGAAGAAGTAGTAAGCCATGAGATGCAGAATGAGATATATTCTTTCAGTAACAAATTAACAATGAAGAAATATTCGACTAACACTATGCTTTAGCTTAGCCTCCTTTGAAGCACTGTGATAAAATGTTCGTAACACTCGTACAAACTGAAACTCAAACTCATAAAGACATTAAAGTTTATTTTCAATCATAAAAACTTAAGGTGCCTATTCCTTTATTTTGAAATAATTGTGAATGGCAAAATACTTGTGGTGTTATGTTATCACGGCTAATAAGGAATTGTTTCTAGTCGCAAGTTTTTATATTATTTTTGGTATTGGAGGTAAACGAGCAGACGGATCGCCTGATGGTAAGCGATTACAGTCACCCGACCCCCGACCGTCGTTTATAATTTAATTGTTTTATGCAATAAATAAACTAAAACTAAACTAAAACTAGACACCTGCAGCACCAGAGGAGTCACATAGGTCAATCTCAATCTTAAATTTGATTTCCTCAATCAAATCGCGAACTGGCGTATGGCGAACCCCTGGAGGTTCGCAAGCCAACCCTTTGGGAAACCTTGATACGAGTATGAGGTGTTCAAACATAATATAAATTCGACTCTACTGTTAATGGGCGTTGGAACGTGTTCATAGTATTTACCTTACTTTTGATAGTTTCTGTATGATTATTTGGTTATTCGCGTTTTGTACTTTTTTGTGTGCAATAAAGGTAAAATAAATAAATAAATAAATATATGTATGCTTATATATTGGATAGCGGCAGTGGCCAGTGACTGAGATTTTTTTATGCATCTACTTTTAGTTGAGCAAGTTTTGCGACAATTTTTCCATTTTGGTAAGCAGACAGTCGGACTGGTGATCTAACGGAGGGAGGTTTCGTTGCTTAAAATCTGGTTTGGAATTCTAAAACATTTAATCGCTAGGGTAAGCGCTTCCCATCTAGGCGACCGGATATCTTATCCCCTAGACTAGTGACTAGAGGCACTAACCCAACACGTTTTGCCACATCAATCACCAATAATTTCCAGCCGTTAATCATAACACTGACGATTGTTTCTCCGGCTTGTAATTAATATTGAGCGCAAAACAAGAAAAATGCTATTCAAATTGACCGTTTCCGTAGAGCACAGGACGTTGGCGAAGGACGGAGGAAGCCGGGATGAGCTCTCGACCAGGGTAATGAGGAACTACCGTTGGATTAATCGATTTCTTCTGAGATTTATCAGGTCAAGGGGTGGAATATTAAATATTAACAAGTATAATCAATGCTAATTTTCCCCTTATATGGATTTATACAATTTTCGTTCTGTCACCGGCAATAATATTATCTGTTATCCCACTGAAAATATCTGACTAGCTCTTATAGGGCCGTGTAAGTCATTTTCTAGAAAAAAAAGTTGTATGTGTTACCTGTTTTGGCTGTTTTCTACGTTTCATATATCAAGTCCGCTTACTGGAAGCGTTGGGTAACAGTTCATGATTAGGGTTAGGACTTTTGGTGGCATATCGTGGTTCTAGAATCCATGGAGTCGCTATTTCCTAATTATTATAATACATGACAGTTTGATTTTGACCTTCAGTATTGTCATATTTCAAAATAAACTAAATACATGTTTAGTTCGGTTCATATATACCTACTAACATTTGTTTGTTTTAACGCTTTCACAGCAGGGATATCTTCCATACCACAATTAATTTAAATTGGTTTAGCGGTTTAATGAATAAATGAATTTTGAAATTTTAAAATAATGAAGGTCAAAATCAAAGTGGTATGTATTATAATAAATAGGAAGTAGCGACTCCATGGATTCTAGAACCACGATATGCCACCAAAAGTCCTAACCCTATTCATGATATCGTCGCCGTAGAGCGAAAATTCACCAAGTCTCACTTTTGTCATTTTGAGTTATGAAGGTTTTAATAAAATAAAGTTTGAAAAAAATATTACTCGATTATTGTAAGGGATAAAAGTGGTTTTGTAGTCTTATCTAGTGGACATTTTATTGTTTCTTTAGGCTACACCTGGTAAAAGTCATTAACTCTAATAATTTTATAGATAATTGCAAAAAACATTTTTGCCCCTCAAGTCTTATGCCCAAATTGTGACTTAGTGATTTTTAGACCGGATTTAGTGACTTTTTTCCCAATTTTTACTTGTTTTGAAATAAACTAAGTTAATTTAGTTAAATTTTAACTCTAATAATAAAGTTCGTTATATTTATCTAGTAGAACCTAACTTGATTGTTTTTTGTTAGGGTTTATTGTTAGGTTTTCAGATAAAACACCATAATGAGAATAATAGTTTAATAAAATAAGTAAAATCATAAGTGTCTGCAAACTTTATATTATAACACAATTAAAGTAACATTTTACTCTTCACCTTCCTCTGTAATGTCCGGTTGACATAGCCTGTCAACTGCTTCCGTGCTGGTACGCAAAGACCTGTACCACGAATGCAGCTCTTGTGGTACTATGCCTTTGTTGCATAGACCAATGAGGTCTTTCTTTTTTGCCTCCGAAATGGGTAAAGGAGTCGCGTAAGCGTGTGGGATGTGATAAGCTTTTAGCTGTGTTATCCATTCTTATTTGGTATCATTGTTATCACAAGCTGGGTCTTGCATCTTGCGTCTATTTGTGCGGCGAAGCGACTTTGGTGCTGCATTAGTTAAATCATAATTCTGGGTCAATAGAAAAGTTACATACATACCGTCACGCCTTCATCCCAGAGTGGGGTAGGCAGAGCTACAGAATTACCAACAACTTTAACAGCCAGTTGTTAATTCTGTAACCACATTTTGCACAAACAGGCTAAGATGAATATCATGTGTATATTAGTGACAGGTTGCAAGCCCATCGCCTAAAAATACTACAAGCCTTTAATCCCTTAGTCGTCTCTTACGACTTCCACAGGAAGGTATGGAGTGGTACTATTCTATTCTGCCGGCAACCACACGGCTAATAGAAAAGTTCTAATGTATAAACAAAACCAAACGAACTAATCTGTACTAATTTAATTTAATTTGTTTACATCTTTCTATTGACTCCGAACTCTCAGTAGGATTATAAGTACAGTCACCAGCAATAATATATTATTCAACATTGGGCGAAAAATATCTGACACACTCTTATACCTGTAGTAACAAAGACGTGTCAGATGTTTTTGCGGCCAATGTTGAATAATATAATTATTGCTGGTGACTGTACTAGTTGACTTAACTATAGACCAAAATCCCGGCCCGGTTAGATGCTATGTATTTCGAAATAAAATCTGTGCCATGCATGCGATATAAGTTATATTTTATAGAAATAAATTCATAAACCGGTATTAGTAATCAGCAAACACAAAACACACCATACAATTAAATTAAAAAGCTTGTTAGGTATAATGATATCACACTTTATATAACCATGTAACTAAATTCGGTTAAAAAGCATGCCTTTGAATTTGACTCCAGAATAATCTGGCCAAATTAACTTGATAATAATCAATGCGCTTATTCAAAATTCACTGCGTGACGAAACACGCTCCTTACACACTTGCTGGTTTATCCTCTTGACGTCAATCTCGCAAACGAGTCGTTTTAACGGAATTTTCATTGTTGTACATTGTGGAAACTCTATGCTTTCCGAAGCCGCCATTGTTAATAAACTTACGAGTACTTAAAGTTATGTTATATACAATTAAATAGTTGAATAGGTATCGTGGTCCTTTTTTACATCAAGCTTGAATGAAACGAGCGCGTGTGGTGTGAATGAAAAAGAAATGGTTTAATAAATGAAAACGTAGGTATTCAAATCTCACTCATAATTGTTATTCTCTCAAACACGCGGTCGGACGAACGGACGAGTGAATATGGCAGCGGCGAGTTTAAGTAGTCCCGTCAGAGCGAACAAAACACATTTTAGCACGTGCATTCTCAATTAGGCAGCCTTATACGTTCGATCTTGTCGACAGAAGCCATGCTACTGAGAGAATCACACCCCGGGTAACGAACCTCAGGACTCCTTATTCCGACCATTGGTTATAAGATTTATAAAAAAAACAGAAATTTGCTAAACAGGCAAGAGAATTCAAACAAAACAAGCATTAGGCATCACACTGCAAGTAATGAAAAACATTTAGTTACATTGCGGTCAATCTTGTTCTTCTTGGCTTACCAATTACACGTACATCTCAATAGGAACCTATAAAACAGTATACCTAGTACGTTATTTAAAATGTTTGTTTTTTTCCACCAAAACGATGATGTAATAATGTAGTTATTACACTGTGCCCGAGACGTACCCGAAGGATTTTAACCATCGATTCTAGACCCTATTTGGAGTATATAATGTGGTATAACATGTAGTATAATAACGCACAATTTCCGAGATTTTTATTCTGTAAAAACAATTCCATAGTTTATTTAATTTGAACTCTATCGCCTTAACATAAAGCATTATTTACCAAGAGAGATTCATGTTGTAAATAGCAATATCATCAATGTACAACATAAATAAATTTAATCATTAAGGGCCTGTTTCACAATCGACAAGTAAATTTATCTGTCACATAAAGTTGTCTCTCTCCTTGTCTATTTTCAAGTGTACGACAAAGAAAGGGCTAAACTTATCCGTCAAATATCCTTTACTTGTCGATTGAAAAACAGGCGGTAAATGTTATACCACATTATATACTCCAAATAGGGTCTAGAATCGAAGGTTATAATCCTTCGGGTACGTCCCGGGCACGGTGTATAATCATTATTACTTAATTGAGAAACTTTAATAACAAAAATACTTACCTCATTGCCGCACTCACGAAAAAATTAACTAACTTACGGGCGAAATTCACCTATATTACATCGACGCACGTTGAAGTCGTACAAATATTCATCAAATGTAATTAATTAATGATCTAAACAAGCATTGGTACCCTGTTTAATAGGAAAAAATTAACTCAAACAGTTTAATAAATTTTCGTTTACAATAAACTGTCCACATTGTCTATGTGTGACGATTGAGAAATCATTAAATAGACTTAGTTAGTTTTCGCTTTCATATTTTCTGACAAAACTATTACTCAGAAATTAGCTAAGTAATTTTAGTGACTTTTTGAATAAAGTAGTTCTTGATCGTGACTTCGGAATATTTAGAGAAAAAGTTACCAAGACGATTTAGGTGCATTCATTGTACGGTTTCATGTAGACCATAAATAATCAAACGAATTAGGTAATTCTTCCCTTACGTAGTGAGAGACGAAGTATAATTTAATGACTTCTGTTACTTTTTAAAATCGAAACTATAATAGCTATGTCCATAATAATAAGACTGAAATTTGCACAAAAAAAAATCGATTTCGATGACATTCATAACTAAATTTCGGGCATTTTTCGACTTGGTGAATTTTCGCTCTACGGCGACGATATAAGAGAATAGAATAGAAGAGAATAAACTTTATTTCAGACTACAAGGCCCATATTTACAACCCATAACGCGTACCCGTTTAGTTATTTATTTATTTTGTTAATTTATAGGAACTTGGAGTGTCAGGTGTATACGACAGGACTCCATCTAGATCAAATTAAATAAGAGCGAGTATAGATTCGTGATACACCATAGGAATACTGTTAATAAATCACGAAGATCTGTAATGATCTATTTACGTAGCTAAAGTAGGGATGTTAGGTACTTCTTTCGTTTATAACGTGTAACATCGGTCATCGTTCTAGTTGGGGAGCAAAGAGTGAAGAATAAGTATTGTTTTGTTCCAGCATTAAGTAAAATGTCACCTTAAGATTTTCAAGTGTAACCTCACCTAATGTTAAATGTGGATTAACTTAACTATTTATGTTGTTACAGCGGTGGTGTGAGGGTGCGCGCGCAACCATGGCGGCGACCAAGTACTCGCACCCTTTCATGCAGGGGCTGAAGCCGCCGCCCGAGGGGTACGAGGAGGAAACGCAGCAGATCAGAGAGTGGTGAGTTCAAATTCGAAGTAGTGGAGAGTAGATCAGAGAGTAGTTAGCTCAAATTATTCAAAGTTGAGGTCAAATTCAAGTGGGCTGCTGTATCGTTTCTTGTTTTTTTTATCCCCCTAACATTCGCAAAGTAGGGATACTTATTACTTAATAGTAATTTAGAAATTACTCGGTTACAGTATCACTTGTACTCTTATTCATAAACGCACGATAACTAAAGTATGCTTTGACCTTATCCTTCATCGTGACATTTTAAATTGACAGAAAGAGACAAAGAAAACATTAACTAAAATAGGTTTATTATGCGTTAGACAAATATAGGCTCAGAGTTAATTAGCGTGGAAGGTTTGCTCCATATATCCTCAATAAAATAAGCTGTAATAACACATTCAAGAGGAAGTTGAAGATATCAAATAGTCGGAAGTGGCCTGTGTTGCTTAAAAGAGGAACGCAATGTGGCAACTGCACTCGTTTGCGTCATATTTGCGTAATGCACGCAAAGTTTATCGATTCTAGTGGCGTCAGACCGTGAAGCTAACATATTTATTAGCCCCTTTACTATTACTATAAGCCGCGAAATAAAATAATAAAAACAAAAAAAAGAGTTTAAGCCTCTTTGGACCAGAGCTTTGTATGGAGTTGGAGGTTGGGTAATGAAAATAATTAACGTAACTAGCATTGCTTTCCCGACTACCTTTTCGTGGTTAAGAATCCAATTATTATAATTTCTAAGACTGGATTTAATGGCCCCTCCTTCAGCTTCCTATAATGACGTCAAGTGAATCTGTACTTTATTGTTGCGTTAATAAACTTGGAATCTTTTGTGGATTAAATGTGCAATTAATTTATAAACCAGGATAATTATTAGAAAACCTGTCAACCGTGAGTTTAATCCGCTTCCTAACGGTTTTGTGCGGAAGTTGATTTTGACTGCAGTTTTTTTTTGTTTTAAATCTGGTTCTAACTGTGTCATAACTACTCAGAACGCAAATATCCCTGTTATCTTCAGGGTCGTGGAACTCATACTTTGAATTTATAGGTACAAAGGTACATAAAATCTAATGAAATCTTCAAGACGACCTACCACAGGACAGGAGTTAGGATCCATCGGGACCTCCGACAGATTGATTTAAGTATTCTTTATTGAACAAAAACAATGTAAGGCATTCTTCACTAGAGCACTTGCAGGGCGGAGATTGCTGTAGGAGTAAAATGCACCAAAAGGCTTAATACTGACTTTTTTAAATGCAAACAAAACCAATTCAGATAGTAAAGCATAAAAAAAACAAGGTATCAATTCCGTATGCGAAGAAATTATTTTGGAATTCAGTGCCCGGTTTTTAATTTGCATTACAAAGCGTACCCGACATCGAGTTCTTGACTCGGAACATGTTAACAACATTAACTTCACTTAGAGAGGATCATTATCGTAGAGCACCAAACAATAGCTGCCATATTCATTCTCACGTGTTCTATATTTTTCTCCCATCGCAAAAACCATTTAACTTCTAACATTACACAAACATACAAGAATATTATTTATTCTTAATGCTTAAACATATACAATTTTTACTTCAACATCGTATTGCATTCTTGCAGTTTTGAATTAACCTGTTTACGTGCTCAGAGATATTAATGTCAGCAGGCTAAACGGACATACCAAAGCTTTATATTACTGCGTGTCATCATTTTACAATTATATAATAAACATTATAGAAATCTGTAAGCCTGTGTAGTTTTGGGGAATTGGTACAATTTTAAGTAATATGAATATTTAAAATATAAAAAAGTATTCAATATCTTTCTTTATCTTTTGACTCTCATTTTATATGTGACATGAATCGCATGATGCAAAACAAAAAGTATGTTTTTGTTATTTTCCTATTTTTCCCCAAATTTAACTACTTACTACAATTAGAAATCATTTATTTAACTAACGTTATACTTACCTAAGTTCAGTCACGAAACTTTATATTTGCACCACATGTATTTGCTTCCAATGCTATCCAGTTTCAAGGGTTCCATTTTTCTTCGAAAATGCGGGACGGATTGCAAATAGCAAATCAAACGCTGGAACAAAAAGGTTAATAGAAATTCCAGACGGGTCTGCCACTACGAAATGTCAAACATTACAAACTATGGAAACGTGGAATTTAAAGGGGTACAATAACTTATTGTTACTCTGTCCATACATATAGGTATAGCCACTGTGTGCAGAAAATCCGCGGACAAGAAATAAAACCTTTTACATTCACAGTACGAAACGTGGTTTATTTTTAATGTCACTTTACTGAAGCAGTACTTATTAGTTGTAGGAGCTCGTTAGAGAAGGATTTCTCAACTTGGACTCCTTGGTTTAGATATGTTGCAAATGATTCGGAATCTAGAACGAAATACTGTATTTCCATATTGCTTACCTTTCGAGTTGCGTTGATTGAAAATGGTGAAAGTAACTTGTCTGGACTCTAATTTTTATCGAGTTTATGTCTATTTCTATGGCACGCTCTACAGCCTAAACGGCTTGATGGAATTTGACATATGAGATGTCGTTAGATTTGTCTTGGTTGTGGGAGTGACATAGGTTTAATAATATATATATTTTTTTAAATATATATCAGGGAACAATATCACGCCAATTGACCTAGTCTCAAACTAACGAACAAAAGAACGATAAAAATACTTATATATAGAAATATATATCTAAATAGATAAAAGTCATCTATGACATAAGAACAAATGAGTCATATAGAAGCAAAGTCAGCAACATCCAATATGGTTGAAAATCGTATAGAAGATGTTTTTTATTTAGCCATTATTTTAACAAAGTATACCACTACATTCAAAGATTCTACACTAAAATAATTGGATGTTACTGACTTTGCTTCTATTTGACTCAAATATTCGCTTTCATCACATAATTATCTGCCCTTACCGGGATTTGAACCCAGGACCGGTAGCTCCTTTGGCAGGGTCACTACCAATACCAACAAGGCCAACGAGGTAGTCAGAATAATAATAATTTAGACGACGATATCAAAAATGCAGTACTTGTTTTCCATATGATAACATGTGTATTAGACATTCATGGACGACTAAATTAAAACCACTTCATTTCAATGATACGTCAGGTATTTGAATCGCCTTTAGGTAAGTACTATTCGTTAAAGAGTTTTGAACCTATCTGTAGCACAAATCCCTACTACTCTACGTTTTCTTACAATTCTTTACTGCTCGATGACGAGACAAAATTCAATGTCAATGTCGTATATGTATCTTTGTTTTGTTGCATATATAATTTTTTTTTCCACTAGGTATAATTCCGCCATTGTCAGGTTAAAGGAAGGCGCACATTTACGGAGACAGTAATCAATAATGTCAATATGGATATACATACATACATAAACTCACGCCTTTATTATTAGAGCTACAGAATTTCCAACAACTCTAAAAACTTGTTGATAATTCTGTAACCAAATTTTGCACACTTAGGCTAAGATGTTCACCAGTGTACTCGTATTATATGTATAGTGACAGGTTGCAAGCCCATCGCCTAACAGTACTACACGCCTTTATTCCCTTAGTCGGCTTTTACGACCTCCTTCGGAAGACACAGAGAGGCACTATTCTAACCCGGCCACCACATGGGGATATAATATGGTATAAGTATCGGTACAATTTCGACTTGTTATCAAATTTTAGCCATGCCGGCTTAGAATAGTACCTACCCTTGCCATGAGTTACAATTACCGTACTCGCTAGCGAGTCGAATGCTCTGTCCCTCGCAGACAGAAGTATTCTTATAGAGTGCAAGGGACAGAGCATTACTACTCCATGTCTTCTCGTGGAAGTCGTAAGAGGCGACTAAGGGAATAAAGTCGTGTATAGTACAGTCAGCGTCAGAGAAAAGTAGCTGTAAATTCAAAAACCATACACTAGTTGATAGATGGATCTTAGTACAAAAATTTTACATACAATTTATACATTCCTGTCGTGGCCTTGTCACAAAGGCATTGCAGGGTATTTAATGAAATAATAATAGCTAAACCCTCTTGTTTTTCACTTTGAGTTTTATTACGGCGTCCTTCAGTTGGTTTTTTTTCAAGTCGTCAAACTTTGCGTGTTGCGTCGTGCAACGACGTTTTTAATTGGTTATTAAGTAACTTGTAACATAATAATATGCTAATTCTACTCTTATATGATTTTTGCGTTGTTTATTTACTGTCCATTGTTCATTTTACTTAAACAGAAAGACAAGTTTAAGCGACGCGCCCCTCCTCAATTAACTATACGGTTGAAAATAATTTATGGTACTTATAGGTAAAAAACTCAAGTAAAAGTCCTCTTGCATGTAATTGAAACACATCTATTGACGGTACGACATTCTATATTTGAAATTTGACGTAAATTCCATGTTAGTTTTGTACACAACTACATGTAAGAGAGCCTTTACTTAAGTTTTTTTACCTAAACCTACTTAGGGCCTGTTGCTTGATCAATAGTTAAACTAACTAATTGTTAAAATTTGAAAATGAATCGAAAATTAAAGGAATCTCAAGGAAATGTGTCAAATTTTTAATTCCTTTTTCGAAATTTAACAATTAGTACTGATCAAACAACAGGCCCTTAGTCGCGTAACATTTGCGTTAAAAATGTTAAGTGATTCGACCAGAAACAAAACCTGCGAAAGTGACTTTCTTGCTCTTACTGGAGCTAGGTGTGATGCTCTAGTATAAATACAGAAAGGAAGCCTGCGCGCTATAAGCATCATGCTACCAAACCTAAGTGTAAAAGTCAATAAAAACTGATATTTTTTAATTTAACACTAAACTTTGAGAGTAAGTATTCTGTGGGCTTATAAGCAAAGTGTGTGGTCTGTATCCAAGGCATCATGGGTTGAGTCAAAAACAAAAAACAATACCGTGCAGGAGAATGTCGGACCATGCACAGTGTAGGGATCCAAAACCGTTACCACAAACCAAAAAAACAAATTTTCTATTTAAGTATATTTGGTGTTAGGCGATTTTTAGTTGGTAAACACTTTAGTCGCCTGTATTTCAGAAACTAATAAATTCTACTCATATAGTCGTGATAGTTTTCCTTTTAGGTTCTTGGCGAGATGAGCTTAAAGCCTTTCAGCACGATTGGCGGGAGACTGCCCAAAACCGAATTACGTGGAAGGATGGGAAGGAGGCCTTTGCCCAGCAGTGGGACATTCCGGGCTAATAATAATAATAATATATAATACATTAGCATTCATTAAAGATATCTTTCGATTTTATTATTTATAAGTAACTTTATTTTTTCAAAATTTTGTTTAACAACTTTGTCGGCGTAATTTCAACGTTTATACATTGCATTGTAGCAAAGGTTTGTGGTACCAAGACTATCTGAGTTAAATCGCGGACAGAATGACGGACAGACGTAGCGAAATTATAAGGGGTCCTTGTTTACTAAGGAACCCTAAAAACGAGTTAAAGAAATATATTTTCAAATTATCTAGCTGCTGAGTCAAAACAGTTATCATGAAATATCGCTGAACACGTTAAGATACAGCGCTCACACAAGGTTCGAGGGCTTGGCGAACTTTTTTGCATAAATTTGCTTGATTGGACATATTTTTGTCTATTATTTATGTAAACCTTGCCCATTGTGCTTTTTCTATGTAAGAAGTGGGAAAGGAACTATCTGGTAATATCACTAATTATAATTAGGTAGGTACTTAATCAAAATTTCGGGGTTAAGTAAAGCAGGAAGCTGTCAAGTCCCTTAGTCCTCCCACTTAATACAGGGTGTTCGGCACATGGACCGTAAATTTTTTTTGGGATTTTGTTGGGGTTATTTGTTATTTTTTCGCCCTTGGACTTAGGGTCTTATGGGTCACAGTTTTGGAGATATGATTTGTTAAATGTTTTTTCTAAAAAAATCCGAAATTCCTCCTTTAAACGTTCGTAACTTTTTTATTAATGCGTGTTACAGAAAAATATGTTGTATTTAAAACTTGTTGTCTAATAGTCTTTATTCTAATTGATAGTCTCATAGAGACGTACGAGGTTTTTTATTTCACAATTTTACTGTGTGTGAAAAAAACCAACTTCAAAATTCAATTATTAAAGACCTAAATACAATTTTGGGGTTCATTTCGTTTCAAAAACTTCTTTAGCTAATTACCTTTCTAACGATGTGCTACACATTAGTAAAAAGTAAACGGGAATATCCACATTTTCAAAGAAAAGTTCGAGAGCACCTAGATAACTGGTTTCCTAACTGGTGGATAGGCAGAAGCAGCCCGATACCTTGGCCCGCAAGTTCTCCAGACCTAACGCCCTTAGACTTTTATTCTGTGGACTGGCAAAATAGACCAGGGGGTCTAATGTGGCTGCGTTTATCGCGTGATAAATTTTGGATAAAGCATGCGTCACCTTCTGACAGGTAAATAAGTACATGTGTCAAATAGTGACGGATGCTTTATCCACAGTTGACACGCGATATAGACGCAGCTATACTAGGCCCGCAGGGTCGATAATTTTTAAAACCAAAAAAAATAATAGTAGGATGAAACCCATTAGAAAAGGAGGGGAATATTATAAAAATAAAAGGATAAATAATTTACGGGCGATCTGAGGTCGGGAAGGGTATGGGGGTGAGTTTTTAAGGGTAAAAAACGGTTTTTCTCGATTTCCGGCAAAACTAAAAGTCCTATCGAAAAAAGTCAAATGGCAAAGTTGTAGGTAATAAAAAGATCTAAAACTTTTGTATTTACACTTTATTCACATAACCTCAAAATTTATGTGAAAAATCCAAAAAACCAAGTTTTTGGTTTTTTATTTTTATCTTTTACAAAAAATTTTTTTTTTAACGAAATTTGGTGAAAACTTACCTTCTTATGTCCCAAATACGATTAAAAATATTTATTTTTTCACCTTATTTTGAATTAATATCGAAAAAACACCCTGATTTTCAATCGAAAATTCACCCGTCAAAATATCAGCTTTTTTCAAAAAGTTGGTATGGTTTCTGTTCGTTGAAATCTCTACTTTCCGATGGTGAAAATAAAAATATGTTACTACGGTAAATCTTCTCAGAAAATGCAATCATCCATACTGATAATCTGAAAAGACAAAATCGAATTAATAATGCCTTCACTATTTTATCGTGAATAAACTCCCATGAAAAAAAAAATATCGTAAATTATTTTTCCTTTCATTTTTATAATATTGCCCTCCTTTTCCAATGGGTTTCATCCTACTATTATTTTTTTTCACTTTTTATTATTTTTAAAGGCTTCTACCCTGGTCTAAAAGAACTAGTTTATGTTACGGAGGTGCCCACGCAATTTCTCAAGTATTTTTTAAATAAAACTTTATTTCAATACTTTATAAGTACTGAAGCGAAGTTTTATTTAACAAATAAGGCGTTAGGTCTGGAGAACTTGCGGGCCAAGGTATCGGGCCGCTTCTGCCTATCCACCAGTTAGGAAACCAGTTATCTAGGTGCTCTCGAACTTTCCTTTGAAAATGTGGATATTCCCGTTTACTTTTTACTAATGTGTAGCACATCGTAAAATTGTATTTAGGTCTTTAATAATTGAATTTTGAAGTTGGTTTTTTTTCACACAAACAGTAAAATTGTGAAATAAAAAACCTCGTACGTCTCTATGAGACTATCAATTAGAATAAAGACTAATAGTATTTGAACTAGCATGTATTAACAAGTTTTAAATACAACATATTTTTCTGTAACACGCATTAATAAAAAAGTTACGAACGTTTAAAGGAGGAATTTCGGTTTTTTTTAGAAAAAACATTTAACAAATCATATCTCCAAAAGCGTGACCCTTATGACCCTAAGTTCAAGGGCGAAAAGATAACAAATAACCCCAACAATATCCCAAAAAAAATTGACGGTCCATGTGCCGAACACCCTGTATATTGGCCTAGTTGGTAGTGACCCTGCCTACGAAGCTGGCGGTCCTGGGTTCAAATCCCGGTAAGGGCAGATATTAGTGTGATGAGCGTGAATATTTTATCCTGAGTCATGGATGTTTTCTATATATTTAAGTATATATTTCTCTTTATAAGTATTTATATCGTTGTCTAGTACCCATAATACAAAAGCCTTGAGCTTAGTTTGGGACTAGGTCAATTGGTGTGACATTGTCCACTGATATTTATTTATTTATTTATTTATTTATTTACTACAGTTACACGTAAATAGTGATATAAATAAACAATAAGTATTGTATAATACAATATTAGGTACCTAGTTTAGGAATATAATGCGAGTTAGCGAGGCGGACCGATGACTTCAAAAAATAGTTGGAATTTGCTACGAGCGATAGATAGCATGGTGGCAATTGACAGAAGATTTTTTTTTTAAATCAAGCGTATAGAAGTTTTAAGTCTATGTATAGCACTAGCTGTGACGTTGAAAATACCATTTGACGTTTAAATGGGTTTATTTATTTCCTTAGTAAATAATAAACAAACAATAACAAAATAATAGTTTGGTTGTGAGAAAAACCTCTATACCTAAGCATGTTTTATTATCAGTTGGTACACCTTTTAAAACAGTCCCAGTTGTCAATTCATTGCGGACGCTCATATCCAGCAGTGGACGTCTGACATGACGATGATAGTGATGATGATGATAATGATGATGATGATGATAATGATGATGATGAAGTGATGATAATTATAACCAGTCAAGATAGTTGTAGTACCATAACATGACTATTGATTTTTTACCTAGCAGAGCCCAGTTATAACCACACGAGCTGTGTGTAGCAGTTGAGAACACCGCATTGCAAAGTCACGTAGTATGCATTGACTTTTGGCCCGCACCGCTGCAGAATTATTAAATACCTAGTGCCCTAGTCAGATGCATAACGCTAAACTTAGCGTTAAAATCGCTAACTAGCGATTTTCGAAAATAAACAGTAACGTAACGTTTGACGTAAGCTTGTAACAGATTGCGTCGGTCACTTATGTCAAATCTACATATTTCGAGTTGATAGAAAAGACAAGCGTTAGCAGCATTTACATTTTGGCTGGGCCTACAGACTAATATCAGTCAGTAGCAGTTATTCTCAGACCCAAGAAAAGTGGCGTTATAAAGAGAGAGAACTGTGAAGAGACGTTTAAATCGTGTAGCTGTCAAAAAAAAAACATGATTTTTATACATGCGGTTTTTCAGCCGCACAATCCATTTAAGGAGCTCCATGGTTCCAATGGTTCTTACCTTTTATCTGTATGTACCTACTTTTCCTTGGGTTACGTATTAGATCGCCTAAAATTAATAAGCCTAGGTATTGTATCCTAATACCTACAAGTTCATAATACCTAATGGCCTTTTTTACAAAAACCGAAAAGTTTTCAGGATTTTTTAAAAGGCCATTTTATAGAACTCACTAGGATAGGTTAGGTTAGTTTTATAACAACCCTAAAAAATTTACGCTTTCCATAAAAAAGTCAATAAGGTTTTATGAACTTTTAGGGATTATGATACATTAGGCTTATTAATTTTAGGTGTTCTGATACGTAACCATTTTGATTGAGAGTACTCACTGCATCTGTACACTTTGTTTCAATGTGATAGGTCATAGGTCGTTACTCTGGAAGTTATTAAGGATGATTTAACCGACCCAGTTCTGAGCTAGCCGGTATACAAGTTTTGAATGTGACACAGTAGACAGTTATAGAATGTCTATCAATAATGTTTATGATAGGTACAGTCAGCGTCAGACATAAGGTAACATTCAAAGTGCTCAAATAGTTCAGTACAAATTGTATGGTATAGCACTTTAAATGTTACCTTATACATGACGCTGACTGTACCTACTCGTAGTAAGAGGACGAGGAAGACCTAGTAAGAGGTCTTAAAAAGTACTCGGGGTTGGGGTAAAATTGGTTAATTAATTAATTGCACTGTACCTAAAGACTTATAAAAATAGAAATACCTAATAGATAATAATTACATCGTGTAGTAAATAACTTTAAGAATTCATTTACATGATATGTGCGTGTAAGCACGATAAAGAGGATGATTGATAATTTAGGCAATTTTACAGGGCAAAAGGGCAACGTTTTTATACTGGCCGGATGACGTGCAATCTCTTCATACAAATTTAAAAGCGACGGCCTTCTCGCCGTATACGGCTGATCCTAGTTTTCAATGCGTTTGCAGCTAGAATGACGAGAAGAACGCAGCCAAATCGCGTCCAAACTGACAATGTCGAATGACAGTTCAGTGTAAAGTCAAAAATATCTACACACCCGTGTGACACTGAAAATAAGGTATAGATATTAGGGGTTTAAACTGTCAATGGCGTGGCTTATATCAGGCCCATGATCCCGGAATTTATCGATATTGCTATATATATCGTCGCGTAATAATGGTGACAAGGTACTAAAATTGAAAACTTAAGTTTTTACAATTTAAACTTGTGTGGGTCGTTATACGAACAAAAACACCGCTATGGCTGCTACTGTTTATTTATATGTCTCATCGTTTCCTGAAAATAATACCGCAGCTGTCCCCAGTTAACCATCCTGACGATGATAGCTGACAAGTGGGAAACGTCGTCTCGGTCCCCACTTGTCACCTATCATCGACGGCGTCGAGTGGCCTTGAGGCCCTGCCAAAATGCACTATGCTAACTAGCGTTTCTATTCGTTTCGATTTTAAGCCAATCGCGTCACTGGTAGATGACGTGACACGAAGAGTCACGTGATCTACCATCAACGCGATTGGTTTAAAAAACGAAACGAATAGAAACGCTAGTTAGCGTAATGCATCATGGCAGAGCCTCCTTGTGGCTTGTGTGAAAGATGTCGTGTTTCATCAACATCAATTTTGTCAAATCAGGACCATGCTATTTTGTTTACTCGGTGTTAATATTAAGTTACCTTATTCTGTAAGGTACTTGTATTGTAACCATGTTCGTTATTGTTGATCGACATAAACTGGTTTTAATCTTATTCTGTATACGTGAGTAGGTACTGAGAAGATTGTAGCACTGTTTATTTTGTTCCTAAAGCTTGTCTTCCCTAATCAACGTATTTTTTAATTCACAGGATGAAAGGGCAGCCGCACCTGCCATACATCTCGGATGACTTCGTGATACTGTTCCTCCACTCCAACTACTACAAGGTGAAAGAGACGAAAGACACGATCGAGAGCTACTTCACGATGCGCACAAACATGCCTGATCTGTTCAGCAATCGGGATCCATTAGCACCGAGGAACAAACAGATACTCGATATTGCGTAAGTGAAATGTATTTTTAAGAGTATAATAATAGTCGGTTCTTATACATAAACAGCCTCCGCTAAGTTGCGGAGCGGGTGAACGCCTTCGAGTACAAATCCGCACAAATCGAACTCGCATGGGTCTGCGCCAGGTGGCTCTGCGTGTACTATTTTTCAATACGCGTGCACCCGCTCCGTGCAAACCGCACAAGTGAAGATAGCGGAAGCCCAATTATGAGTTTCTTTCTAGTGCAAATAACACACCACATTGACGGATCTGATTCAATGCAACTTCTTTTGTGAGGGGCTCTTCACATAGGATTTGATTCGGATTCGAGAAAGTAGATGTCTGCATTTGTGCATATAGTGTGGATAGTCTCAATACGAGTCAAAACGTACTGTGCAATCGCTCAAGTAATTCGGCATCGAATTTGTAAAGTTGCTACTCGTACTAAGGCCCTGTTGTTTGATCAGTAGTTAAACTAACTAATTGTTAAAATTTGAAAAAGGAATCGAAAATTTCAAGTAATCTCAAGGAAATGTGTCAAATTTTCAATTCCTTTTTCAAAATTTAACAATTAGTTAGTTTAACTACTGATCAAACAACATGCCCTAAGTGATTCTGATTATTTCTCCAGTCTCCCTAATATGTACGCACCGTGCAATAACGTTATATTTAAGCGTAGAAATGACGAAACATGATACGGCAACCAATAACACTAGTATATGACTTCAATAAACATC
This sequence comes from Acleris laterana, assembly GCA_963966035.1. Classification (NCBI taxonomy): domain Eukaryota; kingdom Metazoa; phylum Arthropoda; class Insecta; order Lepidoptera; family Tortricidae; genus Acleris; species Acleris laterana. Next base: position 8,311,947 of record OZ014457.1, read on the forward strand.
CCAATAACCTCATTTTTCAATTTACCTTCATCTAACTATTAGTTTAATCACTCGTACCGTTCAATCAACGTCACGTAGGCTTTTAGGTCCATCAGATTATACTTAGTTTGTTCATCCAACGACGTTAATCCTCGGGCGACCAGCCAGATTCTTATCTGCGAATTGAGAGTGTACTGTATATTCCGAAAATCATTTTTTCCAAGTGGCGATTAATACCATTCGCATATTTTACCACTTTATTTTTTCTCAATAGCTACTTTTCCCGAAGGGCTTTTTAACCATTCGCATATTTTACCACTTTATTTTTTCTCAGTAGCTACTTTTCCCGAAGGGCTTTCTAACCATTCGCATTTTTTCCGACTATATTTAATTCTCTAATTTCTCAACCAACTCAACTGACCAATGTTTTTAATATCAAAATTAAATTTAACAGAGTCGACGGAGCTCCGCTTGAGCGGAGCTCCTATTTCTGGGTGGTTTTGGCCCTCCGGGCCTGCTGCAAAACTAACATAACCTAAACCTACCTCATATTTATGATAGTCGAGCAGTGGAGAAGAACCCAATTGAAAAATAAATATAATGGGAAAATATACGAATGGTTAGAAAGCCCTTCGGGAAAAGTAGCTATTGAGAAAAAATAAAGTGGTAAAATATGCGAATGGTTAGAAAGCCCTTCGGGAAAAGTAGCTATTGAGAAAAAATAAAGTGGTAAAATATGCGAATGGTATTAATCGCAACTTGGAAAAATCGATTTTCAGAATTTACAGTACACACTCTGCGAATTATAAGTAAAGGTTAGGACGTTTTAGGCCTATCAATAAATGTATTTTGGTAAGTAGTAAAGTAAGTAAAATAAACTTATAAAGTCTCTCTAGTTTCTTATAGTGTAAAGCAGATTTGACCACCAATTAAAACAGTTTAATTTAATTATAGCGCCATCTCATCTACCATTGATTGTTTGGCTTTCTGGACAATATGCATTCGGTCGGCGTTCGTTATCGTTATCAAAAATGTATAGAATTGACGTTAGCTATCAGACAGTCGTGACGAGGGTCTACATCAATTCCCTAAGTTTTTAAAGTTTTCGGAAATTGTTTACGTTAGCGTTAATTAATTTGTCTAACCTCAATGACCTCACCTCCGCCTCCGCACCGCACCTTTTCGACCACATGAGCAACATGTAGCTGGCAGTTTGTGGCTTCACAAGGAAAATTAAAGAGAAAAACCACTTTAGTCCCTAGGGATCAATAGTATCATTTTAGTCGACCTATGGCTCAGTAGTTATGGGACATTTTAGACCATGTGAAACGAAAGGAATTAGAGAATTGATGTGACCTCTGGTAGACTAAAACACATGACAGATTTTGATGAGGGCTATCCCGCGAATCGTCAATAAGAGCACATCTGTGACTGTTGCTCCCACGATTTTTAATCGAAAACCGCGCAAATAATTCAGTTCGCTAAAATGTAAAATGATAAACTCAAAGTTTAACCGTTGCTTAACGAATTTGTGAAAACAGTGCGTCAAAAATATTTTAATTGTGAAAATACAGCTAAAAACAAAAAGCAAATTCGTAAAAATCCGTTGCCGTCCCTGACCTACGACAACTCGCGCCGCGCCCGCTGCGTGACTCATCGCCGCCCGCTCGCTGCGCTCGCTGCTATACCAGTAAGCGCTGCAGCGCTTCAAAGAGCCCGCGGAGTTAGCGCAGTCTAATCAGTGGCAGTTTAGTTTCTAGGACAACTATATTGTGTAAGAGGACATAAGTAGACAGAAAAAATATGGCAAGTACTCGTAGGATGGTGTTAGAACAAAATTTAGGCAAAGTTCAGGATGAACTAAAGGAACAAAAGGCTCTTTGTGACAGGTTATTAGCTGAACGCGATGACAATGAGGCAGAAATTAGATCTGTTATATCGCGCAATACTGTATTAAAGCGACAACTTAATGAGTTGTCCGACCAGCTAGCTGAGACAGACGCACAGCGGGAGTCTCTGCAGCTAGCTGTGGACAGTTTTCAAGAATGCCGAATTTTACATGAGGATGCTCTAGAAAAAATACGTTTTCTTCAGCAACAGCTTTCTGAGGCCCATGATGAAATTATCGTCTTAAATCAATACAAAGAACGGAAGGAAAGCGAATGGTTTCACACACTTTCAATTTCCGAGGAACTGTCACCGTTTTCTGACGATTGCCGCTCCACTAGTATAGGTGAAATTAAAAAGGTAGGCGACACCCCTCATGCCAATAAACGACAACTCAAGAAATACATGAGGCAGATTAAGAAAATAAAATATAAGTCATCCGAAAGTAAAATTAAAATAAGCAAAAAATATGTTACCTTGAAAAAGCATTCTTTGGATATGAGAGCTAACGTTGCTAATTTGACTGTAAAATTGAACTCTGCTTACAAAGAGATCCAAGAACTCTCGATTGCCGAACTTACTCATTTAAGTCAAAAAAATCGAGAATTGACTGAGTGGTTCTTGGACAATCAAATGGAGACCAATGACGAAAATAAAACATCTGCAAAAGGTTCACCGGATCAGGGTCCAGAGGGAAATGGCTCAGTGGAAAAAACCGTAGATAGTAAGCGACTACCACAAGTCAGTGCGACCACTATAGCGAGACGTCATCGTGGGCGACGAGCACGTCGTACCCGCGCGGCGCGCCGCTTGCGCCAACAGCGAGCGAATGTCGACTCTATGATCCCATCCTCAGCGCCACCATCCTCCGCACTCGCGCCTGCATCTCGCGAGGTGCGCGCTCCGCGGCTAGAGGTAGAGGTTGAACCCCAGCCGTTGTCCACCGATAACGATACACCGAAACGCAACACTAAAGAAGTAAGTTTGGCTTTAAACGACAATAACACGACGGCGTCGCCGCGCGGCTGTACTCCTGCGCCGGCACATGCGGGCGGCAGCTCAGTGGAGGCCGCCCCCGCCCCCGCCCTGCCCGCCCAGCACTACTCGACTCAGTGCCAACAAGACAGACTGCGCCCGACAGCCACCAACCGAAGCAAACGTACAGGACAGTATTGTATAGTGATGAGGCAGGTGTAGGGTTTGGCAATATGTTGAACAGATTCTTAAACCAAAACGTGTGTAACAATTGCTTGCCTGGAGCAACTCTCGCACAACTAGCCAAATTGATAAAGGCTGATTCGTTCGACAGTAGTACTACTCTAATAGTGCTGCTAGGTAATAGTTCAAATATTTCAAAAAATGAATTAATCAAGTTTTCCGAAACTCTCATTTTGATTTGCGAATTGGGCATAGGAAAAATAATATTATGTGGGTTACCTTATATTTGTAATGTATCTAATAATATTAATAATGTAATTTTTTACTTAAATTCGATTTTACATAAGCTGTGTGTATATAATAATTCCATTTCATATTTTGACATTAATAAATTTATTAAAAATGTAGTATGTAAGCGAGATTCCGTCCATATTTCGAAAAAGTACAAACTTCAGTGTGCCAGGCTCTTGGCTTATAATGTACAAAACCCTCCTTTAAATATTTCTGTAGACAGAGATTTAAAAACTGGACTCCGCTGTGCTGAATTAAGCTTTGAGTCTTTAAATCCAGTAGCTTTAAACTAACTCATTCGACGAAGCCCGCGGCTGTGGACTCGTTTTCCCGCAGTCGCGGCAGCCGACATAATAATAATAATAATATTAATATTCAATCTGTGATAAAATCTTCTAGTCATATTAACGTAGTTCATCAAAATATACAAGGATTTTCCCACAAGGAACTTGAAATAGGATTATTTATAGATTGTTCTAATATACACATACTATGCGTTACTGAGCACTGGTTAAGAAAACATGAATTGATGTTTAATTTTAATAACCATAATATTGTAAGCTGTTATATGCGCCAAACTAGTGCCCGAGGTGGTTCTTTAATAATGGTCCGAAATACTTTAAAAAATAAAGAACGCAAGGACATAGTAAGTCTGTCCATCGAGCGAGTAGTTGAACTATCTTGCGCCGAGCTTGAGCAATTCATAATTCTCTGTGCTTATCGTCCACCATCTGCGGACTACTGCTTGTTTGAGTCTGTAATGGAGGAAGCACTTATTAAGATTTCTAGTTCTTCTAAATTTATTATAGTGTGCGGGGATTTTAATGTAAACCTCCTGGAACCATCTGTTAGATCCAATAGTCTAATTAATTTATTTAAATCATATAACTTGATAAATTTGTTTTCTGAGCCCACTAGGATCACGGCCACTAGTGCCACATGTATTGACAATATTTTCTGCAATATAGACTCCATTCAAAGTTGTATACTGAATAAGTTAAGTTCGGACCACTGTGGCCAGCTGGCTTCCTTCCCTGGAAAAGTTGATACCGTACTGAGTAACATAGTTTGTAGACCCCTCACGATGGATCGTTTAGACCAGTTCAATAAGTGTGTGACCGAGCGCCTTTCATCATTACCGTTTACGCATGAAAACCCGAACTTAATGTATTCTACTCTATTTCGTTGTATTGAGGAAGAGTTTGTTTCTTGCGTGAAACTAAAAACATTTATAAAAAAATATAGAACTGTATTTAGTGATTGGGCTACGCCTGGTATTTATAAAAGTAGAAACCGTCTATACGACTTATATGCTCTAAAAAATATTAATAATAACCCTGAATTTTTAGATTATACGCGGCGTTATTCAAAAACGTTTAAAATGGTATGTGCTGCGGCGAAAGCCACATTTATTTCAAATAAAATAAAATGTTCGCTAGATAAGACCAAAACCTGTTGGAAAATTATAAACAGTGAGACTGGCAGAATAAAAGAGAATGGACCTCAACATAGCCTTCGGATTGGAAACAAATTAGTTAACACTGATTTTGAAGTAGCACAGGAATTCGAATATTTTTTTGCCAATATTCCTACTGAAACGACCAGGTCATTAAATAGCTCTCCTGCTGCTGCTAAAATCCTTTTGGAAAGTTGTGTCGATGAATGCGAAGTTATTTTTAAATTTACGCACGTGTCTCCAAAGGAACTTGTCACTGCTTTCAATACACTTATGGTGAAAAAAACCGAAGATCTTTGGGGCCTTTCAGTTAAGGCATTGAAAGCAATAATAGTAGCCATAGCACCATATCTTGCTTATATATTTAATAGTTGCATAGACGTCGGAATTTTCCCAGACCTAATGAAACAAAGTAAAATAATACCAGTGTACAAAACGGGCACCAAAACAGACCCTACTAATTTTCGACCTATTTCTATACTCCCTGCAATAAGTAAAATTTTTGAAAAGATTATCTTGAACCAAATGTTATCACACTTCAAATTAAATAATCTTCTACATGCAAATCAGTTTGGATTCACTAAAGGCCGATCAACAACCGATGCTGGTGTTGCACTGCTACGAACCATTTTTGATGCTTGGGAAGAGTCTATGGATGCAATAGGCGTTTTTTGCGATCTGTCAAAGGCCTTTGACTGCGTAAACCATGACACTCTTATCTTAAAGCTTAGCCACTACGGGGTAAAACATCGTGCACTAGATCTTATAAAATCTTACCTATCCAATAGAACCCAACACGTGGAAATAAATAGGATACAATCGAAGGGGTCTAATATTTCCATCGGAGTCCCACAAGGCTCAATACTTGGCCCGTTTCTGTTCTTGGCCTACATTAACGATTTGCCCTATCACGTGCAGAGCAAACACGATATTGTGCTGTTTGCGGATGACACATCGTTAATATTTAAACTTGGCAGAAAGGAAACCAACTTGGATAAAGTGAATACAGCACTAGACTCGGTTGCAGGATGGTTCACCACTAACAATCTACTTTTAAATAGTAAGAAAACAAAATGTATTAAATTCAGTCTTACCAAAGTCAATACCAGTCAAAGCCAACAGGTTAAACTTAATGATGAGTTCATTGAATTTGCTCATAGCACTGTTTTTCTAGGTATTACACTAGATCATAAACTACAATGGGGACCACATATTTCTTCGTTAGGTAACAGGCTTAGTTCGGCAGCATATGCAGTAAAAAGGATAAGGCAACTCACCGATATTGAGACAGCTAGGCTTGTTTACTTTTCTTACTTTCACAGCATTATGACCTATGGTATTTTGCTCTGGGGTAAAGCCGCTGATATTCAGACGATTTTTGTATTACAAAAAAGAGCGATTCGCGCTATTTATCAGTTAGGATCTCGCATTTCATTAAGAGAAAAATTCAAGCAAATCAACATTCTCACATTTGCTTCTCAATATATTTTTGAAATTGTTATGTATGTAAAACGAAATCTATATTTATTTAAACTAAATAGTGACTGTCACTCGCGTAATACTAGAAATAAGGATAAACTGGCCGTGCCTCATTATCGTCTGCAAAAAGTGAGTACATCTTTTATGGGCAATTTTGTGCGTTTTTATAACAAAATTCCCAAAAATGTACAAGCATTGTCATTAAATAAATTTAAGTTATTTATAAAAAACCATTTAGTTCGCAAGGCCTACTACACGATTAACGATTTTATAAATGACAAAGACGCCTTTAAATGATTTTTTTATATATACATTTTTTTTTTTCTCTGTGTACTGACATACTACTCTGATTTTGAATTTGTTTTATATAATCCTGACATATCTTTGTATTTTTTTTAGTTCTAATATTATTTTATTTTTTTTGACTTAGTGGAAACAGCATTTATGTTTGTAAGTTAACATGTGCCTAATTGTAAATTGTAATTTGTAATTGATATTTGACATTCAAAAAGTGTTCTTTATGAATCTATATTGAATAAAAAATTTGACTTTGACTTTGACTTTGTTGCGTTGATCATTATTCTAGGATTGTCATATTCGAGGAGATCAGAGAGGAGGACTCATTCGATTGGTCTTGATAACTGATAATGAATGAACAAAAAAAGTGTAGTCGGCAACAAAATTACTTAAATAATACGAAAACATCAAAACAAAGACAGTTTGCGTTTTAAAGCAGGTTTTCTGTTAGAATTGTTTTCCGCTGATATTGTTCCGAGAAGCTCGTTGCCACTTATACAAAGTGCGTAGCATCTCCGTACTAACAATTCTTACGGCCCATTCAGCCGCCGCCGTTAATGGCAGCCGGCGCTTTGTTCCAGGTAGGGCATTCACCGTTCTGTCTGTAGGCCCTGCTGCCGAGCACTAAGTACTTAGTGTAATGTAACCGAGCTTTATCATCGCTATCATTCAAATGATAAACTACTCTTACCTGCCCGCGCTTTGCTCTGGTTTAAACACAATAAAACAATGTTCCTCATGTTTGTGTTTTTCCTAAAGCCATTTCCACCAAATTTTAATGTTGTAATAATAAATCCCTAACCTAATCTAACCGCAAGTATTTTTGGAAAACTTAAAGCGTTTTTGTTTGTGCTAGCTGAAAACCAGTTTCAGACAAATGATAATTCGGACAAACGATATGACGACACCCGTTAGTTATGAATAATTATAGCTGCCTTTATATAAAATAGTTTTTAAAACAAAAAAAAAATCCCCCCGGTAACTGGCCACTTTGCAATAAAATGAGTTAAGTAAGATATTTGCTCACATTTTTGCGATTAAACTAGAATACCTAGATCTTGAGTTATTACCCGGAGTACTGTCCAAGTATCTTTACTAACAGCGTCAGTAAGAAATTTGGTGGCTAGTAACTAAATTACACTTTCTAAAGTGGCCATTTACTGACGATTTACCCTATCGTTAAAGAAAACTGCATTTTGCAACTTTAATTTAATCAAACAGTACTTCAAGACTAAGCAAAGGAAACAGTTTTTGTTTTTATTATATACGTACTTTTTAAATATGAGTTATAATAGGTCATGTAGTACAAGTAGACTTTACTCTAATGACACTGTGAGATTGCTCTCAACAACGTACCTAGGTACTCAAGCGCTGCGGCAGATCTGCGGTCGCAATCAGCCTAGCTGTCATAGCGGCGTCTCTGTAATGATTCCAATTATTGCACCGATGGCCAGGTTACAAAACCTAGCAAGTTTGCATGAACTTAAGTCTCTTGAGTGAGACCAAAATTGTTGGCCGCGGCAGCCCACTCGCGATTTACACATACTTATTATTATATAGGTACACACAGAATCATGACATGGTGAAAACAGTTTCATAGTGATATGGGGATTGTAATTATAATAAGTACTTCATGTTTTAGCGTTTAATTTACTACTCTTTCCACGTAAAAATAAGAACACATACGAAAGATTCACAGTACATTGCTACTTTAAACTTAAACTCGTTAGGAGTTGGTCTCGAGAAGCAGCAGTTTATGGCGGGGTGGCAAGTAATAATAGCTGTAGTAGACAAAATAACCTAGACTTAAAATAAAAATATAAACTTTATCGAAATGACTTGCATTGTTTTTTATTGAAAAATAAACTTATTCATCTTACTACGCCCAGCATAGTTGCCTACGCCCTTTGTACATGGCCGCCTCTTCTTCTTGAAATCGAAGAGTGCTTTTTTCTGTAGTACGAATGAATACACAAATTATAGTGTCTATCACAGTTAAGTAACCTTTAACCTTCGTGTAACGTGACGGAAAAAGTTGGCCACTTTTTATTTGATCAAAAGTTATTTTTTGTTACATAGGTACTTACATTGTGTCTTCATGCATACAAGAAAAACTTAAACTACTCTACGATTACGAGGTAATACTTAGGTTTATTACAAAACACAATAATAGTAATGAGGGTGCCACTGGACGGTCGGTGTTTGCTCGGTGCAGTTTTAAATGAAACACCTTTGATAAGTGTTATGTGTATTGCACCAACGAGCTAGTATTAAACACTTGAGAGCATCCCCGTGATCTAGGACGACACGAGTATAATTATGCCATCATCATCAAGCCGCTGACGCGCAACTTCGTCAAGGCGAACAGCTATAACCGTTCCAGAGGGCTTAACAAGTTATAGCTTAATTGCATCTTCCTCGCATTTGCATACAGTGTGTCAGCAATAGCACTCTAAAATACATACTCGTGGCAATCGCAACTGACAGCGTATACTTGTAGTTCCATAGGTAATTGTTAATTATATATAGTCGACCTAGAAACTGCTTTACCATGTTTGGACCTTAATATGCTACAAATAGAGTCGAGAAGTGGAAAAAAAAACATTAACTACTTTTCTATTTGGTGATACTGATTATTATTATTTTAGATGATTTTCAGTAGGTATAAACATTTTGGTCTCCTATGACTTAAACACCAAAAAAGTATACTTTAGCCGTCATTGTTTTTTTGAATGGTTGAAGTTGCTCTCTCTCTTTGATCTGATTTTGTTAACAAAAACTACTCTAAAATCATATTTAACGTCGCAAAATTTACCTTTAATTGGGAAGAAGGTTAAACGGAAGAGATTATTCACTTTTTTTAGCCCCCGAAGTGTTAGTTTTATCTCTTTTTCCTTGCGTCAGCATATTGTAAGTAAGTACAGCATTCACAAATCAATGGCGATCGCAGCAGGTAGCATTTAGTCTCACATCTAACTGAAGTTCTGACACGTTTGTTCAAAAACATGTGTGTTGGTTTTACATGGACTTTAACACTAATTCAATAATCAAGTGAATTTTAAGACAAGTTTAAGCAAACGTTACAGTTATCGAAAATGTACAGGGGTATTAATCTCTCAAAAACAACGGACGCGTTCGTCCGAGAACGAGCGAAATCGCAGCGGCGAGTTTAAGTAGTCCCGTCAGAGCGAACAAAACACATTTTAGCGCGTTCATTTTCAATTAAGCAGCCTTATACGTGCCATCCAACAGCTGAAACCATGCTGCTTAATTGAAAAAGCACGCGCTAAAATATGTTTTGCTCGCACTGACGGGACTACTTAAACTCGTTGCTTGGACATTCACTCGTTGGTCCGTCCGACCGTCGTTGTTGAGAGAATCACTACCAGGATTGACGCAAGCTGCCGGACGACGGTCGGGTCCAGCGCTCACGTCAATTCCATATATTTTGTCAGCTCTCGAAAATCGCGCATGTTAGCGTTATGCATCTTTCCTGGTGCCCTGTTCAGAGAGCGATAATGCTATGTTTATGCGCAATATTCTTGTACGTGCTAACGGTAAATATACACAGACATTAGACACAAGTCTCGACATAAGTGCCACTGGATCTTAACGATTTAATTTGTTGACGATGTACACACACTACGAAAATTAGTGTTGAGACTGAGTGTCGTGTGTTGGTGTTGCTTATGCACTTAACCGTAGCGTTCAGTTGGTAGGTTTAAGTTTTCGGTATTCGTATAAATATAATATTCGGTAGAACCCATGAAACTACGAGGATGTATCTAAATAAATATTTACTTAAAACACAAAGCAGTATTTTTATACAAACTGTATTAAAAAGAAGGATGAAAAAAACACTCGTACAAAAACACAAACAGTAAAATAAATTGGAAACTAACACCAGAATGAGCAGAAAATATTTCAATGAAATAAGAACCTTCTCTTGAACTCGGTTAAACATAAGGCCTCTCACAACATGGTACAAGCCCCGGCAGGCCACAACGCTGTTTTTTAGAGGGAGAGTTCCCTTTTAAACCTAACCAAAACTATAAAACTGCTTATATGAATACAATTAAGGTTAAACATAATTATACCAATATTTGTACCTTCTTCCATTTAATTCCAGCCACATGATCGGCCTCCCCAACAAGACGCCGGAAGGTTTCCACGTGCTCCTCTACCGGCTCTCCGACTTCGACTACAGCAAGCTCAACTTCGCCGACGCTGTCCGGGTCTTCTGCATGTTTAACGACATCAAGCTGTCTGAAGACCGACTGTCCGAAGGCTATATAGTGATCTTCGACATGAAGGGCTGCAGTCTCGGTCATCTCACTAGGGTCACTCTGCCGGCGTTGAGGGCATTCATGCTTTATATTCAGGTGAGTTAGTGTTTGAGTCTTAGATCTCATGAGAAGAGGGTTTCTCTTCCACTTGATAATCGCTTTGATTATGGTAGTTTATAATTATGTCGTCGCGTAAACAACAACACACCACCGCCACACCAACACCACTCAAGTAATTTTGACCAACTTAACAGAAGTATTTTTTCATTTCAGAGTGCTCACCCGTGTCGTCTGAAAAAGATCCACGTGGTGCATACAGTATCATTTATAAACCAGGTCATGTGCTTGGTGAAGCCGCTCATCCACTCAAACCTGCTGAACCTCCTCAACTTCTGCTCCGAGGGCCCAGCCGCGGTTGTAGACAAGGAACTCCTCCCAGAAGACTACGGCGGTCCTCTCCCCTCTGTCAAGGATTTCCACGCAGAACAACGCAAGAACATGGAGGAAAATTACAGAGACTGGTTGATCGAGTCAGAGATCTTCAAGGTTGATGAGAAGAAGAGGATCAAAAAGCCAAGCAGGGGAATGTTCGCGAGCTTCACCAGTAGTTTCAAGGGTCTGGAAATTGACTGAGGCCGAGGCGGACTGATACAATAGGGACCTGCTATTTCTGGCAAAGAGCTGTATTCTTGGTTGATGTGTTGTTTTATTTCTTTGGTCTACCGGCCAGTATTGTTATATTAACACTTGCATCTTTGGTACTTTTACCATCATTATCTTCCGACAATGTGTAAGCCTTAATACGTCCAATAATAGATATTGTAGCCTGTTGAAAAACCGAAAGAGTCACGTGTCTAAATCGGACACACTGAAGTCTCTATCTGTAAGTACTATTGAAGTTTGAAATTCCGATTTTATATGTACAGGTCAAAATATTTTATTATGACGAATTTTATGGTCAAAGGTCTAGGCAGCCTTAATGAATTATGAAGATGATTCTTGAAACGCTCTCTGTATGTTTGTTTCGTACCTAGGTCCATTATTTCAGTTTATTCTTAGAAAGGCTAGTTATTTTACTCATACTTTTATGTAGTTGTAGTAACGTTGCCAAAATTGTTGGAAGTTCTTTTCCTCGAACAATATACTTGTTGCTCAATATAGTCTCTATTTCAAAAATATGTACCTATTTATTAACCAGTTTTTAAACGTTTGCATGTTTAGAGTTTATATAGAAAGTTTTCTTTTGTAAATAGTTTTTAAGTACCTTAAGTAGGAAATGAAAAGATTTAAACTCAAAAAGGACTGCAAGTGGGGTAGGACAGGAAATACCTATGTCCCGGAATTTGTCGATTCTAGACAAATTACCAATCCGATGCACTCTTGTAGGAAATAAGTGCTCATTGAACAGGTACGGGGGGTAAAAAAGAGTTATGGGTAAATTTAGGGCATTGTTCGAAATGAAATTTGCAACATAATTCAAGCATGATATGAGAATATTGTAAATGCCACTGTTATAACGACAAACTCTTTTTCTCTGCCAAGCTAAGTTCAGCAAGTTCTGACACTTGCTAAGCACGGCTGCAATCCTTCGATTTGGGCTGCGTTTTCATCGAAGCAACGTGAGGAAAATAATTACTACATTTTCCAATATTTGTGGATGTTTTCCTCGCATGCCGCTTAGATGCTCAGCTCTGTTAGACACGCAGCTTACATCCTTGCAACCCTACTTTAGACACAACTTGATAAAATAATTGTACTCTACTATTAAAATAATTACAAAAGGGAACATGGATTAATAGACTTGGTATCCAGGCCATAAACATTTTTAAAATAACAAACGGGAATGTTTGTTGGTGCGCTGGGATCAAAGATCAGAGTATTGCTTGATAAAATACATTATTTTGACGTCAGTTTTAAAAGTTACCACTTACCACATTTTTTTGATACACATCATGACGACACATATTATTATGATATGACCAGGAAACAAGTAGATATATTAATTAATTTCCACGTTTTCTGCAGTTAAGCTAAGTACGCTTATATTTTAGATATTGTTAATAATGGTACAGAAGGATTGATATTTTACTTACCTATACCCTATGCTAGTGTTAGTACTTTGCCACTAACCATCGTTTTTCAAACCCTGGTGGTTAAAAATATTTTCGTACCTACATACGAAACTAACTTTTTAAAGGTAAGTAATTATAGTTCTTAAATAATCGGAAGATTCGTCAGCTCGTCACCGTTAAACATTTGTTGTCATTTGTTTATTTGAGCATATTTTCTAAGGATTTATCAACAATATTAGTGGAACAAACCAAATTGTTATAAAAATATACTATTGCATGTATTTTGTAAATAAAATATTTAATTATAAAGTTTTGTTTGAATTACCCCTATATTATTAAACAGTATTGCGACGTTTAATCACCAATGACCGTATAAGAATTAAATTTTATTTGTCTTTCAAATAGACTCCGAAACGGCTAAACACACTTCAATAAAAATTACACCTTAGATCGTGTACGTTCCATTCGATATCTTGCACGGTTCAGAAGAAATACATACATACATACATACATACATACATTAATTCACGCCTGTTTCCCAGAGGGGTGGCAGAGACCACTTCTTTCTATTTGCTACGATCTTGACAAATTTCTTTCGCTTCTTCCACATTCATACATCGAGTCATGCACGCACGTCGGTTTCGGGTAGGTACTTAAGTTTCGGCCCTTTTCCAATATTTCTCCGATTTGACTCAAAAAAGTACTACTAGGGCGGCCCCTTCCGACCCAGAAGAAATGAATTTAAATATTAGTAAAACTATTACTGCCATACCGAAACGAAGCGAGGTCGGGTGGTTAGCAAAAAATAAGAATCTAAACTGACTCGTGCCGCAGGTGACCGTAGGGCTCTTTTCTCGGCCACGGCTAGCAATAGCTATTGCTATCAAACAAGGAAATGTTAGTTAATTCATTTAATTGTGTTTTTTTCGGTGTCTTAATAAACTTTCTTGTTACATAAAAAAATAGTTACCCAATTAACCATGTATTCCTCATAAGATTACGAGTATTCATGTCACTTTCATCGCGGCATCATCGCATCCATTTGTTATTTATTGAAGTGCTTTATGAGTCCTTTATCAGTTATTAGCTGCAATGATAAATCCAAAGCTCGAAATATATTTCCAGTTATCGCAGCAGTTCAGTGTCCACAATATAACAAATTCGACGACATGAAGTTAAAAAACAATGTACTAAGTGGTTTCGACGCTTTAGGAACCTTTGTGGTCAAAATATTTTGCTTAAAAACAGAAAATAAGTCGGATGTAACTGTATGTAGTGTATGGACTGTTAGTAACGACGTACCTAAAAATAAGTCGGTTTATGTACAAACTGATGTTGAAGAAGATAAAAATGTTGATGTTTTTTTTAGTGAAAGTGATGTTGAGAATATTAGTGGTTTCGATTTCGCTGAAAGTGAAGTGTTTGTCAAAGTTAAGGCTGGAGTGTCGATCTGCAGTGAAGAAACTGTAAGTATTTATGCTATCAATACATAGTTCCTAGGATTATAAATGGAATTGTTAGCTTGGTCTTTATCTAAGGCTACCGTTGAACTTTTGATTCCGATGATTCAGATGCGAGTTATTTATTAATAATATTTCAATAGTAGATTATTTCGTAGATATTTCTGAGGCTCGAACGAAGTAAGAGCGTCAATAGTTCGAGGGGAAATGGGTAATTTCACCCGAGTTAGACACTCTACTTTTCATTTAGACTGTGAGGAAAGAGATGGAGTATATTCGTGACGTAATAAAGGTCAAATTTATTGTTTCGAACGGATGCTCGGCGTTAAACCTCCAGTGTTAAATATAAGCTCCTTGGTCGTGACCAACTCGATTAAACTTATCTAATGTTGGCAGTATGTGTATTTTCATGGCATTAGGGCGGGCAGGAGGATAGAGGAATACTTTTAAATGTTGATTTTCTGTAATTGCGAAAAAATTTACCAGTCGTAAAATTATTTTAATATGATTGATTGATTTAACGTATAGCCGAGTTTAGATAAATGAAAAGCTTTTATTTTAATAATATGACGTAGCTCAATTATCATAAGACTCCGTGGCCAATACTAACTGTTAAAAAAAAAAACTTTCCACCCTAGGGGTGAAAATGCAATTTTACACCCGGCTATCTACCCATTCAAATTAAACTTTCCAAGGGAGAAAATAATATTACGTGTCAAAAAGCTATGTCTTATCTAATACGAGTATAAATAAAAGAAGAGACTGATGGCTGACTGATCGATCAACGAACAGCCGAAACCGCTGGTCCTAAGGAACTTGAAATTTGGAGGAAATATGTTTTGGATATCCTAAGGGATGCACGAAGAAGGGATTTTTGGAAATTCTTCCCCTAAGGGGTTAAATAGGGAGTAGCGGGAAACGGGAAAAAAACGTTCTCTAGTAAATTATATTGCGTATACAAATATATTAAATGCTCGAGGTATGTGCACGAATAGTTGCGGAGTTTAAAAGGCCTACTCCTTTTTCAAAATTCGTCAACACACATGCAATTTTTTTCTCGCGTTGCGTGTGTTTATATGTCGCGGTGACGGCTCACCATCAGCTGACCCGTTGGTCTTCTCGCTACCATAAAAAATCCTGCTGAATTTTGAGTTCCAGCTCAATCTTAATGCTGGAGCTGTTAATATCTGCATTCTATCAAGGTAGTCAGCTACCTTTTTATCCCACCTATGGCCAAACAGCATTGTTCGCATTTTTGTATTTCGGTGTTGGGATAAAACAACCGGTGAAATTACTAGTATAGAGGTAACTTAATCCTGAGGGGTGTAACGCATTTGCAGTTTTAGTATTGCATTCTTGTAGTGTTGAGAATGCAAATCTCTACAGGTCTTAGATTCTACTTACTCGTACCATCAGGTGGCCCGTGTGATCATCTGCTTTCCATTAAAAATTATCACTTTAAAAAACTATTTATAATAACCTTGTCGCTTGTCGCAAGAATTTCACACCGCAAAAATATTATTAGTGTGAAAAATTTCTAAAACTTTCAGTTGAAATTGGTTAAGTAATTTACAAGTTCTGTCGTCGGCCAACAGGCGTCGGCGAAGTTGTCCAGCGAAGTTTCCCTTCATTGAGGATATTACGTATCTTAACCGTTTGGAGATGTGGAGGAGCTGCGGAGATGTCTAAAATCGAAGTTAGCTATAATGTGTAAGCGGGTTTTTGCGATATAGGTACCTTTCTTTGCACTGCCTCAATGCTAAGATTTCATAACCTCAATTTTAATTTGCTGTTACTATCTCATGGTTTAAAATCTGAATCTATAACGGTTAAAATCTATGTAGGGTATAGTGCTTGTTTAATATATTAAGGTCACCTATGAAATTGGCGTTTTATATGGAGAATTTGATGAAACCGGTGATTTTCATCCATTTATTTTTGCTAATTATTTAGTAGCGTTAAATGCAATCTAAGCTATATTTTACACATCTTACTTAATTACTTAAAAATATTTAGCTTCATAAAACTCTGCGTAATCGAAACACTTGAACTCGCAGCACATGAAAAGAGTTGAGTTCACACTTTAATTTTAAACATTAAGTAAGAAATTGAACTATATTATATGTATCTAAAACTTAAAAAACAATGCCAATTTCATAGGTAAGGATCCAATATTAACTTACATTTTGGAAACTTCTTATCTACATATAAAATTTAAAATCTATAACACTCATTTACTCTAATGTGCATGTGGCATGAAAGTCAAAATATAAAATTGTAAAGAGTGATTTAGGTTTAGGTTAGGGTAGTCATCTCTACTGAAAATTAGGTGTTGGGCGTTACGTAACACTGTGATTGGAAGCTTTTTTACGAATTCAAGCTTCATGATTTTGCTTATTACTAATTTGAGCGGTATAAGTTTTTATATTATGATTA
Organism: Acleris laterana; assembly: GCA_963966035.1. Taxonomy (NCBI): domain Eukaryota; kingdom Metazoa; phylum Arthropoda; class Insecta; order Lepidoptera; family Tortricidae; genus Acleris; species Acleris laterana. Next base: position 8,328,748 of record OZ014457.1, read on the forward strand.
TTTTTTAGTTAGGATTTATAATATTACTAGAGGACGCCGCGACTTTGTACGCAAAGAATTGGTTTTCCTCTTGTAGATGGTTACTAACAAGTTACTTACTTCAAAATGGAGTCATTGACTTTTGAAATCCTACGGTGGCTCAACTATTTGAGTCCCTGATCTTTCGACTTGAAGCTACGAGTCGCTTTCAGTTGCATGCCTCTTATGAGTCTATAATGTCATTTTAGAGAGAGGTGTCCAAAACACATAATGCATAACGCTTTTTTTCCGAAACTGTAAATATTTCAAGACCATCTTGTAGAACCCTATATAGGTTAGTATGTATGTAAAACACTTTATTGTACAAACAAAAGAGATAACTATTATAAAATAAACAAAAATATAACAAGGATTTACAAAGGCGAACTTATCCTCGGATCACTTCCAGTTAACCTTTGAGTGATTGAAAAATATTTAATTACCATGAATAGTCAAATAAGTACAATACATATATACATTAAACCACGCCTGTTTCCCAGAGGGGTAGGCAGAGACCACTTCTTTCCACTTGCTACGATCTTGACAAATTTCTTTCGCTTCTTCGACATTCATACATCGAGTCATGCACGCACGTCGGTTTCGGGTACTTACTTAAGATTCGGCCCTTTTCCAGTATTTCACCGATTTGACTCGAAAAAGTAGGTACGCCTAGGGCGGCCCCTTCCGACCCGTCCACTCACTTTCGATCTGTATATCTGCTCTTTCGTCAATCTTCTTTCATCCATCCTTTCCAAATGACCGAACCATCGAAGCATGCCCTTTTCAATCTTAGTCAATACATCTTCTTTAACAATAATAAAATAAATTTATATTAAGTATATAAGTTTAAAAACAAGTAAGTGTCTATATTTGAAAGAATTTACAGATTGAGGCAACGAGTACGAGTAGGTAAGGTTAGGTTAGTTATAAAAATCCTTAAATATTTACAGTTACGCAAAAAAAAGCGTTTTGCAAAATCATACGAGTGGTGTTTGTGAAATGAATCAGTTTGTGAAACGTTTTATAGTAATGATGGTAAGCCGTTAGAAGGAGGTCGTCGACGACGTCGACCTCGACTTGGCCGCGTTAGAGATTAACCCTGGCGTCGCCTTAGGTATATTATAAAGTGCACATATTTCTTTGATGCAATATTTTTTTCTTTTGCGCTGCACTTTTTTCTGTAAAGTAAGTGTAGGTAGATCCTTACTTTTATCCACAGTGGAGTTTTATTTTGAAGTGAAATATGGTAAAAACTTTGCTCTATAGGATAATAACGTGCTATCTCCCTAGCGCGATGCATTCGACAAACCTTATCGTTATCGAAAATGTATTGGAATGACGTAAGCTGCCGGATGCTCGCGTAGAGTGCTTATGTAAATTCCATACATTTTGACGGTTTTTCAAATTATTTTCTAGGACCCAGTCCACAGTTCACAATCGCTATATCATTCCCGTGTCTCCACTCAAGCACACTACAGTATTTGCCTATAAATTAGAAATCTCACTAAATGCAGATAACTTCTATGCACAGGGATTCAGTATTTAGAGATTCACAAACAAACTGTATATAGACAAACCTTTGTTTTACCTTGGCCTGTATAGTCTTCAGAAAAGCCACCAAAATTGTACCACCAAAATTATAATTTGTACTTTTTATTTTTATTAATAGCTAATCTTTCAGTTTAACATCAATTTAACAAAATACAGGTAAAAATACACCATAAACATACTTGAAAGAAGTATCACACAATAAAACTTTTAGCGAAATAATAACTTATCTAAGTTATCACAATTAAAAAAATGTATTCCATACCACTAAAATTAGATACTTATGTGCTTAGCGGGAAGACGCATCAAAATCGTACAAATTTTTCACCATCGATTGCTGGAGAGGAACTGAACGAAAAACTGACGTTTGTTTGTTTAATCACGTTTTGTTCGATCATAAAATCAATTTCAATATTCACCACCAAAATTGACTATTTCGCTAGGACAGTTTTATTTAGACTGCTCCCAGTTTCCTTTAAAGATAAAGATAAAAGATAAAAAGATAATAGTTATTTGTTCAACAAGAGAGCAAAGTTGATTTTTGCTGCGAGTGATGATTTTGAATCCCGAGTAAGCGAAGGATTCAAAGATACGAGACGTAAAAAACTTTGGTCTCGTGTGAGACATACAACTTTTCACCTGAGCAGCGAGAACAACACAGCGTGAAGCTGGTAGGGCTAACGCAGGCCTTCCGTTGTGACCATTTGGTGAATACACGACTAAATAACGACACGATCGCTTGCAAAATACTAATAAAATAAAAAGTGGAAAAAATAAACATGAAACAGATAAAACCTGTCACTCAACTTGATAATGCCGTAGAGCAAACACAACTTTATACAGCTTTATGTAGTCTGTGGCGACCGTCCAGTGTCCTATCTTCTGGCCGAAAGATGATGTGTTCCGGTGGTTTCGGGGTAGCCTTTCAGCAGCGTTTACGAAGTCAGCTTTGATTAACCAAGACCACGCTATTTGTATTTTATTTTGCAGAGTAGAAATATACGGATTTAATTGCAAACCGTCTCTAGTAAAGGGACATTTAGACTGCACGTCAGCTTACGAAGCCTGGCTATGTAACGGAGCTAAGAGTCAGTGTGAAATGCCGCTATTTGACATGAAACCGATCGACATGTTACCAACACCAATAGTATAAAGCTGTTTATTTTTATATGACATACTATTTTAACAGGAAAGGAATGTATTGTTTATACAATATTATATGGTACAGCTATTACACCGCTCGTTATTATTTGTTTTTATTCAAAGTGTAAACAGAAACATACTTCCACATATTTCTTTACTCTGGATCAATATAAGCGCTCGAATATTGAGCTGATCAGTAGTATTGCGAGATTTGTTCTCAGATCTTCTTGACTTAGCAGTACGAGCAACAAAGTGTTTATTATTTAACTATTTTTTTTCTTGGTAAACTGAATCATTAAACTCATTTTTTAATTTTTGGTCAGATAAAATTGTGCTTCATACGTATTAACTTTTGATCAAATCTTTTTGTCTTCTTAGTTGCCTATGTAATTAACTGAAAAATATCCAAGAAACGTAAAAGAACTTTTACTTAGTGTGTCAAGTCGCTATTCCTGACATGTTCTGGCACGTGTTCCTGATGGTCAGCTCAGCTTCTGCTCAGCTCGACTTCCGCAACATGAGCACGCACAACTGGACCACTTGCGAAGAATTCCTGAGGAATCAGACGACCGATCTTAGTAAGGTCGTGGACATTGATTGGAAGATTTTCTACTTTTGGGATCTATCTGCCGACTCCAGTTATAATATCAGGTTCAGCAGACCTTCCATTGGGGTGAGTTCTAAGAGCGCAATTTCATTTTTTTATAAAAAAGTATACCCGATACGATGTGTCGTCATTATAACATAATGGTGTATGGTGATTAAAAAAATGTATGCACGGTGATATAAAAAAATATTGAATGGGTAGATAATTGCAACATAAAATAACCTGAAGCCTACACCGACACACATAAAAATGGTTTCCTTGTCCAAAAGTAAAAAAAATTGTAATAGCGATTCAATTACAAATAAATTTCAAAACATCAAAAAATATATAGGACACAAACCCCCTTACTTATAAACATGGAATAAGCTTGAAATAGTTTATATCATGCTTTGTCACTTTCTGTTAGATGCAAACGTCACAATTACAGATAAGGACAAAGCATGGCATAAACTATACCAAGCTTATTCCACGTTTATAAGTAAGGGGGATAGGATGTATACTTTTAATTTTAAATATTAGACGTACTTTTGATGTATGTTTTATGGTAACTTTTATGGATGCAATGGACTGTTTTTAATACGCGATAGTCGAAAAGTTACAACTGTCGACGTTCTCGTTTCCTGAATTATCTGGATTGTACCATGTGTTTAGTTGGTGGACCGCTTCCGTGTGGAGCTGCAGAAGGACCTTCGCGACGTGAACTGGAACGATTCCGCCCTCTTCATGGAGACCGGCATCGACTTTAGCGCGCTGTTCCTCAAGACCAACGTCACTGGGCTGTACCGGATCATACCGACCCTCGCTTTTGACAGTCAGTATATTATGTAATTTACTAACAATGGGGAGGCCTGTGACGCAAAAGCTTCACTAGCAAGCTATTTTTTTTCCAGTGAGAGTGGCAGCAATGTTCGCATTATTGTGTTTAAGGGTAGGGATGAGTCAACAGGTGAAATCAGTTATAAAAGGCTCGATTTGATAGCGGTCAGCTCAGTAAAAAAATGTGCTTGAGGCAAGTTTGAGGTTATATGTGGTACTGCATTAACAGCTGTCAAATCGGGCCTTTTAAGACGGCGCAACTAGCATAGAGGTAACGCATGTGCAGTCTTAGGGTTGCAGTCTTGAGATTATAGTGTTAACTAAGCAAACGTCAATTGGTCTCCGATTCCACTTACCAACAGGTGGCTTGTGCATACGTTTGCTTCCTCCTTGCTATTAAAAAATTAAGTGGAGAATTCTGCAGTGGACCAAGCAAACAGTCAAAAGACAAAAAAATGCAACCGAGTGTTTTTCTCTCCCGCGGACTGTGACACCCACCGTGGCGCACCATTCAAACTACTTATTGAATGGAGATTGGCCATTGGTGATGATTTTTCTTAGTAGGTACTAATACTACTAATACATTCTTTTCAGGATACTTTATTTAAAACAAAAATTGAAAAAACACTTACCATCTAAGCTGTATGCAGACGACTGAGTGCTGAACATATCAAAATAAATAATGACTTGGAGCATATCGCTGTTTGGTCTACTAACTAGTATTTCCGCTAATCCTGACAAGTGCCAGGCAATAACTCAACTATAAACTAATATAATTGAAGGACACTTTTGCCTCATCTGTAGTGTTCAATGGTTCTATTATACTTATACCCGATCAGGTAAAGGACCCCGGCCTAGTTGTTGACGGTAGTCCCTCCTGGGATGGTCATCTTTCGCAGGTGAGTCGTATGATAATGGAAATCTGCGTGCATAATACCGATACATTATTTACTCCTCGGCAGTAAGTAAAAATAAATTGCTGGTAAGGGCGTTCGTGTTGCCTATTATTCCCTAAATAGTCTAGTTTACTTAATAATAGGTACTTACATTTTATCTTTGGTTTTCGAAAATATGTCCGTGTTTCTTCATTTCGGTGTCAGCTTCACTGGCTTTCCGCACCACGTCATCGCAGATATATTAGAATACTGTGCACTCTTTTTGTATCCTGTTTGTACCTGGAGTAGAAATAGGTACTCCAAGCTATCTAAAATGTAAATTCAACTCGTCACCATCCGTCTAGGCTGCGAATGGCGGACCGTTACCATACTAGTTTCTTGTCAAATTCATTCGCTCTAAAAAGATGTGCAACCTTTCGAGAACAGATTTGAAGTTACATACCTCTATCTCCAAATCGGTTAGTATACAATATTATATGTATTATTTTCAACGCAAATTTTCTTTGCTCCATTAGATTTTTTTGATGCTTCACTTACTGGTTCACTGGCAGTAACTTTTTTGTGTTTAGTGCAATTTAGTATAAGTTGATAAAAAAAAACTTTAACACGGGTTAGGTAGAATTATGACAAGTGTAGATACATGTACACAACCGTTGTGGCAACATTCGCCAGCGACCATCATAGTAGGATGTAATGTGTTAAACTGAATGTTCCCAGTGCCCAACTGCCCTTACATGGTCTTCGCCATCAAGGTGGTGGACCCTGGATACCTGGGGGTAGAAAATTGCAAGCAACGCTACGCTTATGCTCTGGCGCCCGTGGAGCATTTCCCGAAAGATGACAAGGTACCATCATCATTCTCTAAATAAAGTTTGAATTCCACGGTTTTTTATGTTGTAGCTATTCTGAAATACTAGGTTTGTACATTTCCCTTTATATTTTCCTTTTTTTTGGTTTTCCAATAAATCTTTTCATGAAAAGGAAATCGCATTGACCTAATTTTCCATAATATCTATAATATATTCTAATATTCAAAAAATTAAATAATTGCACTAGGTTAAAGGGGAGAGAAACGTGACCTCATTTTGAATGGAAATGTTTAACCTCGTAATCCTCTTGACACGGTGAACATGACGCGTTGCGTCGCGTTAAGTGACCATAATAGTGTGTGTTCGACCTGTATAACAATGTGGACGCCACTGGACGATGAACGTTTGCTGAATGCATATCTCCTTGTCCCCAGCTGGTGGAGGCAGCGTCTAAGCTCAAGTTCTGGAACAGCCTAGGCCGCTCGTACCTGGCCGCCCCCCCTCCGCGGCCCGCATTCTCCCGCTTCGAGGACGAAGAAATCAGCGACGATGAGATGGAGCTGGAACCCGACCGACACGTAAACGACGACTAAAAGTTGAAGTTAAGACCGACATAGTGGTATCAATGCAATTTATTACACGTAATCACATTTTTTGGTTGTTCTTGTAAAGTATTCATACTCAATAATAAAAATTTACATTCATGATCCTCATTCATTTTCTTCTTTGGAAAGATGTCTCAAATCAGTTCGACTTTGAGCACTATTAATAACCAAAAACATAAATGTAAAAAATTATAGGCCGAGTCCTCATTTGACATGACCTCATTATTTTAAGGGGTGCCTAGTTTGCTAAACCAATGTATTTGGATTTGTTACAAAAAAACAAAATAAATTAATGTCGGATGTATCTTATCTTCATATCGGTCATTTTCCGTTTGCGTTGCTTTCTGCAAGGCACCTTAGTCTGCTTATAGGTTCTTATAGGATTACTTTTCTTTATTATCTGCACCGTTGATTTTGATTTCTTGAACTTTGAAGTCAAGTCTCGTAGAGAAAGGGTTGGATTCTCCTGTATGCTGCAACTATCTTTTTTTCTATGTTTTAATTAACAAACCCGGCCTTACATCCACTTCTCCGCTGTCGTCGTTTGCTGCTGGTTTCCGCAAACCGTTTGAGTACCCCTTAAACGGTTCTTGTAGAAGTATTCAGCTCCAATGCTACCTTTTCCGTAGAAATACCTCGATATTGAAAATATTTGTACATTTTTTTTTTTTACGTTAGACAAGTTGCCATTGTTCACGAACGCTAGCGTTAGGCGATCACTTTGGTGATCACCTGTCACTTGGCGAAATAGGCTAGACAAGTTGCCATCGAATGTAACGCTAGCGTTAGGCGATCACTGTCGACATGCGTTGTCAAAAATGAAAAATCTAGCCAAAGTGTATGCCCACGATGGATACAACCTCGCTCGTTTTTTTTCTAAAAATGATAAATTTGTCTATACTTTTCGACCTTAAAAGTCAAGTTGACGCTGTCGCAGATGTGCATTGGAAATAAACATATTTAGGTACGTATTATGTTGTATTTGTTACATTATTTATTTACATGTGGTTTTTCATAAAATGTTATGAGATTGTGATTGTGTTGTGTGTTATTCTAAGGTAAATATGTACGTGTATGTATGTGTTATGAATTCTTGTAACATGTAAGAAAAGTTACTTCCTTTGTATGAACGCGTCTCCCAGGCATTGTTAAATAGTTCCCCTATTTAAATCAATAATGAAGATCAGATACAGGTTTATGTTCAAATCACGTGAAAGCGCAGCAGGGGCGCACAGGCATACCCAACTATTTTTACATGACCGCCTAAAATAAGGAGTGTAATGTTTTCAGGGTTAATGTATGTATGTATGTACGATTTTTTATTTATTTAGTGTAGTTGTGTTTGACTTTCTTTCAGCTACACCTTAAAATCGGATAACATTTGCTAAAATTGCGGTACTGTACTAATCGTAATGACATGGGCAGAATAGTACAGAAGCCTGTACTCGATACAATTAACTAGAGCAGCGTGTTTGTGATATAGATATACCTACAGTTAATTTTTAATTTACAGGGACCTAGACTACACGTGATTGGAACTAAGAAAATATTTATGAAGTCCACTGGATACCTATAATGATATTCGCAAATGCAGATCATGGTGTGTATACAGTTTTATTCCGTATTTTCAGTATTTTACCTAACCTGGCGGACGTTACCTGCATGGATACGCTGCCTAGGTCCCACTTCAAACTTCCTCTGTCAAACTGAGAACGGCGGCTGCATCAGTCAAACCAGTGAAATGGCATAAATATGTCTGCTTTTAGCCAAGTCTTTATGTTTTGGGGGAGGCATGAGATAACTCATTCATTAAGGAAATTTCCTCATGCCTAAATGACGTTTCGGGTGACCAGCTACTTTGGCCAAAGATTAAGCATTAAATCTATGTAAATAATTTGCTTTTTATTCATATAAGTTATTTGATCTCTCTAAAGTGTCTGCAAAACCAATATAAACTAAATGAGAATAAGTACAGTCGCCAATAATAATTTATATTTCACATTGCGTTACGCTCAAAATTATCTGACACGCTCTCTGCCTCTAGACGTGTCCAATAGTTTCAGCCCTATATTGGATAATATATTATTGTTGGAGACAGCGAGTACATAACCTTTCTTAACCTTTGTCCAACAATATTTCAGTATTTTAGCGCCCTTACGAATATTTGACTTGAATGTAAAAAAAATGTAGAAACAAAGTTATAGTTTATATTCATGACAAAAATTATAATGTAATTTTATTTTAATTTCAGAACAAAACCAACACCACTGTCTCCAGCCACTTCGCCCACCAATTTTACCACATAGTATGCATTGTCTAGAAGGACTGCAATGCAGATTAACTGGATCCGTACACTCCGATGTTCCTGTGATGTCTGCGTTAATACAATTATGTACTTTTCCATAATTTCTGCTCAGTAAAATAATCAATTCATGTTGTCTTCATTCCTATAATACCTTCCAAATATGCTCGTTTTCCCATAATGTCGGATGTTGTAGGTCGGTTGAAGTAAATGTAAGCAACTAAAGTAGGTACGACTTTAAACACATCGCAGCAAACAAAGTGTGCAAAAATATATCAACACACTCTACATACACTGCTTAATTAATTGAGTTGAGTGCGGGTATTTTTGAACGCCTACTCCGATATTTGATGGTGACTGTACGGTCACGAGCGTTAATTTGACACCCATTTCAAGATAAATATGCTTGAAGTCGTCAATTTCCTTTCGTCCACTTTCACAAGTAAGATTTCATAACTGGTTATGAATAATGATTTTTTTTCACTGTTTCTTAACCTGTTATTAAACAAAACTTTTTTTTCCATTTTCATAACCAGAAACTAGGTAGGTTCAGCGGAGCTCCGTCGACACTGTCTGATTGATTTGAAATAAGAGTGTCGACGGAGCTCCGCTCAGGCGGAGCTCCTATTTCTGGGTGGTTTGGCCCTCCGGGCCTGCTGCAAAACTAACATAACCTAAACCTACCTCATTTTAAACAACTCGTTTTGTACACATCGTGTAGGTGTATGACTAGACAGAACAAAAAAGTACCATTTTACGTGTTCAAAGAAGTCATACATGGATGTAGAACTAAGCGGTTATTAATTTTATTCAGCTGAACAAACGAGAAAAAAATTCTGACTAGTTCAGTTATAACTTATTTTATTTTCAACTGAACAAACGAGTAAAAAAATCTCACTTGTTCAGTCAACTGAACTAAACAACTGAACTAGTGGGAATAGAGGGACCTGACTACAAATTTGTCAGACTGCCTGCGCACAGCGGTCGCATTAACTAATATGGCGGCTGAAAGACGTGTTATCGTTCCCAAAAAAAAAGAGATAAAGGAAATGGCTGAATTTTGTACATAAAGTAAGTACTAGTAGTACTCACGTCAAATACCTATGCAAAAACTGTTCAAAAATAGTTATGGCGTTATGTACTTTCAACGGCGGATAGTTGTTACCAAAAAAAACGATAAGGGAAATGGTTGAATATTATGAGCAAAGTAAGTATTAGTTGTACCAATGCCAAATATGTAAAAACTGACCCAAATTTTGGTCGCGTTAGGCCACTAGGACCTTTTAAAGATACTTCGAAAGTATATAGTATAACGCCATAACGTGACCAAAATTTTTGACAGGTTTTGCATATTGGACATGAGTACAACTAGTACTTACTTTATTTACAGTATTCAGCCATTTCCCTTATCGTTTTGTTTTGGGAACGATACCACACGCATATAACGCGACCACTGTGCGCAGGCAGTCTGACAAATTTGTAGTCAGGTCGACATTTGATATGGTTCACTTTTCATTTTTTTCTGACGTAATTAATATGGCGCGTAGATTAAACAATAATAGACTCTTGGTCAACGGTGTAAGCGCTTCAACGAGCGCCTTATGACTGTATCTGACACGCTCCTATCATGACCGCCATCTTCGATATATGACGAGTTTTTTTTGTATTGCTTTTAAGTCAGTGTTGCTGAAGGATTAAAAAAAAATGCACTTTAGGAACCAAACAAAAATGTAACATTAATGCAAAAAATGAAATTTATTTACTTTTGTTATTTTGAAAAATATATATTATGCTTTATAAAAATGCAAAAATATATAATTTATGACAATTTGTATTCAATCAATATGGGAACACAATAAGTAACTGTCTTGACATTTTTTGACATTGTTCAAATTTTTGGTTGCCCTTTATCCTGACAGCCTACTTAGCATAATCCATTTCCGAGATCATTCCCATTTTTGTTGTGACCTCCTAGACTTTGTATATATTTTCTGCTTCGTTCTTAGACGGTGCGTCATGGCCACGAATGCTTAAACGTCATCTTAACTAAACTTGTATAGTCACGAGATTAAATTTGGTACCCACCTTAGGTCCAAAGTCAATGTGACATTCTACAATAATAAGGTTGAGTTTCCTAAAAGTTACAAATGAAATGACTCTCTAATGAAATTGACCCTTTCGTCCACTTTCACAAGTAAGATTTCATAACTGGTTATGAATAATGTTTTTTTTCACTGTTTCATAACCAGTTATTAAACAAGACTTTTTTCCATTTTTATAACCTTATTTCAAATCAATTGGACAGTGGCGACGGAGCTCCGCTTATGCGGAGCTCCTATTTCTGAGTGGTTTGGCCCTCCGGGCCTGCTGCAAAAGTAACATAACCTAAACCTACCTAGTTTCTGGTTATGAAAATGGACAAAAAGTCTTGTTTAATAACAGGTTAAGAAACAGTGAAAAAAAAACATTATTCATAACCAGTTATGAAATCTTACTTGTGAAAGTGGACGAAAGGAAATTGAAGACTTCAAGCATATTTTTCTTGAAATGGGTGTCAAATTAACGCTCGTGACCGTACAGTCACCATCAAATATCGGAGTAATTAGATCGTTTCCCCAAACTCGTTAATTCCGCGTAGCAAACTTTCCATTCGCATTTTTCCCCACTCTCATTTCTAGCCATTCACCTTTTTTATCATTCGCTTGCATCTCTATTCAGAAATATGCCCAACCGACATTTAGCACAATATTTTAATTTCCTACGCGATATTTTTTCTATACCAAAAGTTTCCCAGCCGATTTTTTTCGCAATTTTTTAATTTCTTACGCGATATTGTTCCTTCACCAAAAGTTTCCCAGTCGTTTTTTTTCGCAATATTTTTATTTATTACGCAATATTGTTCCTAATCTAAAACTTTATTCGTTGTAATTTTTCGCAACACGTTTGTTTCTTACATGATATTGTTGTTGTTGCTATACCGGTTGCAGCCGATCTATGGTTGCAACTAATAAATAAATATGAATATATAATTTTAATATTTTTCATACATATATTTTCCAAGTGTTATTTACCATAAATACTTGTGATTGCGTAAACCCTCTATGAGATATCGATATCTGATAGACATGACATTAGTCAGTCACTGTCAATTCAATTATTGTATCGTAACGTAATTACCTAATAAAATAATTTTCTCCGCAAAAATGGAAACAAATATTGAAATATCAAATCCAGAGAGTTCAGCTAGTATTCAGAAAACATCTTTCGAGTTCATTGATAGTACACATCATGGGAAAATATTAGTTAGAGCTGGATATAGACACTATCTGAAACGAAACAATAAAAATGATACATCGGTCTGGATTTGTTCCGCAAAAGGAGCATGCAAAGGCATGTTGGTTCTGGATGCCAAAAAAGAAAAAATTACCCGCGAAACTGTGCATTGTTGTGTACCTAATTTCGAAAGCATTGATATAGAGAAAAAAATTACCGAGTTGAAAAAAAAAAGAATGAATAAGAATTACAATTTGCTCTACTTTATTTCTCAACTAAAGGCTGAGGCTTTAGTTGTAGATTTTATTGTATTGCAAAATGAAATGAAATGTAACGTTTATCTGAAACGGAACCAAAAACATACAATCAGGGACACTAAAATACAGGCTATTGTGAACAATTATTTCGTTGGCATGATAACCATTGAAATGTGTATTCAACAATTGTCGTACTTAAAGTACTAAGTGGTGGTTGGCTTATACCCTCAATTTTTTAAAATACGTTTCGCTTTGCATACAACTGAGGAGACTGTTTAGGAGTGCAGTGCATTTGTTTTGTATTTTGATAGGTACAGATTATTGCAGATTAGTGCAGATTATGTTTAATTTTAGTTTTCTTTTTGTGAAGTGTATTTAAGTTCGTTTTCTGTTACAGAATATAGTTCTATGGTATAAGTATATTGTTTATTATTCTATAATTTTTACAAATTATTTTATAAGCCATGGCACCAATCCCATGCAATCGAGCAGGAAAACTTTAAATATTTTTAAGTAAAGGAGAATGGTGAAGGTAAAAATAGCAGAAGTTAGTTAAGTAAACATGAAACATACGATTCTGGTGGGATAGATACGTGAATATAAACATAGCCTGCATATATCCTTTTGTTTTTGCCATAGCCGGTTATAAATAGATTGAAAAATACGCTATCTTGGGGATATTCTCAGCTTTTTTTTTACAGAAAATTACCTAATATTTACTCAAATTAAAACTGATTACCTATACGATTAGGAAATCATGCCTTTAGTATTATCCGCGAATGTAATAAAAACTGATTGAGTAAATATGCTATTAGAAAATTAGGAGTCTGGTAAAATTCGGGAATAATAAAAAAAACTGATTGAGTAAATATGCTATTAGAAAATTAGGACTCTGGTAAAATTCGCGAATAATAAAAAAACTGACCGGATAAATATGCAATTGAATAATTACGACTATTAGTAATACTTACGAATGATAAAAAAGGTGAATGGCTAGAAATGAGAGTGGGGAAAAATGCGAATGGAAAGTTTGCTACGCGGAATTAACGAGTTTGGGGAAACGATCTAATTACTCAAATATCGGAGTAGGCGTTCAAAAATACCCGCACTCAACTCAATTAATTAAGCAGTGTATGTAGAGTGTGTTGAGATATTTTTGCACACTTTGTTTGCTGCGATGTGTTTAAAGCCGTACCTACTTTAGTTGCTTACATTTACTTCAACCGACCTACAACATCCGACATTATGGGAAAACGAGCATATTTGGAAGGTATTATAGGAATGAAGACAACATGAATTGATTATTTTACTGAGCAAAAATTATGGAAAAGTACATAATTGTATTAACGCAGACATCACAGGAACATCGGAGTGTACGGATCCAGTGAATCTGCAGTCCTTCTAGACAATGCATACTATGTGGTAAAATTGGTGGGCGAAGTGGCTGGAGACAGTGGTGTTGGTTTTTTTCTGAAATTAAAATAAAATGACTTATCATAATTTTTGTCATGAATATAAACTATAACTTTGTTTCTACATTTTTTTTACATTCAAGTCAAATATTCGTAAGGGCGCTAAAATACTGAAATATTGTTGGACAAAGGTTAAGAAAGGTTATGTACTCGCTGTCTCCAACAATAATATATTATCCAATATGGGGCTGAAACTATTGGACACGTCTAGAGGCAGAGAGCGTGTCAGATAACTTTGAGCGTAACGCAATGTGAAATATAAATTATTATTGGCGACTGTACTTATTCTCATTTAGTTTATATTGGTTTTGCAGACACTTTAGAGAGATCAAATAACTTATATGAATAAAAAGCAAATTATTTATATAGATTTAATGCTTAATCTTTGGCCAAAGTAGCTGGTCACCCGAAACGTCATTTAGGCATGAGGAAATTTCCTTAATGAATGAGTTATCTCACGCCTCCCCCAATGCCCGGCACAAACATAAAGACTTGGCTAAAAGCAGACATATTTATGCCATTTCACTGGTTTGACTGATGCAGCCGCCGTTCTCAGTTTGACAGAGGAAGTTTGAAGTGGGACCTAGGCAGCGTATCCATGCAGGTAACGTCCGCCAGGTTAGGTAAAATACTGAAAATACGGAATAAAACTGTATACACACCATGATCTGCATTTGCGAATATCATTATAGGTATTCAGTGGACTTCATAAATATTTTCTTAGTTCCAATCACGTGTAGTCTAGGTCCCTGTAAATTAAAAATTAACTGTAGGTATATCTATATCACAAACACGCTGCTCTAGTTAATTGTATCGAGTACAAGCTTCTGTACTATTCTGCCCATGTCATTACGATTAGTACAGTACCGCAATTTTAGCAAATGTTATCCGATTTTAAGGTATAGCTGAAAGAAAGTCAAACACAACTACACTAAATAAATAAAAAATCGTACATACATACATACATTAACCCTGAAAACATTACACTCCTTATTTTAGGCGGTCATGTAAAAATAGTTGGGTATGCCTGTGCGCCCCTGCTGCGCTTTCACGTGATTTGAACATAAACCTGTATCTGATCTTCATTATTGATTTAAATAGGGGAACTATTTAACAATGCCTGGGAGACGCGTTCATACAAAGGAAGTAACTTTTCTTACATGTTACAAGAATTCATAACACATACATACACGTACATATTTACCTTAGAATAACACACAACACAATCACAATCTCATAACATTTTAAGTAAAACCACATATAAATAAATAATGTAACAAATACAACATAATACGTACCTAAATATGTTTATTTCCAATGCACATCTGCGACAGCGTCAACTTGACTTTTAAGGTCGAAAAGTATAGACAAATTTATCATTTTTAGAAAAAAAACTAGACTGTCGAGCGAGGTTGTATCCATCGTGGGCATACACTTTGGCTAGATTTTTCATTTTTGACAACGCATGTCGACAGTGATCGCCTAACGCTAGCGTTACATTCGATGGCAACTTGTCTAGCCTATTTCGCCAAGTGACAGGTGATCACCAAAGTGATCGCCTAACGCTAGCGTTCGTGAACGATGGCAACTTGTCTAACCCCACTGGGTACTTATTGCTTGATAAAATACATTATTTTGACGTCAGTTTTAAAAGTTACCACTTACCACATTTTTTGATACACATCATGACGACACATATTATTATGATATGACCAGGTAACAAGTAGATGTATTAATTAATTTCGACGTTTTCTGCAGTTAAGCTAAGTACGCTTATATTTTAGATATTGTTAATAAGGGTACAGAAGGATTGATATTTACTTACCTATACCCTATGCTAGTGTTAATACTTTGCCACTAACCATCGTTTTTCAAACCCTGGTGGTTAAAAATATTTTCGTACCTACATACGAAACTAACTTTTTAAAGGTAAGTAATTATAGTTCTTAAATAATCGGAAGATTCGTCAGCTCGTCACCGTTAAACATTTGTTGTCATTTGTTTATTTGAGCATATTTTCTAAGGATTTATCAACAATATTAGTGGAACAAACCAAATTGTTATAAAAATATACTATTGCATGTATTTTGTAAATAAAATATTTAATTATAAAGTTTTGTTTGAATTACCCCTATATTATTAAACAGTATTACGACGTTTAATTAAATTTTATTTGTCTTTCAAATAGACTCCTAAACGGCTAAACACACTTCAATAAAAATTACACCTTAGATCGTGTACGTTCCATTCGATGTCTTGCACGGTTCAGAAGAAATACATACATAAATATATTAAATCACGCCTGTTTCCCAGAGGGGTAGCCAGAGACCACTTCTTTCCATTTGCTACGATCTTGACAAATATCTTTCGCTTCTTCCACATTCATACATCGAGTCATGCACGCTCGTCGGTTTCGGGTACTTAAGATTCGGCCCTTTTCCAGTATTTCTAGGTCGAGTGGTTACCAAAAAATAAGAATCTAAACTGACTCGTGCGTGCCTCAGGTGACCGTAGGGCTGGCTCTTTTCTCGGCCACAGCTAGCAATAGCTATTGCTATCCAACAAAGAAATGTTACTTAATTCATTTAATTGTGTTTTTTTTCGGTTTCTTAATAAACTTTCTTGTTACATAAAAAAATAGTTATCCAATTAACTATGTATTCCTTATAAGATTACGAGTATTCATGTCACTTTCATCGCGGCAAAATCACGCTCCATTTGTATATTTATTGAAGTGCTTTATGAGTCCTTTATCAGTTATTAGCTGCAATGATAAATCCAAAGCTCGAAATATATTTCCAGTTATCGCAGCAGTTCAGTGTCCACAATATAACAAATTCGACGACATGAAGTTAAAAAACAATGTACTAAGTGGTTTCGACGCTTTAGGAACCTTTGTGGTCAAAATATTTTGCTTAAAAACAGAAAATAAGTCGGATTTAACTGTATGTAGTGTATGGACTGTTAGTAACGACGTACCTAAAAATAAGTCGGTTTATGTACAAACTGATGTTGAAGAAGATAAAAATGTTGATGTTTTTTTTAGTGAAAGTGATGTTGAGAATATTAGTGGTTTCGATTTCGCTGAAAGTGAAGTGTTTGTCAAAGTTAAGGCTGGAGTGTCGATCTGCAGTGAAGAAACTGTAAGTATTTATGTTATCAATAGTTCCCAGGATTATAAATGGAATTGTTAGCTTGGTCTTTATTTAAGGCTACCGTTGAACTTTTGATTCCGATGATTCAGATGCGAGTTATTTATTAATAATATTTCAATAGTAGATTATTTCGTAAATATTTCTGAGGCTCGAACGAAGTGAGAGCGCCAATAGTTCGAGGGGAAATGGGTAATTTCACCCGAGTTAGACACTCTACTTTTCATTTAGACTGTGAGGAAAGAGATGGAGTATATTCGTGACGTAATAAAGGTCAAAATTCTTGTTTCGAACGGATGCTCAGCGTTCAACCTCCAGTGTTAAATATAAGCTCCTTGGTCGTGACCAACTCGATTAAACTTTTCTAATGTTGGCAGTATGTGTATTTTCATGGCATTATGGCGGGCAGGAGGATAGAGGATTACTTTTAAATGTTGATTTTCTGTAATTGCGAAAAAATTGACCAGTCGTAAAATTATTTTAATATGATTGATTGATTTAACGTATAGCCGAGTTTAGGTAAATGAAAAGCTTTTATTTTAATAATAATATGACTTAGCTCAATTATCATAACATAAGACTCCGTGGCCAATATTAACTGAAAAAAAAAAAAAAATACTTTCCACCCTAGGGGTGAAAACGCAATTTTACACCCGGATATCTACCCATTCAAATTAAACTTTCCAAGGGAGAAAATAATATTACGTGTCAAAAAGGTATGTCTTTTCTAATACGAGTATAAATAAAAGAAGAGACTGATGGCTGACTGATCGATCAACGCACAGCCGAAACCGCTGGTCCTAAGGAACTTGAAATTTGGAGGAAATATGTTTTGGGTATCCTAAGGGGTGCACGAAGAAGGGATTTTTCGAAATTCTTCCCCTAAGGGGTTAAATAAGGAGTAGCGGGAAACGGGAAAAAACCGTTCTCTAGTCAATTATATTGCGAATACAAATATATTAAATGCTCGAGGTATGTGCACGAATAGTTGCGGAGTTTAAAAGGCCTACTCCATTTTCAAAATTCGTCAACATACTTGCAATTTTTTTGTCGCGGTGACGGCTCACCATCAGCTATCCCGTTGGTCTTCTCGCTACCATAAAAAATCCTGCTGAATTTTGAGTTCTATCTCAATCTTAATGCTGCAGCTGTTTATATCTGCATTCTATCAAGGTAGTCAGCTACCTTTTCATCCCACCTATGGCCAAACAGCATTGTTCGCATTTTTGTATTTCGGTGTTGGGATAAAACAACCGGTGAAATTACTAGTAACCATAGATAGAGGTAACTTAATCCTGAGGGGTGTAACGTATTTGCAGTTTTAGTATCGCATTCTTGTAGTGTTGAGAATGCAAATCTCTACAGGTCTTAGATTCTACTTACTCGTACCATCAGGTGGCCCGTGAGATCTGCTTTCCATTTAAAATTATCACTTTAAAAAAACTATAATAACCTTGTCGCTTGTCGCAAGAATTTCACACCGCAAAAATATTATTAGTGTGAAAAATTTCTAAAACTTTCAGTTGAAATTGGTTAAGTAATTTACAAGTTCTGTCGTCGGCCAACAGGCGTCGGCGAAGTTGTCCAGCGAAGTTTCCCTTCATTGAGGATATTACGTATCTTAACCGTTTGGAGATGTGGAGGAGCTGCGGAGATGTCTAAAATCGAAGTTAGCTATAATGTGTAAGCGGGTTTTTGCGATATAGGTACCTTTCTTTGCACTGCCTCAATGCTAAGATTTCATAACCTCAATTTTAATTTGCTGTTACTATCTCATGGTTTAAAATCTGAATCTATAACGGTTAAAATCTATGTAGGTATAGTGCTTGTTTAATATATTAAGGTCACCTATGAAATTGGCGTTTTATATGGAGAATTTGATGAAACCGGTGATTTTCATCCATTTATTTTTGCTAATTATTTAGTAGCGTTAAATGCAATCTAAGCTATATTTTACACATCTTACTTAATTACTTAAAAATATTTAGCTTCATAAAACTCTGCGTAATCGAAACACTTGAACTCGCAGCACATGAAAAGAGTTGAGTTCACACTTTAATTTTAAACATTAAGTAAGAAATTGAACTATATTATATGTATCTAAAACTTAAAAAACAATGCCAATTTCATAGGTAAGGATCCAATATTAACTTACATTTTGGAAACTTCTTATCTACATATAAAATTTAAAATCTATAACACTCATTTACTCTAATGTGCATGTGGCATGAAAGTCAAAATATAAAATTGTAAAGAGTGATTTAGGTTTAGGTTAGGGTAGTCATCTCTACTGAAAATTAGGTGTTGGGCGTTACGTAACACTGTGATTGGAAGCTTTTTTACGAATTCAAGCTTCATGATTTTGCTTATTACTAATTTGAGCGGTATAAGTTTTTATATTATGATTATTTTTTAGTTAGGATTTATAATATTACTAGAGGACGCCGCGACTTTGTACGCAAAGAATTGGTTTTCCTCTTGTAGATGGTTACTAACAAGTTACTTACTTCAAAATGGAGTCATTGACTTTTGAAATCCTACGGTGGCTCAACTATTTGAGTCCCTGATCTTTCGACTTAAAGCTACGAGTCGCTTTCAGTTGCATGCCTCTTATGAGTCTATAATGTCATTTTAGAGAGAGGTGTCCAAAACACATAATGCATAACGCTTTTTTTCCGAAACTGTAATTATTTCAAGACCATCTTGTAGAACCCTATATAGGTTAGTATGTATGTAAAACACTTTATTGTACAAACAAAAGAGATAACTATTATAAAATAAACAAAAATATAACAAGGATTTACAAAGGCGAACTTATCCTCGGATCACTTCCAGTTAACCTTTGAGTGATTGAAAAATATTTAATTACCATGAATAGTCAAATAAGTACAATACATATATACATTAAATCACGCCTGTTTCCCAGAGGGGTAGGCAGAGACCACTTCTTTCCACTTGCTACGATCTTGACAAATTTCTTTCGCTTCTTCGACATTCATACATCGAGTCATGCACGCACGTCGGTTTCGGGTACTTACTTAAGATTCGGCCCTTTTCCAGTATTTCACCGATTTGACTCGAAAACTCGTCCACTCACTTTCGATCTGTATATCTGCTCTTTCGTCAATCTTCTTTCATCCATCCTTTCCAAATGACCGAACCATCGAAGCATGCCCTTTTCAATCTTAGTCAATACATCTTCTTTTACAATAATAAAATAAATTTATATTAAGTATATAAGTTTAAAAACAAGTAAGTGTCTATATTTGAAAGAATTTACAGATTGAGGCAACGAGTACGAGTAGGTAAGGTTAGGTTAGTTATAAAAATCCTTAAATATTTACAGTTACGCAAAAAAAAGCGTTTTGCAAAATCATACGAGTGGTGTTTGTGAAATGAATCAGTTTGTGAAACGTTTTATAGTAATGATGGTAAGCCGTTAGAAGGAGGTCGTCGACGACGTCGACCTCGACTTGGCCGCGTTAGAGATTAACCCTGGCGTCGCCTTATATTATAAAGTGCACATATTTCTTTGATGCAATATTTTTTTCTTTTGCGCTGCACTTTTTTCTGTAAAGTAAGTGTAGGTAGATCCTTACTTTTATCCACAGTGGAGTTTTATTTTGAAGTGAAATATGGTAAAAACTTTGCTCTATAGGATAATAACGTGCTATCTCCCTAGCGCGATGCATTCGACAAACCTTATCGTTATCGAAAATGTATTGGAATGACGTAAGCTGCCGGATGCTCGCGTAGAGTGCTTATGTAAATTCCATACATTTTGACGGTTTTTCAAATTATTTTCTAGGACCCAATCCACAGTTCACAATCGCTATATCATTCCCGTGTCTCCACTCAAGCACACTACAGTATTTGCCTATAAATTAGAAATCTCACTAAATGCAGATAACTTCTATGCACAAGGATTCAGTATTTAGAGATTCACAAACAAACTGTATATACACAAACCTTTGTTTTACCTTGGCCTGTATAGTTTGCTTCATTTTAAAAGATTATGTTAATTAATTGCAATTATTAACTCATTATTATTACACATAACGCGGTACAACAAAATTGTATAATTGAGCAACGCATAAAGTTAAGAAAAATACTACCGTTATTTATATTTATCATACATGTGCAAAAATATTTAAAAGGAACAATGAGTGTTTTTGTTGAAAGTAATGAATGAAGCGTTTTTTTAAGATTTGGCGAATGAAACCTTTTATAAAAAAACAGATAACTTTGCGAAGTATTTATGGGAAACGCCACAACAGTAATGCATTATTAATATTATGGTTGATACTTGGGTGAATTTCAACAAGCGTCGAATTATCCTAATTTTGGTGGTATTTTTTATTTTGTTAGTAGGGTTCACAATTATACGTTTAAGGGACGTCATTAGTCATAATTAAAACAGTGTTAAAATGGCCCTTCATTATACCAAGTGGTTTTTAAGACGTAACGATTTTACTAATTAGTACCACCTAAATTGCTACTATCCACCAAAATTACTTTCCTAAGAAAAATTCACGATCAATAATAACATATCGGGCTAATTAAAATACAATCGTTACGGAAACTTTCTTGTTATTTGTTCAAACCAAAAACGTGTATTGCTTAATATAATAAATAATTATTATTTGTTGTTTAAATAATTTTGGTGGAATCCAGCAATTTTTGCAATTTTGGTGTCTTCAGAAAAGCCACCAAAATTGTACCACCAAAATTATAATTTGTACTATTTTTTTTTATTAATAGCTAATCTTTCAGTTTAACATCAATTTAGCAAAATACAGGTAAAAATACATAAACATACTTGAAAGAAGTATCACACAATAAAACTTTTAGCGAAATAATAACTTATCTAAGTTATCACAATTAAAAAAATGTATTCCATACCACCAAAATTAGATACTTATGTGCTTAGCGGGAAGACGCATCAAAATCGTACAAATTTTTCACCATAGATTGCTGGAGAGGAACTGAACGAAAAACTGACGCCATATTTGTTTGTTTAATCACGTTTTGTTCGATCATAAAATCAATTTCAATATTCACCACCAAAATTGACTATTTCGCTAGGACAGTTTTATTTAGACTGCTCCCAGTTTCCTTTTATTAGCAAATGCAATAATTGTAATATTTTAAAATAACTTAACTAATAGGGAATACAGATAACTAACATTTAAATCTAGATGAGGCTTAATAACTGTGTACCACGGTTTATCAGTATATGCGACAAGTACAGGACACGACACCAAAATTGATTTTGGGTTGAAAATATTTTTTTACGATAAATATGATAAGTTAATAATAATTTTAACTTTGGCTCAACATGGATTACCAACATGGATTAGTGCAAGATTATCTAGAAAATAAATAGTTTTCCAATACATGTTCTTTATACACCCCAATTATCACGTCCGCCGCTCAAAAATGGGGTTGGGATAATTACCCACTTAGGTTTCTATGATTTCCAAATAAGTAATTGATCTGACAGGCATTTCCAATACTCGTAATAAACACAGGGCTTGGAAAAGCTTATTGATATACTCGTGTAGCATCCGTATCCATTAACGTGACACATAACATGATGCCGTCTTTCTTTAATTTCTCGCCACTTATTAAATGTTAATGCTAATGACTATGCGACATTAGAACACAGGGTGTGTCTCATTTACATATCATACGCCATCTTACAACTATTACAAGAGTTCCGAATCGTTAAAAACAATCGATAGACTATAATCCTGCCTGGCCGAGTCGGTCAGCGGTCTGTTAATCGAGTAGCAGGTAGTGATGATTGTTAAATAATGAAGGCGTGTAGGGCAGGGTGTCGGGTGTGCGTCCATCCGAACCAAAACCATCACATCTTTTCTTCACCCTCAAAGGACAACCAACCTCATTACCAAAACGAAAGAATTGCGTGTTTTATAACTCCTGAAACAGATATGGGATGTTTTGGACGTGGGGGGTAGAGTCGGGCGGCCACGGCAGCCCATTGAGCCGGCCGCGGCGGCGCGAGGGCGTCGTGACGTCACGGGGCCTTCACGCATGCGCCCGACTATCGAGCGGCAGGCATGTGCCTCTCACAGCCGGCCGACCGCTCCGCCCGACCGACTCACACTTTTCTATTTCCCCGTACATATAACTAACCAACCTAATCGTGACTACACTCGAGTGCACTACGAATCGAGATCGGTCACCGTCCGCGACGCGCCGCGACTCATTTCCAAAATGGCTGATCGCGAGACCCAGAGGGCCGCCAGCGCCCGTCTTTGACGGCTTCGCTCGTACGGCATGTGTCCTGTTATATAAATGTTACGCAAGTCGAGGACGTGCCTAGAGGGTGCATCTGTTATACGAACTAGCTCGCGACCCCCGGTGCAGTGTGCCGTGGATCCCATGTAATCCTCAAGAAGAACCTGGTAAGTGCTAGGAGATACCCTAGACATAGAGAACCTTTTAGCACGCTTAAGCATCCTCAGAATACAGATCAAAGTCAATTATAGCAGGTCCGTGTGAAGGCTATTCCGGTGTGCCCTGTATCGATCGCCCCGTTATTCCTTAGACCCTGTTTATATATTTCCTGGGCTCGAGAGCCACCGCCGCCATATTGCCAGGCCCGCGCCTGTCAACAGCCATCGTAAATAGTTGTGGGCAGCCCGTAGGCAACCGTATTGATCAATCTCCTTATTGTTTTGGATGCCGTCTATATTTGATGAACTTGGCATTTGTGATGGCCGACCTTTCTGTAATAAAGGTTTATTGCCAATATCTTAAGACTACGCTACCACTGCATACAGAATTTCTACGTTAACTCATGAGATGCTACTTTTAAGACCCGATGTAGAGTCCTTTTTTATGAATAAGTACCATCTAAATTGAATTTGGGTGTGTTAAGGCCGTTGTACGGTCGAATCTGCATAAAAAAAAATTACAGTTATTAAATACGTATTTTTTTTTTTATAATTAGTAGCACACTGTACTTCTTATAAGACATCCTAAAATACTAGGTTGCATGGTCGTATTTAATGTTAAGATATAATGTTTAATAGAAAGATTTTATCCTTAACATGTAAATTTTTTGCATATTTCTCTGGTTCAGTTCCCGGCTCAGGTAAGTTTAAAAACCCCTATGCATGTTATTCTTGTTTCTAAAATGTAAAAATTGCTATCTTGATTTTTTGAGTAATTTCCCTTCACGTGCCGTTCGTTTATTCCACCCTGTATTATGTTCTGAATTCCAATTAGGTAGGTAGGTATGATTTGCGCCAAACAGCTTAGATATGTTTTCGTTAGAAGGTAAAAAGCGTCCCAAATAAATAAATTGCGTCTTATAACTATAAAACATAAAAACAATTTATTTAATTTGGGACTGATTAAGATGGACCCTAACCATAGTCCGTCACATTGAAAAAAAATAACACATAAGTTACTACACTTACCTACTACACAGACCAATTTCTTTGTTAAGTTTTATAAACCTTAACGCAGTTTTAATGAAAACAAGACAAATAATTACCTACTGGTAGGCCAAATTGTATGATCATAGAAACCTTTGTATTCAAGTACTTTACATTGACACCTCGAGACATAAAACTGAGAGATATCTTAACTAAAGAGGAGATCTTGGACATGGACATGATTAATAAACGCAGGACTGAACAAATGGGGCGACTACTTTATATGTTTCATATGCGAGCGCAAAATATTTAGTAAGTAGTTCAGTTGGATTTAAAGCGTTTGACACAACAAACCACTATTTATTGACATAGATAACCAAAGTATTTAGGAATCGACATTTTAAGCTGCGTAATTATTTTTTCCCAATAAACCGTCTACCGTAGTAAGTTACTCCAAATGCGTAGTCGCCAATACAATATTTTTAATAATTTTATTATAGGATTTATTTCGGGAAAAGAATTAAAAAAAAAAAAACAATCTATACCATTTACGCCCCATTTTACGGTATATTTTTATTAGCATTCTGTTTTTTTCTGTAGGGCTACAAGAGGCTGATAAGTTGCATGCTATGAATACTCACGGACCAATAAACTGCATCAAATTACGAACAACTTTCAAACAAGTTGATGCAGTTTATGTGTCGATGTCGGTCAGTGTAGCAGTGTTGACAGGTCCGGTATATCAAAAATCGGTAGGTACCGTGCTAACAAAATCGGGACTTATAGTGCCCGGCCGATAAGAAGTCAATCCTGACACCTGTCATTTCAATACAAATTATAACCTCAAACCCAAGAATAGGTTTTAAATTGTACTGCGATGACAGCTGTGCTGTGAGGATTGACTTGTTAACGGCCGGGCACTATCGGTTTCCAATGGGAATAATACTAATAATACATTTTTTAAATGCCCTCGTGCAATGCCAACTGTGGCAAACTGTCTTAGTATTCGGTTGTTACAACAAAGTATAAAATTCATACAATATGTTAGCTCCGGGCGATAACCCGCCCTAGCCCGATTTGCACGAATATGTTGTAGGTAGTTACTATGAAATATTAGATTTAAATTCCTTTTGTAAAAATAAAATTTTAAAGTTCAATACTTAAAATGTACGAACCTAGTTTTTCATAATGTCTACAAAAAAAGATAAATCAAAATTCTTTTACTTGGTTTAAGGGAAGAGAAACGTAATCGCATTTTGTATAGAAATTTTCAGTTTCACAACTTCCTTAACTTTTTTATTTAACTTGGCAGTAAAGGAGGCCAAGTCATATAGGTACAATACAATTGCAATAGGGGTAAAAGCAATACGGAATATGGTCCCTGATTCAGCTGTAGGTACACGGGCAATCTTTTAATAATCCGTTCTTGCCCTTACGCTCCAGATGTTGTTTTTGTTAAATAATGAGGAAGAAGAAGGCTTAAATATTTTAAAACATTATATTTTCATAGCGAGCACACCATCTTATATCAAATACAACACATGTCAAATACAAACCATAAAGCTCTGCTGTAAGCTGCCAATGTAAATCTACATTTTACATACAACCTCAACACGCCTCCTTAGATTTATATGGCAATATGAAATCAATATATATTTAACATTTGTTTAAATTTAGCGAATTTGATGTTACCTAAAGATTTAGTGAGAATGTCCGCAACATTATCTTCCGAATTAACTTTAATAATATCAATGGTTCCATTCTTAACATTCTCGTGAACATAATGATAATGCACTTCAATGTGCTTCGAGTTCTTTGTGAAATTACCATACTTGGCAATAGCTACAGCACCTGAATTATCTTCGTAAATATTTACAGGAACATTAAACGTTATAAAAACATCAACAAGTATACTACGCAGTAAGCTTATTTCTGTTACTGCATCTGACAACGCTATGTATTCAGCAAAAGTGGAAGATTTCGTCACAGAAATTTGTTTCTTTGACTTCCAGTACACAGCGTTACCAAATAATCGAATTACAAAACCAGTAGTAGACTTACGATCTACGACATCTCCGGCCCAATCGGCATCTACGTAACAATCCATTATATTAGCCTTTAAATTCTGACAATATGTAAGCTTGTGATTTTTCGTCAAGTATAAATATTTTAAAACACGCAATGCATATTTGAAATGAATTTCACCATAGCAGTTCTGAAACCTACTCAAGTAATTGACACTAAAAGTAATGTCTGGTCGAGTGCCAGAACTAATGTATAATAGAGCTCCAATCAAGTTTCTGTATTTAATATTTTCATTTAATTCACAATTCTCAAGTTTGACATTAATCTCCATGGGTGTTTTAAATAGTTTAGAATTTTCAATTTTATATTTTTTGGCTAACGATTCTATATATTTTTCCTGGCTTAAGGTCAAAGTATTAGCTTTTACATAATCATACTCCACATCGATACCTAAGTAGTTTCTAACCTTTCCCATGTCCTTCATTTTAAAGTGATTACTCAATTTATTTTTAATCGTAATAACCATTTGCTCATCTTCGCAAGCAATCAATAAGTCATCGACATAGACTAAAATATATACAGTTTGGTTATTGTCTGTTTTGACATAAAGACAATAGTCATATTTACTCCTTTGAAAGCCAATAATTGTTACAAAATTATTAAAACATTCATACCATGCACGCGGGCTTTCTTTTAAACCATAAAGAGATTTGTACAGCCTATATACTTTGTCAGTACCGTCTTCATAACCAAGAGGCTGTTTAACATAGACTTCTGATAACACTTTACCGTTCAAAAATGCAGTCTCTACATCCATTTGATGTACATGTAAATTAAATTGACAACAATACGATAACAACAATTTCAAAGTTTGCATCCTGGCAACAGGTGAATACGTATCATCAACATTAGTGGTTTGTTGGAAACCTCTTACTACTAACCTGGCTTTAAAGAGATCAACTGACTTTTTCTTGTAAACCCATTTTACATCTAATACCTCCTTTTTCGGTGGTGCGTTCACCAAGGTCCAAGTATCATTTTTCACCAGGCTGTTCATTTCACGGTCCATAGCCTCTCTCCACTGTTCAGCCTCGTCACACGTAGTCGCCTCCTGAAAAGTATCTGGAATCATCGCATCACAAAAATTAACAGTTATACAGTAGTAGCCAAATTCTTCATCAAATCGCTGTGGTGCTTTAATTTGTCTCTTAGAAATTCTCCTCTCATTATTCATTATCTCTCCAGCTTCTTTATCATTCAATAACTGATTTTCTGTTTCAATTTCATCTAGGCTATCTTCCCATTTATCTTCATCTTTTTTATTTTCTTCTTCGTTGTCATTAAAAGTAATAAGCTTAACATCTTCCTCAATTATATCCACGTGTCTTGCAACAACTACTCTATTATTGATCAGTACTCTGTATCCAACATCTGTATATCCTAGTAAAATACCCATTTCTGCTTTTTTATCCCATTTTGATCTTCTTCTTTCTTCAGGTACTCTAACATAAACTTTACTACCGTAAATTCTCAAGTATTTTGCAGTTGGTTTCTCGTGGAAAAATATTTCAAACGGCGTCTTCCTTTCTGGGGTATTTGTCATTATACGGTTTTTTAAATAAGTAGCGGTCTTAATAGCTTCTGGCCAATAACGTCTGTCAACCTTTGCTTCAGCTAATAGACATCGTGCCATGTCCATTATCGATCTATTATATCTTTCCGCTGTACCATTTAATTCATGAACATATGCTGGGCATGGCTTGATCATTATTCCCTTTTCTCTGGCGAAGTGAAATATTCTGCTGTTTATGTACTCCTTTCCGTTGTCACATCGTAGTTCTTTAATCATTTTCCCAGTAATATTTTGCATTTGATTGACGTATTCTGTGAAACATTCATAAACTTGTTCCTTTGATTGAATACAATACACTCTCGCTAACTTGCTGAAATCATCTATGAATGTTAAAAAGTATTTTTCTCCTTGATATCCCGTAGTTCTATGCGGTCCGTTAACATCTGTGTGTACAATATCTAATATATCTTCAGCCTTAGTTCTATTGTTGCTAAAAGGCAAATTGTGCATTTTATTTTCGATGCAAATAGCACACTTCATGTAATCCGTTTCTATTTGTTCAGGCAATCCTTCTAATATTTGATTTTTACACATCATGTCAATATAATTGAAGTTTATGTGACCAAAAGTTCGGTGCAGCTTTTCTTTCAATGTCATATTACATTTTGCCGCATTTACACATATTTCTTTACATACAAAACTGGTTACTTTGTAAAGTCTCTCATCTTTCTTCGCAATTGCTATCAATTCTCTATTCATGTTATATATCTTCGTTGAATATCCTGTCGAAACTATCGTATGATTATCTGTGATCTTCGAATAGCTTAATAAGTTAGCTTTCATCTCTTTTACGTAAAATACATTGTCTATTATCACTTTGTTTCTATTCCTATACACAGGAAAGTATGTCGTAATGCTTCCAACCTTTGTTGCTTTCAATATTCTTCCATCACCAACCTTCACGTTTATTGGTTCTTTTAGTGTTACAAATTTATCGAAATATTCGTCGGTATTTAATATGTGGTCTGTACATCCGCTGTCTAAAAGCCAATTTATCTGTCCTGCCTTATTAAGAGCATCTTCATTTATCGTCGAATTGTTCACAATACATGTGTGAAAGCTTTTTTTAGAATATTCCGTGTTATTATAATTTCCTCTGCCTCTATTTGGTCCAAAATTGTAGTGACCACGTCCATGACCACGATTTCGAGTATAATGTCCGCGTCCGCGACCGCGGTTTCCATGCCAACAGTCCCTTTGAATATGACCGACTTTTCCGCAGGTAAAACATGTTGGTTTGTTCTCCGATTCCACTTTGAATGCGTTTGACGTACTCGGCATTTCTTCGTTTAAACTTTGGATATTCTTCATTCTTATTTTACTTTTTAAATATTCAACGGTTCTTTCATCTTCTGGTAACACGTCTATTAAATCTCCAATATAACTGTAACTACCGGGCAATGCTTTAAGCATATAGTTTAATTTTTCATTTTCCGACATCTTGGCTCCAGCATTTTTTAAATCATTGACACATCGTTCGAATTCGTCGAAGAAAATATTAACATCCGAATATTTCGCTAGCTTTATATTTTCTAAATTGTTTCTGCATACAATTTGTAACGCTGTAGATTGCTTTAAATACATTTCATCAAATTTCAACATAATTTTGTATGCTGACTCTAGCTCACTAATATATTCCAACTGTTGGTTTGTAATCGCGCTGTATATATAATTTGTAGCTTGGACATCCATCTCATTCCACTGAACAGCATCATCTTTTCCCGTCTTTAGTCTAATAGCTACATCCTTACATTTCTTAAATTGAAGAAATTTCAATATTCTAATCTTCCAATTTGCATAATCCTTTCCGTCAAAAATTGGTATTACGATATTATTCATTTTAACAACTTACTTGTTTTTTATTTCACAAACGCTCTGCTACCATGTTAAATAATGAGGAAGAAGAAGGCTTAAATATTTTAAAACATTATATTTTCATAGCGAGCACACCATCTTATATCAAATACAACACATGTCAAATACAAACCATAAAGCTCTGCTGTAAGCTGCCAATGTAAATCTACATTTTACATACAACCTCAACAGTTTTGATGTTATTGATGACCTAGTTTCAGTAAGCAGGGACTGGCCTGTGTTTTATATAAGCCGCAATGATTCCAGCGTTATTGTTGCAGTCGTTTTAAATTGGATTTTTTACACTTTCCACAATTATAAATCGGTTTTCAAGACTATTAAATTTTTGCTCTCTTTTCTATTTATTTTCACAGCTCTCTAAAACATCATAAGCCCATAAACAAAACCATGACGGTATAATACACCAAGAAATGATTTAAGCGTTTTTTAGACTCTATTTTATTTTATTTTATCTTGTGATTGCGAATGTCTATGGGTCACAGTTTCCACTTACCATCAGGTGGCCTGTATGCTCGTTTGTCTACTCGATGCCAAAAAAAAAAAAAACTAAAGCCTGATTTTTATTCCCACGGAAAAACACATTTGCAGCAATCGAAATATTTTATATTTTCCACATTTAAAAGAAGTCAACTTTCTATAAAAATCTGTATAATTGAATCAGGATAAAATAATTTAATTTGTTGATGGCAGACTTGTATTTTTTTTTAAAGAATACTGATTTCGGTCTGACAATTTATTTATTACTCTGGTATCACTGTCTCGATATACCCGAGTGATTAAGTTGCGGGCCGCATTTAACTTGCAATGTATGTATGTATGTAAGGGTCAAATCTAGCAAGTTAAATTTGACCCACTTCCCGGTCTCCGATGGAGCTGAAAATATGCATAAGTACGCCTTTAGTTCTGATGACAATACAATAATATAGTACCATCGAGCTGGTCTGATGATGGAGACTCCATGGTGTCCATGGGAACTCCTAAATTACACATAATAAACCGGTCGGGTTAGGGCTTGTTAAAATCGTCTTGACAAGTAGATGACTACTGTGCAAAAAAAATACAGTCAGCAATAAAAGCTTGTCTCAAAAATGTATTTTTTGACAGAAGCTTATTTTATATACCTACTTGTTCGTTACGCGGTATTGCACCAACGATATCACTACTGAAAAATAGGGTCTACGAGTTGTAAAACCAATTCTTGGGCGATTGTACCTTCACAGATTTGTATGGGCTTTTAATAGAGCTGTGAAAATAAATTAAACTAAGAGCATAATTATATTGATAAATATTTCAATATATAAACCACTAGTCATGAGATTCATCAAAAAAATCTGGACTAAGAGGTTAGAAGAATACATACCTTAGAACCTTAGACATATCTTGTAACCCGTTATAAAACGGTACAAAATTGTTAACTCGAAACTGGCTAAGGAAAGAGCCCCTGCATCGATACCGAGTACCGAATACACACGACACCCCGTATACTCACAGGCACGCTAAGGTAACCTTACCATTAGTTACAGTGACCGTATTCGCTAGAAAGTCGAATGCTCCGTCTTTCTCACTCTATTACAACACTGTAAGGGACAAAGCATTCGACTCGCTCATGAATACGGTCACTGTAACTTATGGTAAGGGTAGCTCTTTTCTTCGAAGCGTAATTTAAACCGAGCGTAGATATTTTTAACCAAAGCCACTTAGCTTCACTTCACTGGCCAACTAAACTGCACGCGAAGCAATACTTACGAGCGAAAAAAACGAGGCACGTTATTCTAAAATTATTTACTACATAACCTATTATTTGGTTTACCAGTTTACCAAAGGCTTATAATAAACTAGCTTCTGCCCGGCACTTCATGCGCGTAGATCTCGATTATCGTTATTCCTTCAGGAACTTTAAAAAATTCCATGGTGAAAATAGCCTTTGTGATATCCAGGGTAAAACTTTAGAATAATAGGAGGATAAAATAAATATCAGGGGACAATGTTACATAAAAAAACCTAGTACCGAACTGAGCTCTAGGTTTGTACTCTGGGTTACCTACCTACTAAAATCACGATAAATATAAGTAGACGTACATACCTACTTATAAAACATTGTCAAGGCCGTATAAGTAACTCATGTTAGCTGTGTCGCCCGTCACAAGATACGTTAAAGTAAACGTAAAGTCTTAGAGAAATGTAATTTTTGACGCATCTTGCTTGAGACGGGCATTACAGTCGAGATCAGTTTATTACCAAGGCGCTAAGCCTTACATACCTTCACGCCTGCATTCCCGCGTGGGGAGGCAGAGCTACAGAATTACCAACAACTGTAAAAACTTGTTAATAATTCTGTAATCATATTTTGCACAAACAGGCTAATGTTTACCAGTGTATATTATATGTAGTGATAGGTTTCAAGCCCATCGCCTAACAATACTACAAATCTTTATACCCTTAGTCGCCTCTTACTACTTCCACGGGAAGACATGGAGTGGCACTATTCTAAGGTGGCAACCACACAGCATACTGAGGGCTTGTACTCTGGCTACCTACTAAAACCACAATGAACATAGGTAGAGAGAGTACTTATAAAACATCCCCTTACCGAAAAACGAACCCTTAAGTAGTTCATTCATTCATCATCATTCATTCATTCATTCGTCATTTGGAAAGGATGGATGAAAGAAGATTGACGAAAGAGATATACAGATCGAAAGTGAGTGGACGGGTCGGAAGGGGCCGCCCTAGGCGTACTTATTCGAGTCAAATCGGTGAAATACTGGAAAAGGGCCGAATCTTAAGTACCCGAAACCGACGTGCGTGCATGACTCGATGTATGAATGTGGAAGAAGCTAAAGAAATTTGTCAAGATCGTAGCATGTGGAAAGAAGTGGTCTCTGCCGACCCCTCTGGGAAACAGGCGTGATTTAATGTATGTATGTATGTAAGTAGTTATGTTGGCCCTGCCTACCGTGTCGTCGAATAGTAGTATCATACCTCTTCAAACTGGGACGCATATGACTTTTACCCGAAAATGAATGAATACGTATGACGGTAAAAAGCCTCCTCTTATCGATTGGTAGACTCGCAGCACATTGATTACGGACTGATAAGCGCATGATTGCCCCATGTTATTGAAAAAGATAGGAGAGATTGCTTTGTATATTTAGATACTCGTATTGTTACATTAACATTTTTTTACGTGTCTGCGGCTACCAGAAAGTATACCTAAATAAATACATAACTTCTAGTTGCGTCAATACACTTAATCAATTTGCTTCATAGGCCACAATGAAACTGTGTGAGAGTAATAAATTCTTAAGATATCTCTTACGATATGTATGAATCATTATACTTGACTTGGACATTGTTCCTTAGCGGCCTATGCTTCAAATTGGTTGACTGTACGACGATCCCGTGACAGCTCATATGAATAAAAATTACATTTGTTTCTTTGACTTTTATACTTAGTACAATTATACAAACCTTGAGACGTCATTAAGAAAGGATAACCATTTATTTTTAAACGACTGCGTCAGTAAATTCTTAAGATATCTCTTACGATATGTATGAATCATTATACTTGACTTGGACATTGTTCCTTAGCGGCCTATGCTTCAAATTGGTTGACTGTACGACGATCCCGTGACAGCTCATATGAATAAAAATTACATTTGTTTCTTTGACTTTTATACTTAGTACAATTATACAAACCTTGAGACGTCATTAAGAAAGGATAACCATTTATTTTTAAACGACTGCGTCAGAAGGAGGGTTACGTTTTTCGATTACATTTTATGTATGTCTATTTTAGTCCACCAAACGAAGGAAATTCAGTGGAAAAAACTCGTGTATAAGCGAATTTTGCTATAGTCGTAGGCAATGGTGGTTTAAACTACATACTAAAAGTACTGGTGGGTGGGGGTGAAGCTAAAGGGGGGAGGGGGGTGTAAAGGTCCCTTTTTTTAGTTTTTAGCAAATAACTCGTAAACTGTGGCCTATAGCTAAAAATGATCTGAAACACAAATAATGTACGTAAAATTATCTACAAAAAAAATGTAAACATTTTTTCTCTGGGATCAATATTTCATGAGATATGGAGGGAAGTAGATGACCAATAAAGAAATAAACACATTTATTTAAGTACGGTACGTATAATCCTAAAGATAAAATACCTAATTATCTTCTAAATCTAAAATATTAGCATAATCATCGTCTTCAGCGGTGTCTTCGATGGGAGCTCCGTTAGTGCATGAGCCGGAGCATACACCACAGACACTGGAGTAGGGAATTCCAGCTTTCCGGCAGCCACATCGCATCCCACACCCCGTCTTACACCGGCAGAATATGGTTTTGAGAATTGAGTCAGGTGCCACTGGGTCGTTGGTTGTCACTGGCTTTAGGATGCCATCATCTCCTCTGGCCCATCCCCATTGAGTTGGTTGTAGGGGGTTGCCGAGCCATTGTTGTATCTGTAATAGTAATAAAATAAGGTCAATGTAAGTTTAGGTTATATAGATATTTGCATTTTAAAGACAAAATAATACACAACTTGTGTAATTATCTTTAATTACACAAGTTGTTACCTGTAGATAAACTCTGAACGAGTGCGGCTTCGAAGCTCCTCTAGTAGGAGGAAGAGTGGCCAGATCTGATTTTGGTCTCATCGATGCTCTTAAAAAAACCGAGTTGCGGTATTTGTTGAGGTTTTGTACCTCGATAGGTGCTTGGTAAATCGACAAAAACAGCTTCTCGCCGGCCTGTTCAATACTTTCTGGTGACGAGGGCCCACTGAAAATATGGGATATCTTTTGGATCAAGTCTGATTTAGCAGTGAACAATTTCACTATTCCCACTTTGCTTTTTCCATGGATCGCTGAGGTGGTGTCACATCCGGAGAAGCTGTGGAGAAGGAGAATTGTCTTTGCAAATGGAAGCTGTTGAAGTTGTTGCACTGAAAACAATTTGTCCTCAACCTTCCCACGCCCTGGCTTCAAAAACAACACGTTGATATGTGGTGGGGCCAATCCTATGAGGAGGACTATCAAGTCGACATCCTCCCCAATAACAACAGTTGGATGTAATGCCATCAGCATGACAATATTTTAGATTTAGACGATAATTAGGAATTTTATCTTTAGGAATATACGTGCCGTACTTAAATAAATGTGTTTATTTCTTTATTGGTCATCTACTTCCCTCCATATCTCATGAAATATTGATCCCAGAGGAAATATGTGTATGTCTTTTTTGTAGATAATTTTACGCACATTATTTGTGTTTCAGACCATTTTTAGCCATAGGCCACAGTTTACGAGTTTTTTGAAAAAAACTAAAATAAGGGACCTTTACACCCCCCTCCCCCCTTTAGCTTCACCCCCACCCACCAGTACTTTTAGTATGTAGTTTAAACCACCATTGCCTACGACTATGGCAAAATTCGCTTATACACGAGTTTTTTCCCCCGACAGGCAAATTTTGGTCTTCGTTCGGTGGGCTATTTCTAGGGCACGCTCTGCAGTCTAAACAGATCGATGGACTTTATCATATGAGGTGTCGTTAGATTCTATTAAATATGCTAGGTACACTATATCAACTATATGCTGCAATATATTTATGTAGTGTTCAATGGTCTGTGTAGACGTAACTACAAAGAGCAGAAATCGACTGTAATAATTACACAGAAATCTTTATTTTCATAATTAGCAATTGCAAGGAAATCTGTTTTTTTCATCTTCATTTATTTTGGAAAGAGCGTGTGACGTTCTTTCCAAATACTTCCAAATACTATTATTTTGGAAAGAACATCACATGTCATACTAAAAGCTGAAAAAAAAAACCTTTTTGTTTACCTGTTTTTTTTGTTTGATGATGATGATGATTATGATAATGAAACCTACCCGAGCATGCCAAGTCAAGCCTTGTTTGGAGATGTGGCTATCGGGCCGCCGCAGTACATGACCAATCCAACGTCATTTTCTCCGCAAGATCTCGCTAGCCAAGGTTTGTCAGCTCCCAGCTCCCAGTCTTTGGCCAATAAATCCCTAGAATACGCCACAGACATTCGGTAACGAAGACCTGGAGCTTGCTAGTAGTCTCCTTTTTAACGAGCCGTGTCTCGCAGCCATATAGAAGTACTTTTTTTTGTTTAATATGTTTAATATCGTATAGGTATCAAAAACAGTGTAAACTAGCTATACTTAACGCTAGTTGTGCTCGTATGTACGTATACAAGATTCGGCTCACGTGCGTAACATTTTGTGGAATGGCCTCCCTTGGGCCTATTTTGTAAAGCTACAAGTCACATTTTACAGGCAAAAATGGCAATACTGATAAAATATTGTACTTGTATAAAACTTCCCGACGTGGGTGAGATTGGGTGTGGGTGGAGTATACTTCTGGAACATTATTTTCGTAAGACCGCTCGTAGGTGTAGGTGTAACTGTGTGGTTCTTATCGAAAAAAGCTGTGAGTTTGTGAAAAGACATCTTAGCACTGACTGTATATACCTATACACAGGGTGGAGAAAACGGAGGCGACTTTCGGAACTACAATACTAGCAAGACACTTATTAATTTGTTAGTTAACTTACTTAATTATACTTTTCGGTTTTTAAAATTACTGGAGATGGGTATGTAATAATCGTTTCATGCAAAAAATAAGAATGCAGTTATTATTTCGATTTGTTTAAATGTCTACCTTGAGTAAATCAAGCTTTCATAAGTCTTTAAGATGTTACTCTCCATGTCCCGTTCGTTTTCTCCACCCTGTATAAAACGTGATTCTAAAGCTAAACCCCTCTTAAAATTAATCTATTTAAGCTATGACGTCTATTAAATTACTAGAACTTGCAAATGTCATAATACTCTTTGTTATGACTTATGACGTCCAAAATATCTATAATACAAATACCTTATAAAAGTAAATATATTAGGTTTTGATCATACATCGTATTATTTATATGTCGATTGCGGCAACCCTAAGACCCCAGGGCTGGCGATGACGTGCAAAGATTGATGAC
The DNA here is from genome assembly GCA_963966035.1 of Acleris laterana. Lineage (NCBI taxonomy): Eukaryota > Metazoa > Arthropoda > Insecta > Lepidoptera > Tortricidae > Acleris > Acleris laterana. The sequence continues at coordinate 8,365,594 of OZ014457.1, forward strand.
GAAGAAATAGGGGTACATCGACACATGACGCATATTAGAGGGGACAAATAAATACTTTTTTTATGTAAGGCAAATGAGGCTGATTTACATTACACGAGCATCAGGCAATATTATGCAATTCTATACCATAATAATAAAACCATACGATGACAACGACCATTAACATAAAATTAACAAAGGTAAGTTTATCTAACATAACCTTGTAATTACCCGAATGGAATTAGTACCCGGTGCTCTCAAATCTAAAGGAAACTATAAGCAGGTTAACCCTCGATATTTAAAAAAGTATATGAATTCAAACTAAGTATGTAGATTTTTAGAGAACATGTACCCTTCATTTATAAGGGTAACTAGCGACCCGCCCTCGCTTCGCTTCGGTTTATGTGAGTTTTCTGTAATACCCGTAGGTACATAAAACAGAATTTAATATACATAAAAACCTTCCTCTTGAATCACTCTATCTATTTAAAAAAAAGCATTGATTGTGTTTCGGTATGTACGACAGTCTATGACATGGCCAGTAAGTAAATAAATACCTGTGTAAGTATTCCATCTTAGTCTTTCATTCTTATACCATAATAGCGACCAGCTCTCGCTTCGCTTCGGGTTATGTGAGTTAGCTGTTACGCCGGACATAATCGATGTTATCATACATAAAACCTTCCTCTTAAATCTAGGTATCTATTGATGAAAACATTCAAGCATTAAAATCCGTTGCGTAGTTTGAAAGATCTAAGCATACATAGGGACAGACAGCGGGAAGCGACTTTGTTTTATACTATGTAGTGATAATACGTTTGACCTTGTGTTATTTAAAAGTAGCAGGCGCAATCACCACTGCCCTGTCTAAGGATCCCCGTGCGGTACGCAAGAAGATTCGTGTGTTGCCAGCTCTTAAGGGGACCTATTATTTTACTGAGAAACCGCTTACGTAACGTAACATTACGCAGAATTTGCATTTCATCGAAAGGCATTTCTCCCCATATGAGTTCTTGGTTTGACAGTCACAAGTCTAACTTAACCTAACCTACGTTAATGTTTTAGATATCCTGAAAACGCAGCAGAAAATAACGTTTTATGAAATGATATTAAATTCGATAAAATTAAAAGTTGCTAGCGAAACGTAAAAACGTATTAAAAAAAATAAACACAGGCCAAGCCTCGGCAAAAGTTAACAAAAATATGTTTCCCAAAATGTAGCTCTCTAAGAGGTCTCATTATTTATCGAATGCCAAACTCTAAATAAAATTGGCAGCGAGTGAGCCGAACGCGATAAACTGGAGGATCAATCATTGCTTGAAGGATCTCTCGCTTAATGGTGTTTTATCACAACGGAGCGAAAGGACACAAAATATTCATTTATCTCCCATTTTTTTTAAAGATATCATTAATACAAATCAGTAATAGTTCTGGCATTAGCTTGAAAAGTTCTAAACTTTTGAATTGTTTCTTTCTAGACATATCATATGCATTTTTTTTTTTTTTTTTATATTATACATACACATATTGTTATAAATCTAAAACGGGACTTAATCGCGTAAAAACACCGTACATACCTGGACGTTTCGATCGATTTGCAACGGTCGTGACCACGAGCAGACACATTTATAACATACACGGTATAATAAAGACACACTAATTCAATTCAATTAACCAAAGACGTAAAATTTTGTTGTACAAATCATTCCTTAATATAACAACGCACAAAAAATATTCATCATCACGTCCACGTCACACATTCCCCTCCGATGACGTCACGCGAAGCATGTGGATTAAACAAGAGCATGGAGGATTCCAGTTCTATGTACTTAATTACATTCCTCGTTGTTGTCGACTTCTTCATTTCTGTAGGCCTTCAATAATGGAGTCATTTTCGCTAGTCCCTGTTTGGGCGCCACTTATTGTAATAATCGGTGTTTAACTATAGTTTAGAATATTGTTGTAGTCATAATAGCTTACAATGCCGAGAATCTAAATTCCATTTGGTGCAAAACTTGAAACGGTATTAAAGTTCAAACTATTTAATTGCATTTTTCATTTTCGCTTGTGCTTGGTCCCTGTTGGGGCGTCACTCTTAGTAATCATCGATGATTTGGGTGCTTCTGTTTTTCTTTGCATTTTTAATAAATTCTGGTTATTGTAACATGAATTCAAAATGTTTCCAGTGATAGTAAAACCAGCCTAACTATGCCCAAGCAAGTTGATAATCCCGTAAGCCGCAAACATTGTGTGATGAAGCACAGATAAAAGCACGAAGCACAGATAATTATAGTGTGGAACAAAAACTGAAGTTCTCATATCCTCGATTTGGATTTTGGCCACGAATAAAGAGTAAGAGTAATGCGGCACCAGAAGTTTTGTATTGCTTAGTAGCTTTACTCGTGTCCCAACTTGCAGGGTCGTTTCTCTGACGCGCCATAAACTAGGATGATGAGCAATAACCGACGACACGTGTTGCAGCGGGCTTGCCTCAGGAAATTAAAAAGTTTTTACTGCAGCCCGAGATTATAGTTCCCAACTTAAATAGATAATAACAAAGGCTGGTTTAATTAAATATTTTCTTGAGATTCCTTTGTGCGGAGGTATAGGGGTTCGGTCGTTTGGAAAGGTGCCAGGTAGGTAATTAGGGTTTGCGATGCTCGCTTACATGTACCCACCTTTAAACAGAAGCTATTCTGAAATGTTGCTAGGTGGGTTAATCAACTTTTTAAGTCACGCTTTTGTCTACTGAGTCAGTTAATCTAGTGATAAACTTTTAGGTCAATTTGTATTAAGACTTTGACCATTTTAGTTGCACATACTACTGTACACCTAAAATGGTTTTCTACCAATACACTTTAATAAAGTGGTCTCCTGAATTATTGGGCTGTGGGATACACAATATTTTTACAGATTGGTCATTCAAAAACCATTTTGAGGAGCTTCCTGGCCCTCATTCATTTTGTTGGCAACCGAACCGAACCAGTACTGTAGTAAAACGATTTTATTATATTATTCTGCGCGATAAATATTTCTTATACTATTTTTTATCATTATTTTTATTGTACCCTAGTTGGCGCCCAACTTAGGGCTATAATTAGTGTAATAATCATATTCTTTGAAACCAATGTAGCGTTGTGTAATTACACTAATTATGCAACAGAACTTTATTTTTATACATTTTTATATGAATCCAAGTGCCATAGTATAATAAACACCAAACGAGTACCTACTTAACGACTACATACAACATAATAACAATATTGCTCTGATTTGCCTGAAGTTCGACTAGTAGAGGATGACAGTAGGCATTAAGTTCTCCTTTTGTACTTTTGTGCAATTAGATTAAGTAAAAAAATAATTTTGGTGCGTTTGGATATTTTTGTATAATTATTTATTAACGTTGTATTAATTCCAACAATGTATACAATACGAGTATCGTGCTGTTTATATGTTTAGAATCGTTATGTAGGTAGCTTTATTTCTGACAACAAAGAAGCATACATTCGAACATTTATTCATACCTACATTTCAAAATCATTGCCCTCTTTCTGATGCAGTCGGGTAAACACCCTTCTATAAGGCGCAAAGTGTGACGAAGTATTAAAATCGATAGGCGCAGCACGCGCGGTCACGACGAAGGAGTAATCAAACGAACACGGACGTGTTGTTCTCAAACGCTATTAATAACAATTTATATGGCCCTGGACATAAGCCAGCTTAGCTCGTAATATAAGGGCATACATTATATACAGAGTACACTACACTTAAACCCTTTTTCACTTGAACCTAAGAAGACTTATACCCTTTCACACGGGCCATAGATTTATTCTCGGGCTCAGTCCACGTAGAAGTCGTTTATCGCTGTTCTCTCGAGTAGGTACTATGCGATTTCCCGGGAAAAGTACCTACACTGCGTCCGCTTTCAGCTAAAATATCTGTTCATTTTTTTTTGTATTCAGTTCTTTAAGGTGGTAAACCAATAAGAAGAAACCAACTAACAAACAATTTCGCAATTTATAGTAAATAGTAAAGGAGCAGTTACACGGGCGATTAAAATTACTGAATTGTCCAGAATACCAGTCAATTTTGACGTCACGGTCACATCAAGCAAATTCTATACTGCGCCATATAGAGAACTGTTGCTCCATTAATGGCTCCGGTATGAATTGGGCGATATGGAGTAAGTGAATAAATTAGGCAATTTTGCATACACGACCAATTCAGTGAACCAACAACTAGCCATGAATGGATGGATGGATGCATGGATGAAGTTAGAAGACAACAATCTTATTTATTTTTGTATCCTCTATCAAACACTCACCAAATACTATGTCCCTGGAATAGTGCTGGTTCTTATGGCACAGGGTAATCCTAATTTAAGATCCAGCTGCATCTATACTATATGTTTTTTTTTGTAAACTTTTTTGAGATACTTAAGTATGATTTTGTAACTGTCTAATTCAATAAATTTTATTATTATTATTATATTATGATATCAATTAGACGATTTCTGATTTAAAATTAACTCATAGTAGGTATACATTTGTTTCAATTTTCTGTATCTTGTTAGGTATTTTGATTTCTTTGTAAATTCACGGGCAGTTTTAATCAATTTACGAGTTCCCGAGTAAGTAAGTAAGTAAACTCTTTATTGCGCAAAAAGAAATCGTTTTTTAGAGTCATGAATAATGTCTAACCGAGATAGTTTAATAAAGTGTAAGTATATTTAATCTTTCTCTTATTTAGACCTCTAAAAAAACTTATATTAAGATATCTGTCTTTCATTTTCTGTATCATTAACTGTAAATGTGACATAGACTGAATGTTACTTTGTATAAATGTACAGTCAACCAATTTGATTTCTAGGCCACTTTGGACTATGTTAAAGTGACGTTGTCAACCAAAACGTAAGAGACTCCCTATGATTTGGTTTACAACGTCACGTTGACAAAGTCCATAGTGGCCTAGGAATCAAATTGGTGGACTGTACTTATAAAATCATAATTTTTTGCAATATTTGCATGCTGCAACTATAACGCATTTGATAAAATATTTTCAGTGCATTGAATCTAGTTACAGTGAATCTAGGATCAGCTGTATTGATCCGACGCTGTATTTCAATAAACCCAACAAAAACCCGTCCCTTCTAGAGAGCAGATAAAAAGGGTCATAGAATAACCTCATTAGTCTTTCAGCCGTCTAGACGGGATATCTCAATGACTCGAGTTTCTATGATAATCGCGAGCTCGAGATAACCGAGATCAGATAAATCTTTCTCCACCGATCCATCAATATTTTGACATTTAGCAGAGCGCTAATGGCATCTGAAACGTGCCGATATACGGGCGTTTCTGATTTTTAAATGGGGGTAAATGATGATAGGCCGAAGCGGGAGTCGATAAGGGTTTTCAAAAGGCTCCAGAAATAGTTTGGATAACGTGAGGTGTTAGTGTTAGCTTAGTTTTAAGAGTATTGTGAAGTGATAATTAAATCGCGTATCTAGCTGTCAATACATGTATGTAACGTTAGCTTCTGTTGATAACGTTTCTCATCCCCTAAATCAAGTCCGCTTTCCACGATTTTTGAATATGTTGTAATTATTATGAAAAACTAATTTTGTACGTTACCGTTTTGGTTTTGTTTTATTGGTTTCTTTCCAAGAAATCTTTTCTTGGTAAGGGAGACGTAAAGACCTAGTTTTTCACAACATCTTCATAATGATTCTAAAATCGTAAAAATCGGACCAGTGAGGCTATACAAGTTGCTAAACGTTAACGTAAACAATTTTCGAAAACTCACAAAATGTGGAATTGACGCAAGTGATCGCTCGACTCGGCCGTCTGACAGCTTACGTCAATCCTATTCATTTTGGATAACGATAAGGGAGTGAAACGTTATCGCATTTTGTATGGAAAAAATAATTAGTTATTTTTTCAGTTATTGTCGTATATAATGTTGCAGCGCGGCAACCCCATATGAACGCATTCGCGAATGGCCGTCTCACTAAAGAATGGGAGCGTAGCAACTCCCTTTCAACCCGGTCGTGTCGCTCCAGTCGTGTCTATTCGTCTTACGGCACGATACCGTATGAGAAGTCGTGTAAGGAACCGTACACGCAGGAAGCGTTCTGCGTTCTGCGGTCTGGGGTCAGCATCATATATCTTTGTCATAATTTAATAAACGTATAGGGACGTAAGATGTTTGACTGAACCGCATAACTCATAGCGCATCCTGTACATAGGGTCACTAAGTTCTTGTTAATCCTTACATGACTCTTATTAAAATGTGCATTTATTACTAAAGTTTGTTTCAATTTGCGGAAGTGTTCTCATTTAACAAAGTCGCAAGCCCCTGCGCACCTACCTACAATAACGCTTAATTTTTTTTGCGTTTAACTCGACATTGTTTACATTTCCTATGAGACTGTTTACCTACATCAATCGGTGTAGGATAAGTGTGAACAGCCTCATATAAAATGTATTGCCGCCAGACCACCCCATTATATTTCGTCAAACCCGACATATTATGTTTACCCACGTTTATCCACATCGATAAATGCTTCCATAATAGACCCACAGGACGTGTAATAATACTTGTAATCCCAACCGCAAGTACAACTGAAATATCCTATTCCATAGATTATTTCTAAGTTCACGTAAACGAGCTTATACTTTACTTCCCAACAGCCTCCACACGAGTATCAATAATGCCTTGCCTCGGCGGGTACTAAATTTGTACGAGTACGAGTAATACGAGCTTACAGCGCCGCGGGACTTCTAACATCACAGACCACGTGATTTCCCTTTTACCTCCTAAATGATTGAGGGCAAGGTCCTCGGCGTCCCTGGAGCCGGGCTGTCTGTGGCCCAGACAGGCAGCGGCGAGACTGGGCGGCGGCAGCCAGGCAGCGGCCAGACCGGGCGGCGGCAGCCTGTGCATAGCTAATGCTGCCGGCGTTGTGCTCAAAACAGACCGATAAAAAGTTTTCTTATTTTTGACACTGGTTACTGGTACTGGTTTATAGTAGGTATGTTTGTAAAAGCATTCTACAACGGTAGATAAGTGTTTTTTCACTTTTCATGCTCTTAAAATGTTTCTTCAGCCTTTGCACATATCGGGACTAAAGCTCCTGCGCCCACACCGGAGCTTAACGGTGCGTATATTACGGTGTCGTCGCGTAAACAAAAGACGGGGCCATAGTAACAACATGGTGCCGTTTTTGACGCACCGTAATATACGCACCGTTAAGCAGCGGTGTGGGCTAGCCTTATAGGTCATACCAACTAAGCTAATCGTGTCGTTCTACATTGTAATGTTTTCCCTCGGGAGCTTTGGGAACTGATATTGTATGCCATATGCCAACCACAACGCCGCTGCTCGTTAGAATCCCGTTAGCAGCGTTTGTGTACGGAACCTTAAAGAAGGATCTCAGTATAAAGGGATCGCACAGAAATGGAATAACACCTAGGGTTTAGGTACTTTAATGTTTAGTAGAAATAGAAAGTATAAACAATAAAACATATCGTTTGCACATACTACGTTCGACATCAATCTTCACAATGTTCGTTCCCGTACTCCTCCGAAACGGCTTGACCGATTTTCATGAAATTTTGTGAGCATATTGAGTAGGTCTGAGAATCGGCTAACATCTATTTTTCATACCCTAGAAATTACTTAAAAATTATTTATATGGCAAAACAACGTTTGCCGGGTCAGCTAGTAATATATATAATTCATGTTTTCTGCCGATGGATCGAACGTATAAGGCTGCTTAATTGAAAATGCACGCACTAAAATGTGTTTTATTCGCTCTGACGGGACTACTTAAACTCGGCGCTGCGATTTCGCTCGTTCGTCCGACCGTCGTCCGTTGTTTTTGAGAGAATAACACCCCTGTTTGGAACGAAATTGGCAACATGATCCGATTTTTTGTCAACTTCTGACTGATACTTGTCGGCGGTTGCCACTTGCAAATACATATATTTTGCCAAACTAATATTTTGATCTGTACTAATATTTAGTAAGCAGAGATATAGGAGCGTGTCACATATTTTTGCGCCCAATGTTTGATAACATATTATTACCGGTGACTGTAGATACATAGCATGATATTTAGAGAAAATATCCTAACTGCAAATGAGGCCTTACCGCATATCCGTCGCATTCACCGCCCGCAGCCCTATTATATCCTTGGCAAGATTGGGCCGTTGTCCGCGCGCCGCCGCCGTCAGCTGCGATAGGGTTAATCGATGGCTCGATGATGGACCGTGTTTGATAGCCTCCTGCGTCATGCGTTGAGTGCGGGAGACAAGCCCTTGATAGCGAGCTTTACAGATCGACAACTTGCTCGATCTAATAACTGATAGAAGTGCTTTATTTTGTTTTGTAAAAGTCAGTCGTAAATACATTTTTAATGAAACATATTGCTTCGTGTTGGATATTTTCGCCACTTCATATTTTTGTTTAATTTTTTTAGGGTTGGTATCATTTTTATTAATTCTCTTTCATGTTTGTTTAATCTGTAGGGAAAAATTTTAAAATCGATTAAACTACCTTCGCGATGAGCCAGACACTTGAAACTTTAAATTAAACTAGATGAGAATGCAACATCGTTTGTTTTGTTCGTCAATATATTTATTTCAAATCACACAAGTCCATTTTGAACTAGTTCCCGTTACAATATCGGACTGCCGATGAAATTGCAATAGGGTATCTGAGAGCTAATCTATATAAGGATGGAGTAAAATCGGGCGACCGATCTTCGCTGTACCTACTTTGCACAAACCCACCGAGTTGGGACTCTTTAGATTGATTTGAATAAACAGCTGACGACTGCGCTCAAAACCGTAGGCATAAGAAAGTTGTTTTAATATATATTTTTTAAACGATATATCAGGGGACAGTTTCATAAATTGACCTAGTCAAGCCCAAACTAAGTTTTAGCTTGTACTATGGGTACAGCGATAAATATACTTAAAAAGGTAATTATGAAATTATGTGCATATCTTAATTACTCTACTACCAAGCAATATTATTTTAAAGTGTATTTACTTGTCGACTTTAAAGGTGACACATGGTCCATACTCCACGAGCTTCACTTATCCTTATTGAAGTTGTTATGATACTAAATCTCGCCAGCAGCGGGCCTAGTTGGCTGCGTCTATATCGCGTGTCAAATGTGGATAAAGCATCCGTCACTCTCTTACTTATTTACGTGTCAGAAGGTGACGGATGCGGTGTACTTACTGCCTTTTTGCCGAATTATGTTTCGTCAAATTTCATTTAGCAATCAACTTATCGCCGAAGTTTTATTTGGCAAACCAATCCCTGGCATAATTTTACTTCGTAATTTTTATTTCGCTACATTTTTATATTGCAAAATTTTATTACTTACGTCAAATTTTATGTGGTAAATAATTGTGTAGCAAATGATTTGCTAAGGCAAATAACATATTGTAACATATTGTAATATTGTTACTTGTTCATTGAAAGTTATATCAACTGCGTATTTTTACCTTGAGCTTGAACTTGTCTGAAACAAATAAAAATTGGATTAAAAACGAAACTGCTCGCAGAGATAGGTAGGTTAGGGTTTTTTTTTAATGACATGAAATTTGCCCAAATAAAAATATGGGATACGTAGTTTGGGGAGTTAATAATTTGCTTAATAAACGAAACAAGGGTAAACCGACGGATGCTTTATCCAAACTTTGTCACGCGATAAACGCAGCATCTTAGAGCCCCTGATATACTCGTAGGTACAAAACAGTGTAAGCTAGTTATTAATCCCTATATTAATATGATTGTATTTCCCGTACAGAGTATGAGCGGTTACGGCGGCGGCATGTCGGACTCGGACGCGCTATCGCGGCGTCTGCGTGACGCCGAGCGCGTGCGCGCCGACGCCGAGCGCGCGCACGCCGACGCGCTCGCGCAGTTGCGCTCGGCGCAGCGGTCGCCGCACGACGCGCACTCCGTCGACCAGCTGCAGTCGCGCGCCAGGGAGCTGGAGAAGAAGGTCAGTACAAACTATTGGAAAATATTCGTATTTACATTCAGACCAGGGTTCTATAGCATTCTTATTAAATAAAAAACTGCTTTTATCATCAGCTTCGCTTACGTGGTTATAGCGTTCGAAATTTGGTACAGCAAGGAAATTGATTCCTAAACATAGACTTTGTCAAAGTGACGTAATCAATCAAAACGTAAGACACTTCTTATGATTTTATTTACAGTGTGATTTTATTATAAATGTATGTTATTGTATTGTGTGTTCTATATTATAGAATTATAGAACTTTAATGTATGTTTAGCTGATTTCTTAAAGTAAGCCCGTCTTGTTTCTGTTTAGCCAGTTGGTTGACTGGTAGGGAATGCCTTAAGGCATTAAGTCCGCCATTTGTAATAAAGTTCAAATAAACAAATAAATACCCACGTCTTTATACAAACTTTAAGAAAAATGCTCATCCCCAAAATACCAGTATTTGATTACACTTTTCACCAGATACCCCAAGCAGCAAAGTAGTCCTATAATTTTATGCTTATATGATTTGAGATCTTTTAAGAGTTCGATAACCGCAAATTACATGATTCAAGATCTTTTAAAAGTCGTATAACCGCAACTTATATAATGCTATAGTATAACAATCGTATAAAAGCGATTGTATTCCAATTAATCACATTATAGTGTTTTATCCGATCTTTAAACGACAGAACCATTAAGGCATGTAGAGAAGTCGAGTAGACGTTTACACGGTTGTTGTACATAACGATCTAGTCGTATAAGGGATAGTGACATAACTGCATTTCTAATGCTTTTAAATGACACATGGGGCATGTAAAATCCTTTAATATGGCCTTTATTCGACCAATTAAAACAAATCATATAAAAGTGTTATAGGTTGCTATTACAGGACTATGAGGTTATAAAAGCAGAACTTATACAAATACAGCAATATTATATATATAAGCATTTAACTAAGCAATAAATGGCAATATTTTTGGTCATTTAAAATCACGAGTAAACGGCAACTCAAATCCTTATATTATATAACGTCTAATCGATTTAACTTCGCCTATATAAGAAACTCGTATACAAATCTTAGTCGATTCATTGGTAGTGTAATATTCTCTTACTAAACTTTTATATGGCAGGTCGAGTAACGGTGTTGTAGTTGTTCTTAATCGAGTATTAATATCTATTAATCGCAATTATATGACTGAAATTTCATATAACTGTCGCCATCATTACTTTTAGTCAACTTTTTTCCTTAACTGCATGAAGCAAATCATTAAATTTATTCATAAAAATGGAATGGGAAGTGGTTAAAGTTTAAAAGAAGCGGTGGTTACAGGAGGAAAGTGACAAAAAAACATAGAAGTACAATATCTCAGGTCGAGACCATCGAATCTTCTCGCTTTGGTCCGGAAAGTCAAGTGACAAATGATATTGTGACAGAAAGGGGTTCAGTAGAAAATATTTTTTTGAATGAATTTCAATATACAAGTGAACAACATAACGCTACGTCAAATTCTGTTACCACATCAATAGATACTAATTCAGAGCATAGTGATGATTTTAATGAACATCTCAGCAACGTTGAATGCCGCACTGAAATTACAAAATGGGCTTTTGATAACAATATTTCACATAGCGCGCTAAAAGAACTTTGCGACATATTAAATAAAAGAATTCCACATATAATAAGTTACTTTTTGATATTTTATTCATGTAAATAGCAAACGCTGCATTCGTCGTTCACGTAATGGTCGTATATGGCAAAATCAAAGCAGTTCTGACACCAAAAAAAATTAAACTGTCGTGGCAATATTATTTCGTCAATGTCTCTTATCACAAAATGTATTGGCTTCAATATGGTTGACGAAGCAGAGGTGGAGTAACCACAACCGATACAATTCTGAGCCCGGATGAAGTGCGTAATAACCCAAGGCCACTTCATTTCATTCAACAACAGAAGGTTTTCTTTTCTTAAGAAACAATCTGCGTCAAAAAAAGCCACCATGCTGCTATTGCTGCTGTTCAATAACGACGATTCTAAAATAAATAATAAAAATATATATAACCTTATAATTTTATTTACTTAACTCACCAAAAAAACGTACATATACAGGTTTACGTACGTATCGGCATAAATAGATACCTACTACTACATAAATACGCACGCGAACGCGAAAATAATACTTACTGAGTAATTTATTAATTTTACAGTTAGGTTCTTACACACTCTTAATTCAAAATAAGTTTATTGTTCTTAGATAGTAAAAATGAGTTTTGAGCTAACCTTAGAGAACCCTAAAACGAACTATAATGGCGTCAGGTTAGCTGAATAAGTAACTATTACACAACCATTTAGATGAATAGTTGTAATGAACGAAACTTATGTGTCGAATAACAAACAATTAATTGATACCACATAATATTTTTAAATAAATAATATTTAAATTGAGAAAATAAAAGGGGGGCATTAAAATTAAACATAACACTAGTAAAACTTAGTCGATAAACTGGTAACCGTTTATGAATATGACTATGCTTCACGTTTATATGCTCTTAACATTAATTGCCAAAATAATAGTAGAAAACATGAAACTTAAATACTTACCAGCAATTATTTCCTCCGAAGAACACAAGTAAATATATATTTCCCCACGCGTATACTCATTTGGTTGTTCTGGCTTAAAGACACATAATCCGCTCTAATATGATCCATAGATCATGTAATTGTCATGAAAATTGTGTCTAAGGGACTAACTAGTCATATTAAAAGCTTCCATAGTGATATAAATCACTATTATGCGGCAATATGGTCATATTATTTGCGGTTATTCGATTCAGTAGATATGTAAAAATCATATAACATGCATTCATTGAACAATCGAGTGTTATAGAAGTCAACGTTACCCCTTCTATATGACATACTGGTTAGTTATATGATAATTATGCGATGTGTATACGACCAGTAAGTCGAGTAAAGTGCGCCCAAATCGCGTTATATAAACGTGTATATGATGTTTATATGACAATATTTAATCCGATAAGACTGAATAAGAAACGTTGTCTCGATCATTAAAGAACATATTTTTGCTGCTTGGGACACTATACTACAAATGATATCTACCCTAGAAACCAACTTAAAAAAGGAGGAGGTTTTCGGTCCGTCTGTATGCTTTTTCTATTTGGTATGTTCTGTGATTCCGCTATCCGGAGAGAATCCGGTATATTGAAATTCTGGTATTGGCAAACGAGCAAAATAAACTCTAGGCACCTTTTTGCTTTGAACAAATCTAACGTATATAGAGTAAAAGAAAGCGCCATCTGTGGTTGGGTTGTTTTGTGTGCCTTCGGTTTGCATAAAAAATGAAAACATCCTTGATAGCCAATATTCACCCAGAGATTTGATTGCAACAGGCGGCATTGGAGACGGTACGATGCGAAGAGTTACAGCTGGAACTATCGGCATCACTCCGGGCCCGGGGCACCCAGAGCAGCGGGAACTGGTCCCAGCAACCCAGCCAGCAGCACCAGCCGGCCTCGGAGATCGAGCGGATCATGGCCAAGATCGAGCAAGACAACCGCATCCTGGCCGAGCTGGAACACACCAGGTCAACCACCCACGGTAGGTTGCACAGATGTAAGTATCCAACTCATTTTATTTGTAGAGTTAAGCCTTAGTGGTAAGCGTATGAATTAATAGGGATGCAGTTTTGCAATAATGTGTCAATGCAAGCCACATTTTTATATTAAAGAGATCACAACGGGTTCCCTTGAATAATGTCGAAAAACTCTCGTCATGTTTAAGCCCCTAATCATGAGCAGACGCGGCGGCAGCACGAGGAACACTGCGGGCCAGCGCTCTGTGTGCCCGGCTGCTCGGTGCGAGTGGCGTGGCCGGCGAGAAAAATCACCCGTTTTCTTCATTACTGTCATTCTCAAATTTAGGGTTGCAAACAACACTAATTACAGTTATGAGCAAAATGGGCCTCGCTTTGACTTGCACCCTCGCCACAGACGACTTCGCTTGTTAGCGCCGTTCGCTACGCTCATGCTTTGTATGCGCCACCATTGTTAGAAGTCGACTTTATGTGCATTATAGTTATGTTTTCCTGAAATTTTGTTAATTTGTCTATCCTTCGGCATTGTCCATGCTTATTCTACTCCAAGGTTAACTGGAAGAGACCCCATATGGGTTAAGTTCGCTTATGAACGTTATTTATATTGATGCAAACATGTCTTGTAATTGTTTTTGTGCAATAAAGAGTTTACAGACATATATACATATGTAGTACATAGTTTACAGATCGCTAGTATTTTCTTATTTATCAAAAGATCCCCCTCACATCCAACCACTTCCCATCAGGTGGGCCGTCTGCCTGTTTGTCCGTCTCGATGGCTATAATACTTAATAAGAAAAAACATCATTGGGGATTGAAACTTTTTGGTATGTTATTGTTGGTTGACACGTTATCGCGAAACAGAGGTGCCACATGGGCGTTCCCGATGCGCTGCGTCGTCACCGCTGCGTTGCTCTACATATTTTAGAACGACACTTAATACCCTTACTGCCGCACTCAGAGACGTCAATTAAATTTAATACTTGTTTAGTGACGTGTTGTCTTATTATATTGCTATAGCAAAGAATGTGACAGCAGCAACTTTAATCAAGCATTAAATTTAATTGACGTCTCTGAGTACGACAGTTAGTCAAGCGGGGCTAATGCGTCAGTGGGGCAATTACGTCAAGTGGCTTTAACTCCCATTATAAAGTTTTTATCAAAGAGTGAAGTGAGTGAAAGAAGTAGAGAAAAAAATATCTACTCGTCAAAAGATGTATATTTCAATACAAATTACAAACTTTAAAACGGGAGATAAAGCCACTTGACGTAATTGCCCCACTGACGTAATAACCCCGATTTACCTTAACACGTGATGCGTTACATACGTGCGTCGCTCTTTGTTAAAATCACGGTGTTGTGACGACGCAACACACCGTCGACACTCGAGTGGCACCACTGTAACAGCATCCTTATTTTAAGTACCTATATGTTTAAATGCCATGCTTTGAATTAGGAAAATGTATGTTTGAGAAAGAGGTGTTGCAGAACCTACTTGTAGATACCCGATTTTATTTCCCATTGAAATATTGTATAACCCAAATTCATTTGCTTTACTTATTCTTTTTCCTGCTTCCATTTCAGAATTTGCAATAAGTTCCATATTAAAATCAAAGCGCTCACTTTTTATATTGTCAAAGATCCTCAGATATTTGCATGAATAAAAAGTGATATATTGTTTATTAATAAGCTTTATTGCATAACCTCTTATATTATCTCTATAATCTCTTAAAAAATTAATACTTACTCAAAGGCCAGTAAAACGACGCCAAACGCTTTCGCTTAACAACCATGAGATGTATATTAGTGTATACCTACATCAGTTGCCTTTTATCCCTCAGACTAGAAGGCTGAAAATGAAATGGCTTCTCAATCATATCATTAAATCTATACATATTATAATATGTACAGTTTGTATAATATGTATAGCATACATACCTACCCTATAACTATTCATTGATATTGCAGAAGTTTTAGATTTGAGATTAGTGATGTTGGAGTTTTAGATTTTGGTTGTAGTAGGAAGTCAAATTTAGAGCAAATGAATTATAATCGTAAGCTTAAAGATTTACGGAATATTACCTGATTTTTACTTCGCAAAGAAAACGGCCATTTGGATTTTTTTTTCAAGTAATTTAAATTTAATCTAACTCTAAGTATATAGCATTTTATGTGCAGAAAGAAGAAAATATAATTTAAAAAAAAAACGATTAATAACCTTTTATTTTTGCAGCACAAAATCTTTTTTTCTTACATTACACTCAAACTAAGTACCTAGGTACTAGAAATAACTGTAAGTGCCCGTTTTCTTTGTGAAGCGGTTTACTAAAAAATATGGTAAGTATAATTAAATAGGAGGTCAAGTCTTCTTATGATAATATCGTTTGTCCTAGGTATGCAATCTAGTGGATCCAACCAAGCGCTGGGCGATTACCACTCGCCCGCGCCGTCGCCGCTGCCGCACTCGTACACGAGCGCGGGTCACCACACCGTGGCTATCTGCCAGAGCAACACCATGCCCACCCTCTCCTCGTACCACGCCACCAACCAGTACACGGCCCCCAGCTCCAACTCAGTCGCGTACTCTATGAGCGCGCACAACCCCACGTCCTACTCCAACCCTGTCTCCGCGTACACCAGCAACACTTACGGCCTCTCGAACCCCCACCAAGTAACCTTCACCAACCCGGTCACGGCTCCACTAGTCAACAACATCGGCCAAATCTCCAACACTCTGGCAGGATTACAGAGTAATTTGCAAAACCTAACCGGGAACGTATCCGGTATAAGCTTGGGAAGCGGCTTGACATGCCCGACGTTAACCGGAACCATGGCTGGATCCGGATTGACGAGCTGTTTGAACAACGTGCAGACGAGTTTGTCTGGAGGTTTGACTTCGACTTTAGGAGGAATGCAATCGACCCTGACTGGGGGACTAGGGAATGCCCTATCGAATCTTAATACTGCTACTCAATTGGGACTGAACACGAGTTTAGGAGGCACTCTTAATTATGGCGGCGGAACTGGAACCTACACGAATCCGTTGCTCTCCAGCGGATTAGGAACGAACGCTATGAACATTAAGTTGAAGCCTCTTGACGAAATTGACCTCGGGATGGGACGATACGGGACGAACACGTCGGGCGTGGGCAGGGTGGCGACGCCGGTCACGCCGCACCAACCCTCATGGGGCTTAGGATTAGATAGCCAATTTGGAACTGATAGATTAGGTGCATTAGATTCGGGATTTAGCCACGACCGAAACCAAAGAGCTTTGTCTAGAATCATGCCTAATTCTGGATTGGAAATGGATAGTAAGTTCTTTCTTCTGTCTTACCCTTACCTTATAAAGATACTTTGTGACAGTTGTAACTTGAATGGTTTTGTTTTAGTACGAAATACGCATTATATGAATGGTACTGCCCAAACCACGGAGGGTCAAGTCGACATGCTGGACATTCCTGGAAAAGGACGTTGCTGTGTCTACATTGCTCGATTCTCATACGAACCACCAGAGTAAGTTTTACGTGTATATCAGAGTTATAAAATGATATAAATATAGTTTTATAGAAGTTCGATCTTTAATTTTTTTTTGACCAAACTTAAAAACTAAGAGAGTAATTATTTCCCAGTATCGAGAGCGCCGAAGGGGAGCTGTCTGTATGCGCCGGCGACTACCTGCTGGTGTGGGGTCCCCCGGACTCCAACGCCGCCATGTTGGACGCGGAGCTGCTGGACGGCCGCCGCGGCCTGGTGCCTGCCAACTTCGTGCAGCGGCTCGTTGGGGATGACCTCCTGGAATTCCATCAGGTACCTATATTTTTTACTTTTTTTACGGTGAGTAAGCTCAAAAGAAAGACCCTACAGTGACAATGCGATGCCAACCAGTATTACAGTAATTTCACCGCTGCAACTAACAGGTTGTCTTGTCCCCATACCGGGACAACACACACAACAATGCAGACACTACAACCTAGCAGCAATGTAAAGCGTATGTGGTGTTGGTAGCTGTAGGTACAGTGATACTGCAGTAGGGCCTTTTTTCAAGTAAAGGAAAGTAGGTAATAAAATTTCCAATTTCCAATTGTTCAGACTGCAAATGAAACCCCACAGGAAATGCTAAAGATTAAATCTATAGCCGTTATTAATCGTTTTTCGTGCAGGTAATATGTGTACTTGTAATTCCCCAGGCGGTGGTAGCTACTCTCCGGGACGCAGACGAATCTGCCACGACGGCCATCAGCGACCTCTCGCTCAGTCGCGACGTGGCGCGCCTCAGCGAAACCGCCGACTTGAGCGAGGGGCCCGAGGACGATGATAACGGTAAGCTAACAACATAACGTTTAAGTACCAGATTAGTATTAATACGTAATTATTAACTGTATCTTTACAAGCTGCACCAGATGCAAACGTTCAAAATTAATAACTTAGCTTTGTTTTTCAAACTAGATTCATGAACACTTTACCACCTTATCAACAAGCACTTACCTTACCAAAGTTAACCACATCAAAAGCATGCTTGCCTGCCTAGTTAAGTATACTGCTGCTACAATTAACTAGAAGAAATGTACTTAGGTATAAGCTTCAATATCATTAAAAAACTATTGAAGTAAGATAACTTAATAGTATTAACGTTCAACTTTGTAATATTCAGCACATGTCAACATTGAAAGTTCTTCCAAGGGTTGCTTTTATCTCGTTTTGCCAAAAAAGCGACGCAAACTCTCGCTCATTCATTATTTAATTTGCTTATTTCCAAACTTGGGAATATGCGATCCTTATATAGAATTTGATCAATCCCCCCATAAACACCCATAAACACGATGTTGAATGACTGTCTAGCCACAGCCTAGCAATCTTCAGCATCCCCGATCTTAGCTGCACGCTTCATATCATGCACTTCTCGTTTGCCACTCACAACAGCCGAGCTGTTTTTCTCGTCGCTAGTGCCGGCTCCGCGGCAGTTGACGCTGGAGCGGCAGCTGAACAAGTCCGTGCTGATCGGTTGGACGGCGCCTGAGGGGGTCCAGCAAGCCAACATCGAGAGCTACCACGTTTACGTCGACGGGGTGCTCAAGACCACAGTCAAGGCTTCGGAGCGCACGAGAGCCCTTGTCGAAGGCGTTGACTCTAATCGGGTGAGTATACAATTATGAGTAGACTGTTGGTAAAGGCACTTTCTTAGTCATTTAAAGTTAAAGGATTTAGACGGACGATCTGAATTTTACCATTGAGGGAACTGATGGTATTCGAGTATGATATCTTATATTAAGGATATAATTTACATTTTAAACTTCGATTATTAAAGTATATATTAACGTATTCAATCAAGTCCTTGGTTTGATTTTTAATATGCCCATCATTGTTTTAACTAGGTATTTCATTTTCGTTCTAATCGCGCTAGTTGCGGGATCCTGAAAAGAAGGCAGTAAGTCTTTCGGCTGACATGATGAAGGTGTAACTTAACGACGTTCCTCCCCAGCCTCACCGCATCAGCGTGCGCTCGGTGACGGTGACGCGGCGCACGTCGCGCGACGCCGCCTGCACCATGGTCATCGGGCGGGACACCGCCAACATGGGCCCGACCTGCGTGCGCGCCAGCGGCGTCACCTGCTCCCAGGCTGTCATCTCCTGGCTACCGGCCAACTCGAACCACCAACACGTCGTCTGCGTTAACAATGTTGAGGTAGGATTTCATGTTGTAGGGTAATGTTTATCTACTCGTACCTAACCGTATTTGCTTCTGTAAACGTAATACCATAAGTTCTAATGAAACCATTTCAAGGTCTTTGGCGAACAGCGGGCTGGTAACCTATAATTTTATCGAATTTAACTTCATCAACTGTATTATTTCTTCAAAATTAATTTAATTCAACGCTATTATCTGCTGAAATGCTGATGTTTTCAGGGTATCTTAAACATTAATTACGTAAGATAGGTTCAATTAGACTTGCGGCCACCCTTAAAAATGTGACTCTCACGAAACTCATACGACGAGAAATACCTTTCGATGAAACGTACGTTCGTTGAAAGGTGTTTCGATAAAACAATAGGTGAATACCCACAAAATCATATAAAGTATGCAACTTAATAAGGTACATATAATCCAAGGGTTACTACAGAGTGCATGCCACCGTTTCTTGTTTAGGTTGTATTGGAAGTAGAATGAGAAGTTTTTTTTTTGTAAATTTAAACTGCATCATGACGAAATCTTTATCTCAGCGTAAATTAAACAGGTCCGAACAGTTAAACCTGGCGTTTACCGGCACACCATCACGGGCTTGTCGCCCAGCACCCAGTACCGAGTGACCGTGCGAGCGAAGCACCTGCGAGCCGGCCCTCCCTCCGGCATCCCGCTGGAGGAGGCGCCCGGGGCCTACACAGACTTCAGAACCCTGCCCAAAGGCCTTCCCGACCCACCTAACGAGATCATGGTATGTGACTCGCTCATGCCCTACACTGGCATGAAGTGTACCAAGCATGCTTTGACTCAAATTTTTATACACACACACCCCCCGCTCGCTGAATACTGTTATCTATCTGTACCTATGTACTTAATGTATGTATACATTTTCGAATTCCAAACTTACATGATGTGGACCAAGGACATTTATCAAAAAAGGTTTCAATTAAACCTCGTACTTAGACCCTCCAACGCTCCACAAAGTGTCTGATGGATATAATATTTACTTATACTTACACAGGAACAAACACAGCCCTATTTCAATAATAACACTACCTCAAAGCACACAGCACGTCCGACCGTTTCGAGGATGTCGCGTCAATCGCAACCATAAATCCAGCTCCACAACAAAATTCTAATGGTTCCACCGCTTCCCTGTGTGTAGCGTAGCCCCCGCCTGTGTCTCCGTCGATGTGGCTTGTTATGTGTTCGAAGCTGGTCCAAGTGTCGAAACCCAATTGGCTAGCATGAGGAATGATCGGCTGGATTGTTGGTGGTGATTGGTGCGGTGTCGCAGGTGGAAGCGGGCCCGCAGGACGGCACGCTGCTGGTGACGTGGCAGCCGGTCCTGCGCCCGCCGGCCTCGGGGCCCGTCACGGGGTACGCGGTGTACGCGGACGGCAAGAAGGTCACTGACGTGGACTCCCCCACCGGGGACCACGCGCTCATCGACATCGGAAAGTTAATCGGGCTCAACCCGAAGTGTGTCACAGTGAGTACGGTTCGATGTAGCTTCTTGGCTTACCGGAGGCTACGTTTTGGCAATGTTTTACGTCATTTTAATATTATGTTTATGAGTCACTTGGATATTTTGATTAATCCCCTTTGATATACTAGGATGACTCAGCGGCTGTGGTAAAATTAGGCCGTTGTTTCCAGGTTCGTACAAAGTCTCGTGACAGTCAGTCGAGCGACAGCGCACCCACGCCGATCCCGCCGGCGGTGCTGCGTGGCGTGGCGGCGCGCGGCGGCCGGCCGGGGCTGCCGGGCCCGCCGGGTGTGCCGCAGGGCTTCCGCTCGCAGCAGCCGCGCCAGCAGCCCTACCAGCAGCACCAGCAGGTGCTCGAGCACGACGAGAACCTCTCCGACAAAGAGATCTTTCCCAACGCCAACCGACACGACCCGCACGCTGCTCAGGTGACCTTTTAATTCATTTCGTATTTTGAAGTAATAAATATGAATAACTGAATTAACTTCAATTACAAACTCTTGTTCCTTTACAAATTTAATTTCATGAACCTCAATAACATTCTGCTCTTGAAGTGTATAATCATAATTTCCTTTAGATATAATAATTATAATCGCTAAATGTGTTCATTAAATTTCTAACTAAATGTTCGTTGTCACGGCACCTTGTCTAATTGGTTTGCAAATTAGTGTTGTATATTTTGTGTGTACCTTCATGTTTGAGTTCGCCAGTACATTTGTTTTAATATGATCTTGGTCAAGTATTTAAATGAGCTTCATATTTTGATTTTATCTCTGAATAACTTCTTCGTCTGTGTCTTTAGCTGTCATTATAATTATCAGTGTCATTGCTCTCTTCTGGCGCGGCGAACAGTCTCCGCGGCTCCGACCGGCTCCGAGTTGAGCGTGCGTGGTTGTGGCACGTCGGCAGTGGTCGCTGGAGAGTGTTCGTGGCGCGACATCAGTGTTGCAAACTGCACTCTTTATACTATCTCCTGTGGTTCTGTCGCCGGCTCCTCCGCAGCCGCGGCCGCGCGGCGCGGCGCGACGCGGCGCGACACTACCACGCGCGACTTCGATAGCTATGCACTCGGCTCGAACGTTCCAAATTAAATGCATACCTATGCTTGCGACTAGATCAGTAGTAGTCCTAGTGCTATTGGCCGATACCCGATACAACGCACGACACCTTACAAATACCTACCTAGAACAGATAAAGAGCTTGTACTTTGTGACACAGACATGCCATCCATGAAGCTCATGATAGAACCATCCACCTAGCGTCTAACCTAACCTCGCTCTCTCACATAACTATTACACCTTTCCATAGCCCGCGAGCGGATTCGGCACAGGCCTTCTAAAGAGTATATTCGACAAAATAACCCCTTCGGTAAGGAATTTTAACACGTCTTTTCAAATATCTTCTTTTGTTTTTTTCTAACGTTATTATATTCACCTTTTGATTTGTTTAGAATGAGTTTGGTTTGGAGTGCCTTATTTTTAAGTTCTTAGTTACGTAATGATTTTTATTATGATTTTGTTTATCGACTTACACAGTGTGCCCGTATTCTAATAGTAATATAAATAATAAAGTAGTCATATAATCAGCATATGAAATAAATATTAACCCGCTTCTATATTATAATATTCACATTAAAGTAGACGAGACCAGAATGTAGAAAACAGATACATAACGCCTTCATTTTAGGTATGATCGTACTGAAAAATTTAACTTTCTGTTTAGAAAATCAACTATTTCAGTGAATGGTTTACTTAATACAAAATGTTAGCTTCATAGAGGGATAGCAAAGCATTACTTTTGAAAGATTATGCTGACCATTGTTTGAAGGATCATGAATGATCTAATACTATCTTCCTTCGTAAAGTGTTATTTTAGATATAATTTAAAATCGATCACTCCATACTCCTCATACACATCCTCACCTGCATCTGTTATCGCCAACACATAAGTAATACTGTTACTGAAGATATTATATGAACTGATCATCGTGTAGTCTGTACCGACGAGTACATTGGAGCAATCGAGCGCTTCCACAGCCGGACTTCCTCCTTCTACTTCGCTTCAGATCGGCTTCACTTGCTCTACTCGTAGCGTCTGTAACACCTATCTTAATCACGCGGCAGTAACGCTTCATCTTGTACCTACTATAAACTATCAAATGTGTTGATGCAAAGTTCCATGTCACCATCAAGAGCCCATCATTATTATTTGACATCATGGACCAACCCGTCAGCACATCCATTTTATTATTGTTCTTTTATCCTATTTGAGAATAAATTTGTTCTGTGCTAAATTGAATGACCGTGTGGTATCAGCAACCGGGGATACCGGCCATCGAAATCACTAAAGAGGGCGCTGCGGAGCTGGGTAGCGAGGACGAGGAGCGCCGCCGCCCGCAGGTCTGCTCTCTCTCCTAGCTGTCATCGATGTGCTCACCTATCACATGCTCTCTCTCTAATTTTTGCGGAATCTATCCGAATCACGAGTTTCCACTTTTCGGTGTATCTGTGTTGTCATCTTCACTAACTGTTCGTCCTGTCCGACACGCGGTGGCACTAGCGCTCGGCCCGGCCGCGCCGCAGTGTCCCGTCCGACCACAGCACTCGATACAGATCACTCACGAGCATGCGCCGTCTGAATGGTTGTCCCTGCATGCTGTCTTGGCTTCAAAGCGACACTCGACTCACACTTCCCGTCACACACCACACTCGATGTCAACTACCTTAAGGACTTAGTCGGGGGTGCGGATCTGATTAAAACATAACTTGAATGCCGGGCGAGTTGTTACAACCCGTTGAGACGCGTTTCGTCAAGCACTAAATTAAAATTGACTAATATTTCTGCTATGAATGATATGGTTTCAAGTGTAAGCGCTGCACGCTAGCTTTCGTTGTGCATGGGGGTTGACTAGAGCTACGACGGAATGTTTATCGTTATCGCCCAAGGATAAGGTAAAGTTTATATCGCTTGAACGCAACGCCAATCGAGGATTATTGTGGCTATGAGCTTGATCTATTGCTATTGGCTTTGTTATGGAAAATCTAACCTTATTAATGTGTTGGTTCGTACGGACGTCAGCAGCAACCGTCCCAACCAGCGCAAGCGTCGCAGCAGCCATCGGGTCCGCAGTACCCGAGTACACAAGCCTACCATGGCACGCAGCAACCCCCCTATCAACCAGCCGGCCAGTTCCCAAGTAGCCAGCAGCCCCCGTACCCTGGAGCCCCGGCCGCCGGCCCGCAGCCGCCGTACGCGCCTGCGCCGAGGAACCACCACGAGCGGGGCCGCCCTCCTAACCCTCATCAGGTTCTTCCACCTTCCTCACTTACCTCTAAATTCATCTTTGGCCCCGACCAGCTTTTGAATTCTTTTTTCGTCAGAAGCATGATGTAGATTACTTTGAACTTTTCCTAACATTGTAAATTAAATCTTGTTGGGCAATCTGCTTGCATTATGCGATGAATTTTTGATTCTGATTGTTGATTAAATCAAATTATTTTCATTTGCGGCAGCCAGCAGGGTAATGGGCAGGGCCTTAAATATTTTTATACGACAACTATGCTCTTGCTGCCGCCTGCCCTGCCGGTTGCCAAGAAAACACAAAGTTAAAACAAACGGTACATTATTCAGCAACAGCAAGGGCAACAAGCTCAGTACGGGCCGCGGGGGGCAGGGCCCCCTGGTCCTCGGGGCGCCGCCCCCCGCCACGGGCAGCATCCGCATGGGCAACAGTCCAAGCGGAGCCGGTTCTTCGTTGCACTCTTCGACTACGACCCGGCCACTATGAGCCCGAACCCGGAGAGCTGCGATGAAGAGCTGCCCTTTAGTGAAGGAGATATGATTAAGGTACAACGAATGATGCTTTTAATTACATTATTCATCATCAGCCAGACGCATTTTACTCTGCAAATAACCAACATAATACTGTTTGGAGCAGTTTTATTAAGGGCCAACTGCCCAGTTTGGTTTACTAGCCTTGTAAAGAAACGTTTATACTTACATTATCACTACAAGCTCATTCATACAAATTTCGCTCTTACTCCCTAAAAGAAATGCAGCAAAGCAGCAGCAAAGCAGTTTTTTTCAGTAATTTAGGTAATATTATTTGTTAAATTACTATCATCTAGGACGGAAGCCATAGCCATTGAAAAGGTGGAACAATACAAGTCCCCATTGATAGTAATCTTGTTGTCATCCAGGTATGGGGTGACAAAGATGCGGACGGGTTCTACTGGGGCGAGTCCCGCGGGCGGCGGGGCTACGTGCCCCACAACATGGTGGTAGAGGTGTCGGAACAGGACGTGGGCCAGGCGGCGGCCAAGCCACGCGACCGCTGGAGCGAGTCCTACGCCAACCAGCCAGTCCGGCGGATGGTAGCGCTTTTCGACTACGATCCGCAGGAGCTGAGCCCAAATGTTGATGCTGATGTAAGTATAATATTAACTTGTCTCTATCCAAACTTTTTATAATTTAAGAATTGCTCATGCAAAGTTTTTTTTGGAGTATTTTCACTATCCTGGCTTTCATTCACCGACTTTAACACATGCCACCTACTACAATAATAGTCTGTATCAGGCTCTTACTGCCTTACTCAGAGTGAAGAGACAATTAACTCATTCCTTTTTCAAACTTGTGCATGAATAATCATGGCAAAGGACCGACTTAACCGACATTAAGTGAGTCTGAGGAGAATTGGCTCTCTAATGATGTAGGTAAATATTTACCTAGTCGCAAAGTAAGGTCTAGGCTTATACTAGGGAATTAGACAACGATATAAATACTTAAATACATAGAAAACATCCTGGGGGGCTAATATGGCTGCGTTTATCGCGTGACAAAGTGTGGATCCGTCACCTTCTAACACGTAAATAAGCACGGATGCTTTATCAGCATTTGACACGCGATATACATAGACGCAGCCATACTAGCTAGACCCTCATCACACAAATATTTCATCGCACCCTAAGGATAGTGGTGTAATTACAAGAAGTCAACTTTTCAGGAGACTCTTTTTTGCATCTAAAAAAACAGTTTAGAACTTAGAGATCTGAAAATTGTTCGCCCTTACCGTAAACCCAACCCGGGACTGCTATCTTCATCACTTCCGAAATGTGCAACATATTTTACCAGCATACATATACATATTATATAATGAAATTTTTATTTTAATATCTTTCTCTCGCATCTCTTCTTACGGCTAGCTAAAGCACTGCGATAAATATCCCTTACAGGCGGAACTAAGTTTCCACACGGGGCAGATAATTCACGTGTACGGGGAGATGGACGACGACGGGTTCTTCATGGCGGAGATTGACGGCGTGCGCGGGCTGGTGCCCAGCAACTTCCTCACGGAGACCAACGACCAGTACCCCGGCCCCGGCCAAGCGAGCCAAGGTCAGTGCTATACATCATGCCATCAGCTTAGTGTTAAACATACCTTCCTTCATTTATTTAATCTATGGCTAAATGGGGACTCTCTTTTCCGATTTTATATAAACATAATCACTCCTAGGCCCACCAGTCAACTTATAAAATTGCGTAATGGAATTAGATGCGGGGAATTTATGACATTATTTTTCCTGGTTAAAAATACAAAGTCTGACTCTGCTCAGGTATGTTTTCAAGAAGCAAGTAAACCACTTGTTTCATCGTAGTGGGTCATATCATAATGCAATCAATTAAGTAGCCAGTTTTTGAGAACGGGGAGGAAAAGTCCATAGGCCAATCATTCACAGAAAATAGCTAGTAATTGTAGTTTAGGTGAGTTTCGTAATGCCAATTACGCAGAGTCGCATACAATACTTTATCTATAACCATATTTCAAATACTCTATGACGTGTTAATGAAAAATACCACTTATATTACAATAAAACACAAATCTAAATAAAGACAATAATTGAACTGGAGACAATTTTTTAGTAGTCGCTTCGCATAAATTGCACAATCTAATTAAATACGGTCTACTCCTTTAATTCCGCTTCTTCTTATTTTTTCATTAGGCTATTAGGGTCATACACATTCGAAAAAACAAAAGTTGTCTCTCCTGTGGTGAGTAGTTAAAGGCTTAGTGTTTACAGATTATGTTTTTATTTGTTACGAGGGCTGCTACTTATGTAACCGGAATAGAAAAAATAAACAAACGTACATGGCTAAATATGGTTTTATTGTTTTTCGAACTATTCTCCGTGATAATCGATGCACTTTTGCATACGTTGAAACCAATTTATAAAGCACTTTTTCCACTCTGACTGAGGTATCTCCAAAACGTGCTGTCTGAACGCGTCGACGGCATCTTCACGGGTCGAAAATCGTTGACCACGTAATTTATTCTTTACATTTGGAAATAAATAGAAATCATTGGGTGCCAAATCAGGGCTGTAAGGTGGATGACCCGTTAATTCTATATTTTGACCTTCCAAAAATCGAGTCGTTTCACGTGATGTATGACAGCTGGCGTTATCATGGTGCAGAATGATTCTCCGTCGCTGGTTGTTTTTCCGTATTTTTTCAAATACTTCCGGCAAACAAATGGTCGTGTACCACTCCGAATTAACCGTTTTACGATTCTCTAGGGGCACTGTAGCCACATGGCCATTAATACCAAAAATGCAGGCCACCATTTGCTTCAAGGTGCTTTTTGCACGAGTTACTTTCGTAGGGTTCGGCTCATTTTGAAACACCCACACCGTTGATTGTTGTTTAGTTTCGGGATCATACGCATAGATCCAGGATTCGTCACCTGTGTAGATATTATAAACAGCTTTTGAGTCACCACGGTTATATTTTTTCAACATTTCCTTGCACCATTCGACGCGAGCCTCTTTTTGATCCTTAGTTAAGTTGTGCGGGATCCAACGCGAACAAATTTTTTTCACAGCTAAGTGTTCATGTAATATCTTATTAATGCTCGTCATACATATGCCTATAGTCGCCTCTATCTCGCGATACGTAACATGACGGTCATGCATTATAAGTTTTCGCACAGCTTCAATATTTTGTGGTACAACGACCGATTTCGGGCGACCATCCTTAACTTCGTCCCTGAGCATACTACGTCCACGATTGAACTCACTAAACCAGTGATACACAGTAGTTTTGGATGGAGCTTCATCACCAAAAGTCGAAGTTAGTTGATCTATGCACTGTTGTTGCGTTAAACCACGCCGAAAATCGTAATAAATCATAGCACGAATATTTTCACGAGTGAGTTCCATTCTTGCAGCGAGATTAAAATTTAAACCCGCCAAAAACAAAAGACTAGCGTACATAAGAAAAAAAATATATAGCGGCCAGTATTAAAAAAAGTTCAAATTTTACCATGGAGGTCAGATATAGCGTTTAAAAATGTTGGAATCCTGGATTCCGGTTACCTAAGTAGCAGCCCTCGTAGGACTAAAGTAGACCTGACGCCGTTTATGCGGATGTGGGAACAGCCAGAAAATTAGGCCTTAGAAACGTTAACTTTGGATATGTCCACAGGTAAGACGGGAACCTAAATCTGTGTATGACCCATTAGGCGGTCCAACGCGGTATTTCGTAGTGTTAATTCTTCAAAGTTACAAAATATGAACGAGAATAGACGCATTTGCTTTTTTACCTTTTTTTAAATTTGAATTTGCGTTTAGATTCAGGCAACAGCTTCATTTCAATCACGATGTGAGATTGAAATGAATTAGATATTTACATGACAACTACAGATAAAACAAATTGACCATTTGACGTAATGTTAGTTCTAATCTGACAGTTTCTGAACGCGTTAGAGAGCTTTTGCGATATGGGTGTAGATAAATACTTAATTAAGTATTCATGTTTTTA
>OZ014457.1:8394394-8470254 GCA_963966035.1 Acleris laterana
GTTCGGTTTAGGAGGCAAATAATGGCGGCGCTCCGGGCTCCGGGGCCCCGCTACCCGCGCGGCCGGCTCGTGAGCCCCGGCTCGCCCGCCGCGCGCCGAGCGGCCTCGGCCCGACGGTTCATGTACCACAAGAGTACTGTAACCAATGTACATATGAAATGAATTCAATAAACGCACAGTCTAGTGAATATTCAATATTAGTGCTGTCTCTATAGTTACCTCTCCACGTTCAAGGTGCATCCGCCTGAGTTAGTCGTGTACGTTTTCTATCTCTCGGACTTCTTGCCCGTCTGTTAGATTATATAAATTGTTTACACATTATAGCATTGTAACTGCATATTATCGTATGTATAGATATGAAATTATAATGAAGTTATTGTCTAGTTGTTACTTTACAGTCCTTGTGGCATAGTTGTTGTGATTTTCTACGTTACGTTTACAATCGCTAGCTGTGAGATTCCTTATTACAAACAGGAATTAAATCTATAATATCTCTCTTGTTTTCTAGTCTAATACCAAAGAGGATAATAAAGTACAGATGCGAAGATGTCCTATTTGCAACCGTCCTTCTGACCAAGAGCTGTAAAGGATTCAGTCAGGTGGCTGATGGGGGCGTGTGAATGACAATATCAGAGCCTGCATTCCAAAAGTCGAAGTTCAATACCTATCTCCTTCTCACAACTAAACATTCAACTTGAGCACAAAAGAGACGGTTATTGCAAAGTTTCGAATTTGGTTCGCAGGCCCTTTGAGACGTCTGTTAAATCACGGCAAAGGGATCGATTGTTAATGTGTGTCCGAAGACCGAAGTGGTTGCTCAGAAACAGAACTCTGCAGCCGCTTGCGGTCCGGATCATACAGAGTGAAACTGCCAGATAATAATTGTAAAGTCATATTCTTAGAGATGAAATAACGCAATAAATATTAACAATTCCTGAGTACTATTGAAATAAGCCACGTTTAGCCGTCTGTAGACATGTTTAAGCGCGTCACGCCGACCCTGATGTTTCGAAATAATAATATTCTGTGATAGTAGACGTGATACCATCTTAATCATTCTAATAATAATAAATGTACTACATAATAATTCTGCGTCATTTATCACTAAGGAATTTCAACGACTCTAACCTCAAAATTTGTTCAGAACTATTCTAAGTCAGTACTTAAATTGTATCCGCTTGTTCACCCAGGTTCAAAGAGCTGTCAGACACAAAAAGACAGTAAGCGCGTATTTATTCATTTATGTGTATACCTTTTTGTTATAATCCATCATATGGTTCAGTCTAGGGTGAAAATAGGGACTCGAGCAAGTCTAAAAATACACGTTACTTGTGCTGCCGCTGTAGGAAAGAACTAATATTTTAATTGGAATCGGTTTAGAAACGTTGCACTGTATTGCTCGTAACGATTGTAGAAATTGAAAAAGATGCATCAAATTAATGTAAGCTTATTTATGTTAAATCAGCATACGTCAATTCTGTACATCTTTTTATTCGTAATGCACGGCGACCAGAGTTTTTTGCGTTTGGTGTACCCCGGTACTACCCGGTATTTTTGCCTTGACTGTACTACATGGTATTTTTCAAATTCTACAGCGTGTCTGCCCGTATAATTTAAACTACCGATTATAGTCTCAATCAACGTCAGTTGGTATTTTTTTATGAAAGACATTCAGACATAAATCACAGCGCCTTACCAATATGTATTAAGTAAGTAATAATAATATTCCCCTGGTATTAGGATTATGATCTAAACTTTTCGTTCCAATTTTGACACAGCCAACCAAGTAAACTTTCAAAAATAATGAAGCAAAGTTATTTCTGCAACGCGCGCAATATTATCTTTTTCATATTATCATTGTTGAGGGCATGCCCACTTCCGTATTATCCGCTACGTTAGCGATTTTCGGAAAATGGCTCTAATGTATGGAATGGATATAACTTGACGACCTATCGCGTCAGCCGGTTATTTTAACCCCATACCTTTTCAAAAATCGCTGACTGCTCGTCGAGTTATTAACTTGTTAGTATAATTTACAGCCGTCATGTTTTGATATTATGAGTCTATGAGTACATTAAATTTGATCCCAATACTGAACAACATTTTTTTTAATGATTGCTCTACAACCTGACAAGACTGTTTTCATGGGGTTTCATCATAACATTTCAGAAATCAAATATTTAAGTTATTTATTAATTTACCGCGTTTTTCATAAAACTCCTTATTGTGCTAAGTAAAAAGACTACGAAAAGTTAATCATTATATACTAAGATTGTTCATGCGACAGCAATTATATAATAAAATAAACTCTAACTTTACATTATAACACTGTTAAAGTGACTGTTGAGAGAAAAAAAAAAGTTTGGCAAGATATTTTGTCTCAGCTAAAGAAGGGTACAATTGTAGCTTCAGCGTCCGGTTCGAAGGACCATTTTCACAGATACTGTACGTCCCTATCCCTTTTGTGTGCATTGCCAAACTTTTTTTTAAATTTAACGGTGCTTTGATGTGATCGGTTAACGGTTGGCAGCAATGCTGCGCCGGCGACGCTTTGAGTAGGCTATTTCGAGATTGCTCACTTCGTACAAGGGATTCTAATTAACTTAGTCCTTTAAATAATCGCTTCAATACCTATATCCATTACCTTTCGCGTATCCAGAGTTAGCTTCCTAATGTATATCGCGTGCGCTGTACACATGTCCATGTGTTGACTCGGTCGTTGTACATGGCGCGTGCGCTGGGTAATAGTTTAGCTAAGCACTACGCTACATATCTATATAATATATGTATAACCTGTATTTGAACATTTTCTATCATTAATAAATATCTAGTTATTTCTAACACCGTTCAAAGTTGTTCACTTGTTTATACATTGTTACGAATCTGTATCCATATCCTTTATCACGATGTACCGTGTATTTGTACGAAATAAATAATGTATATTAATCGTGCATTAATGTGTGCATAATTTAAAATAAAGAGTTGTATATTATATTTAAATGAATTATGGCGACACTATACTGGATAAATCTTTAACAATGTACCAATGAAATACGCTGAGATGAAATAAATAATACAAATGCCGCTTCTTTATTTATTGTATTTCTGCATTAACTGTTGCGATCCGGTGTGGAAGGACCGTCGATGAAATATGAATACCTTAGAGGCGCCATCATGGTCTTTGCGCCATTTTGGCCATGAGCCCGTGCGTAGCCAGCCCGTGCGTAACGGGCTCGTGCGTAGCAAGCACGTTTGTAGCGTTCCTGGGTGTAGCATTCTTGTGAGTAAAAGACTTTCCGCTCAAAAAACGTTTCAATATAAAATTATGCCGCGGCCTAGCAATATTGACAAAAACGTAAGTGATCTTTGGTTTCTATTACCGTTTTCAATACTAATCAGAAAGAGGTACACCGAGGTCAAAGTTAAGAACCTATGGTAAATTCTTACCAGTAAGTATTCCTAATTAGAAAGTGAGCAAAATTAAGACGGGCTCAAATCCCAGCTGTAGTCGTTTTCTTGATGGTTTAGGTGTCAATGTACTTAATTTTGTATCCTAGTTCGTACCAATATTATGAATGTGACAGTTTGTAAGAATGTTTGGATGAATTACATGATCACAGATTAGCCATAAGCTTAAACATGTACCATTTTTCAATGCCTATTAAACAAGTATGCTTTTAAGCTTAATGGCTAATCTGTGATCATGTAATTTTTTTTCACAACTCAAAAACTTACTGCGGGTGTACATTTTTTATTTTTAAATCGGAATATCTCGAAAATGGTGGGATGTTTATTAAGATTTTTAGATATTTGGTAGATGACCAAATATCTAAAAATCTTACCACCTATCTCTCCCTTAAGTTTGTCGTGCTACTACCCTGTATATCCTGCTAATAATTTAAAAGTTAAAGTTTGTGAGCTTGTTACTCCTTCATTAGGATTTAGATGAAGTTTCAAATGTAGGTAACTTATTTCCTGGATTAACACAGGCTACATTTCATCTCGGAAATTTTAAAAGTTCCCGTGGGAATCATGATAATCGAAATCTACGTTGACGAAGTCGCGAGCAGAAGAGTGTTTCAGTAAGAAGTAGCGTTCCTTTATGTTCGGGCATCCCAAATGTAGATAGGAAGA
The DNA here is from genome assembly GCA_963966035.1 of Acleris laterana. Lineage (NCBI taxonomy): Eukaryota > Metazoa > Arthropoda > Insecta > Lepidoptera > Tortricidae > Acleris > Acleris laterana. The sequence continues at coordinate 8,398,529 of OZ014457.1, forward strand.
AGATACAATTAATTAAAGTTTTTCCAGGAAGTGTAACCAGTCCGATAAAACAGCAAATCAACGTAACCATTAGCGGTTAATGTTTGTTAAAATGGTATACACCGTGTTTTTTTTGATTTACGATAATTTTAAGGGAACGTTCTTTAGGTCAAATAAAGTTAATTTCCCAAAGACAGACAAATGATAACTCTTACGGTTTTAAAGATATTTAATTTTTAAATTTAATCAGTTAATCACGTTGAACTAGTATAAAAGGCTCTTAATTGATAACAACAATTTTCTTTTAATTCTTATGAGTAAAGAGTTTCCAATTGTTAGGTTTGTATACGCGTCCATGGAATTAGTAAGTACTAACGTACATCTGGAAGGTGCACACACCGATAACGCGAGCCGAAAAAAATGTACTAAAGCTTACTGCGTCCCTTTCTAAAGGTGACCATATTTGAATGGCAATTTACGGACAAATTAATTTTACAAGCCGGTGGGGCAGTAAACCAAACAATATTTACTTATTCAACTGTTACTCTTATTCTTACTTATTCAACTTACTCCCAAATCGATATCTGTGGATATTTGGATCTGTGTGGTCTCCGACAACTAATCCGTTGACAAATTGAGGAACAGTAGCCGCCATCTTGAACTTTTTAGTTATTCAACTGATTGTCTCCAAAATCGATATCTGGGTATCTGTGACCACACAGATGCCCAGATATCGATTTTGGAGACGTCAACCGTCAACCGTCAATGAATCCGTAGACAGACTGAGAAAAAGTAGCTGCCGTCTTGAACTTCTTAATAAGAGCAGGTAGAACAAAATACAAGCATTGAAAGCTTTCAAACAAAATCTAGTATTAAGTTGTCATTCAAGTGTCAATTTCGAATTATAGGAGACCACACGGAATACACAGATCCCCAGATCCACATACAGGTACATTTCTTTCGGCTCGCGTTATCGGTGGAATGCACCTTCCAGATGTACGTTATTACTTACTAATTCCATGGTTACGCCAACATTGACGTATTATTTGACACTCACTATTAGTTAACTCTAAAGGCCCTTTTAGAATGATCAAAGATATAACATTCAATAACTTTGTTCTAAACAGAAAAAAAAATTTTTTATGCAATATTTAAAAATCTAATCTACTAATTAGTTTCTATGGATATACCTAGTAATATGCCGAAGTTATTGTAAATCAAAAAAAACACGGTGTATAAATAATCAATATAGGTATATCGACACTAATGAGTCATACTCAGATTTAGGTTTTTTTTTTTTTTTTTATGGCATAGAGTTGACAAACGGGCACACAGGCCACCTGATGGTAAGTGGAAACTGTGACCCATAGACATTCGCATTCACAAGAATGCAGTGCAATCCTAAGACTGCAAATGCGTTGCCAACCCTGAGGACTAAGATGGAATGCCTCTATGCTAGTCATTTCACCGGCTGTCTTATCCCCAAACCGGAACACAACAATGCGAACACTGCTGTTTGGCGGTAGGTTAATGGATAAGATGGTGGTAGCGATCCGGACGGACCCTGCACGAGGTCCTACCACCCGCAAACCGTCTTTTCTGTAGACATACCCAAAGTTGACCAACAAGGCAAGGGTTCAAGTCTTAATTTTCTGGCTGAACCCACATCCGCATAAACGGTTTCTACTTTAGTCCTATCAAAGAAAAGCATAACTTAACTATTGGCCACGGGAGAGACAACTTTTGTTTTTTCGAATGTGTATAAATGACCTTATTACAGACAAAAACATGTATAATGTTTAAAGGATCAAAAATATCTCTACATAGGTAGTCTACATTATATTAAAATAATCTGGGATGGAAATAATGAATCATTTGATTTTTCGATATTCTTGAAATGTGTATTATAAATGCGAGTTTGCTTGTGAGCTAGTATGTTTGTTACTCCTTCACCCTGAAATAACTGAACGAATTCGGATAAAATTTAGAAACTGTCTTATACCACGTATTAAAAGCTAGGGTAACTTTTATCCCTGTAAAAAAAACACCGTACGGAAGATTGGATGACACGGATGATATCGCTGGATACTATTAAAATAGAGACTTTACAAGTTAGCAAAGCTGCGTTCCCAGCGATGTAATGAGAATGAGAAACAAGTTTTGTAGAAAATATTATATTTCAAATAAATAACTTATATTCTATATTCGCTAAATTAGAGTCATACACAATGCAGACATGTCCAGCCGTCATTTCAGCCAGTTGAAGCCCAGGGCCTGAGATTCAACTCGGTAAAACAATATTTGGTTTTGATCAGTGGGGTTATTATGACGTATCTGTGCAATTCATTTTACGCTGAGAGAAAAGGACAGCGTTATGTAACGGCTATAGCTCTGTCCTTTACGCTCACCGTAAAATGAACTGCATAGCCATGTCATAATAAGCCCCCTGGCCCTCTATTCTAGGCGGTAAAAACAAACACCGTCTTTGACCTTTTATCGTATTGTCATCGTTTGAATAGCTCCTATTTACTTAAAAAATACCATACTTAATACGTCAAACACAATAGGGTTTTGCCGTGGTGAATAGAGGCCCTGAGGACCTAGCCAAGATACAAACGCTCCTGGGCGTTTTCTTTTTCTATAAAATGAAACGTCACCTAACCTAATCTGGGGGGTTATTATGACACAACTATGCAGTTCATTGTACGGTGAGCGTAAAGGATGGAGCTATAGCTGTTACATAACTCTGTCCTTTTCTCTCAGCGTAAAATGAATTGCACAGATACGTCATAGTAACCCCACTAGCCAACGTTTCATATAATTTAGAAAAGAGTTTTGTTAACGTTTTGATATCTCTTTTGACAGTAATGGCGGCCGAGTTAAAAACAATACAATAACGTCCATAACACGTCAAATACCATATTGCTTAACGTCGTAGAATAGAGGTCCAGGTTTAGATACATGTAGCACTACCTAATGTATTACTATGTTTTTGTAAATTGACGCTGTTACGGTGGCGTATGAGAATTGAAGTAGTGGCCTCCCCACTACTTCAATTCTTGTGGATTGTCGATCACGTTGTGGATTGAAAACACTAAGACGGATTGAATGGCGCATTAACAGCAGCATCAGCATCAGTACTGGGGCACGTCGAACCACTGGTACAACTTCCCGCGGGTGGTGTCGTACTCCGGCTCTAGGCACTTGTTGTTGAACCAACTGAAACCAACGGACAGGCCGATTTTTAAACCGCAAAAGCAATAGGCGGAGGCTGCGCGGTGCTCCTAAAAACACGGTGCTCATAAGATTTGGCGGACCGTTTATTAAATGTGTTATTTTCGTAAGAGTTACCTACACGTACCCGCTACGGAAAAATCACAAATTGTAAAAGCTAATTTAAAGAACGTGCGTGGACCAGAGTTAGCGTCTTAACCCGAGGTTAGGCGGCAAACCACGTACAAAAGTAGACGCTTAACTCTGGGTTAAGGGTTAACTCTGGTCCGCGCAAGTCCGCCTAAGTAGACTTCATCGGTTCAGAAGCAACAAGTGACCAAAATGTCACAACTGTCAAATCTGTAAACTTTAAACAGAAAATAAGCTCTTGGTTGTGGTTTTTGGAGATAGTTTTCGTGTTTGTAGCAACGGGGACAGAACCCCACACTGAGCATGGTCAGACATGCTCTTCCCCGGTTTTTTTAGTATAGTATCCTTAGTAAATAAATAAATAAATAAATAGACAAAGCACCGCTTCCGCCTTCCATCTTAGCGGCTTAGCGTTGTCAACGTCAAAGTGTTTATTTGTAAACATAGGTAAAACTAAAATAGTGGTGGAAAAAATATGGTGGAACACTATGCTTTGCCATGTATTAGTGTGGAACATTGTCCTACGCTAAGATAGACTATTAAATTATGAAAAATTAAAGAACAATATACGTACATATTATGCATCGAAATTTTCGAGCAGGAAATCTGAGACCGTATACTAATATTTTTGTACTAGCAAGCCATTTCATGGTAACCCCCCGAAGTGAACTCGTAACAGATGCTTACCCTCCTCGTCTCTTGCAGCCGACCTTGGGGAAGTCCTCTCTGAAGCACTCGGTATTCAGAGCGTTGAAGTAGATGGTGCCGATCTGCTTCGCAGCCTTCGTGCCAGTACCACGCAGGCACGAGCGGAACCTCTCGTCGCATTCACAGCTTAGCCTTAAACAAAACTCTTAAAATTTAATTTATATTTAGGCTTCTGTTTATTAACAACAAAATATAACTTAAATCAATTTTAAAAAACCATACATAAGAAAAATAAATGTAGTTTGTAACAGATTTCGGTAATTTTTACAAGCTTTTATTTAATATGCAATGTGCAATGTATAAGGATCAAATTATGCAAGTTAAATTTGACCCACTTTGCGGTTTCCGATGAAGCTGAAAATTTGCATACGCCTTTAGTTCTGATGACAATACAATAATATAGGACCATCCAGCTGGTCTGATGATGGAGACTCAGGGTGGCCATAGGAACTCCTAAATTACCCATGGTAAACACGTCGTGTTAGGGCTTGTTAGAATTGTCTTGACGAGTAGAGGATGACTGTGCAAAACAAAGTACAGTCGGCAACAAAAGCTTGTCCCAAAAATTAATTTTTTGACAGAAACTTATTCAAGTGAGAAGCAGAAAAATTTTAGGAAGGTATTTAAGTAAGTAGATTACCTAAGTAAAAAATATCAGTTTCAGCGACTTTGGATAAACTACCCCTAAAAAGGCCGTTTCACGTTTGTAAGTATGGGAATTAAGACATTTTTGAACGATGAAATGTGGAAATGTATCATTAATACATAAAAAGATTTTATAAAATAGTGGTGAAAGAAAGGCAGTATATTATCTACAAAAAAAATGTTCTGGACTTTTTTGAAGATTCTAACTATATCTGTATATACTTTTAACGGTAGTTATGACTCTCCGTAAACGAAGTTGCGGGCGGAAAGCTAGTATAAGATATAAATGTAAAAGTAATTGCATGCAAGATTAAACTCCAATGCATGCTTAAAAATGTCTTTCAAGTGAAATAGCTCTTAAAACGACCGTTGTGTTTGTACTTCTCTCTCACTGCTCTGATGCGCTCTTTTTTTAGTCTAACCTACTTTACCCGAACCTGAAACACTTTTATACCTGTAGTAGGGTATAAAATCCTACAGATGCGGCCTGGTTCGGACTCAAGACTCCTGCTTGAGAGAATAAATCTCATACAGCTTAACGCTTGGGCAGACCAAAAGCAGTTCAGAAGAAGCGCAGGTTGAACGTGGGCCCGTGCGTGTTGATTATACATGGAGCGCATTGTACTCGACATATCAAGGGGCACTCATTTTTGGAGTTCTACGCTTCCCATGTATATTCAACACACGCGGGCTCGCTTTAAATGCGCCGCTCCAGTTGACCTAGCCACGATGCAGACGTTGCTAATAACGTTTCAATTAACTTGAAATGTATAGCTGAGGCTCTAGACAAAATGCTTAAACTAACGTAAACGACTGTCGTAAACTGTAAAAATGTACGAAATTGACATAAGCGTTCGACGTCACGCACGTCAATCCTGCACAATTTCGATAGCAATAGCGTTTTCGCAATGTACTTGTCTAGGGCCACTTACGGCAATTCGAAATTTCGATAATAACTAAAACGCCGTTAGATATGGGTCTTGGCTAAGCTCCTTGGCATGCTGTGGTGTTCGTAGCCAACTAACCTGGTGTAGAAGGCGTTGTTGGTGAGGTTGTGCTTGGTCTCCCCGGCGGAGATGATGTCGGGGCAGAGGTCGTGCTCGCGGCAGCACTTGTCGGTCTCCCGCGACGGGCCCAGGTCGTCGTAGTCGCTGGCGTCATTCCCGGCGCCGCACCATTTCGTACCTTGAAACAAACGCCATAGTTTAAAAACAAACCGGTCGAGTGCGAGTTGGCCTCGCGTAACGAGAGGTCCGTACCGCAGAAAGGTAATTATTATGGTCCGATTTCGAATCTAATTAGCGCAAGCCCAACTGCCACTTGACCATTTTTTACTATTTGTTGCTTTACAGGGTTTATAGGTACTATAGTCATATGAAATTTGAAGCTTACAGTTTTTAAGATACTTACAGCAAAAATAAAAATATGTTGAAAATAAAAAAGTTCCATGCAGGGTATATCCCCTTTATTATGACAGTTTCTTTAAAAAAATAAGACCGTAATAACACATATTCTGAAAAAAGAAACCGCTATCTATTACGTTTCTAAAAATACAGCTCTAAAGTTAGTTCGGACGGTCAGACAGACGGACGGACGGACAGTGTAGGCTTAGTAATATTATAGAGTCCCGTTGAGGCCCTTCGGACACGGAACCCTAAAAAAGGTAACTTATGGCCGAGGTCTGTAGTCTGCATTGATCTCCATGTCCTGGATTGGGACATAACGATCAAGTCGCGGCAAAACAGGTAAACAGTAAATATGATGTACTGTCCAGCTAGTAAGTAGTGGAATCCATTTTTTCTTAAACTCTATAAATCCATACTAATATTATAAATGCAAAAGTGTGTCTGTCTGAGTGCCTGTTACCTCTTTACGCTTAAACCGCTGAACCGATTTAGGTGAAATTTGGTGCAAAGATAGTTTGAATCTTTGAATGAAGAATTAAGGGGGTGAAATAGAGAGTGAAAATTTGTATGGAGCTACAATATAAACGAGTTCCACGCGAACAGAGTCGCGGGCAGAAGCTAGTATAGAAGTAAAATAATTGTACAGAATTGAATACGATACCCTCAGCTCCGTGTCGTCAATGTATAGTCGTCATATATTTATTTGTGTAAATAATTCAGGTAAATTACGTAGGCAGTTACAGTTGCACAAACATAGTCACAAAAAACCTAACTTTACAGGTGTACACACATTATATCGCGGACGAAGTAATATTAGTTACGCACTCATAACATCAAAATGTATAAGTCAGAGTATAAATAAGTATAGTAAAAGTATAATAAAAGTAAACACCAAAATTGATGAAATTTGGTATTCCCTGTTAAAACATAGAGTATTACTAATATCATAATCCCGGAAAATTAAAAAAATCCTGAGGGTATAATGATAATCGAAATGTACAGCGGACAGAAGCTAGTTAAATATTAATAAAATTCAACCATTAAATATAAACACTAATATTATAAATGTGAATGTTAGTCGTATGTTTGTTACTTTTCACATTGATACGGCTGGACCGCTCATAGGTACCCTGGACTAACTTTTTGCAACACAAGTACCTCCAAGGTGTTTCAAAATTTCTGAACTCGACTCTATTGATAAAAGCTCTATTGGTGAACCGTGTTTAAACTTAAATTGTAAATTTTCCCCACTGTGAACATACCATTATGTTAACTGTTTTATGCAATGCGGTAAAAGCGACACACTGCCCTGAGTCTCCAGATTCTCGCTTGAGGACAGAATACCAAACTTAAAAGGCACCATATAGTTAATACGATTATTATTGCAATTACAATGTCACTAAAACAGGGGGGTCTCCTATCCAACTGAATAAAAAACAATCGTGTTTGACTTGTTATTTGTATTTTCAACGTTTTGATAGCTCTTATTTAATTGCATATCAGGTCAAGATTTTACCGCCGAGAATAAAGGCGTTGCTATTGGCTCCTACGAGGAAAGGAATACAAGTGTCCAGTAACTTACCCGGATATATCAAACTGAACTTAGCCTCCCTCAAGTCTTCACCATCAGTATCCACCTCATTTAAGTCAGGACTCTCGGGGTCCAGACCTATCCTCCGTACAGTAGGAAAATCGACATTATTAAATACCCAACCGCTGCTCAAGTTAATAACAGCTAAGAACGGAAAATAATTAATTAAATACATATTAAAATGTAAAATAAACTTGTGTCGCCCTGAAACGCGTGCTACTGAATGAGAGCTGAAGGCTGTCGCGTATATTTATATGTATTGAAGTAAATACTATCTTAAAAGGAAATGATTAGGACGTCGCGACAACCTTAGCGCTGGGCTCCCGTAGGGCCCTATCGCTTATCACTTTCTTGTCTACCTGACTGAAATGTTAAACATGCCAGAGACGCGATACCGGGTCGTTTTAGTATGGAATTCCGAGGCCTTGGCGCTGAATGTGTTAATTTCCGTACTACAAAGAGGCTTTAAAGTTAAGCGAAGTTTAAAAGTAGGAATCTTTAAAACTGATTAAAATCAGATCATTAGAAGCTTGGTTTAAATAAATTCTGAACAGTATAACGGGAAAATAAGATTTATAAAAGTAACTCGCTGAAGGTTTTTGTTTAATGTCATTTTTTAAGGTTCAGTAGTCAACATGGAACCTTTATAGTTTCGCCATCGTCTTTCAATCTTCCCGTGATTTTACTCGGAGAGTCTTAACACTACAAAGTTGTTATATGGCATTTTTATGCATTAAAATTATGCCGACAAAGTTTTAAGATAAAATCTTGTTTTTATTAGTAGTAGAATGAGGAAAGGTATATTTTTATAGGTTCTCTGCCGTTTCGCCGAATTATGTTTCGTCAAATGATTCATTTCGTCAAATGTTTCATTTGGGCAAATGCTTTTTTTTCTAAAACTGTAAATATTTCAGGATTTTTTAAAAACTAACCTAACCTAACCTATAGGGTTCTACACGATGGTCTTGAAATAAATCCTGAAATATTTACAGTTTTAGAAAAAAAAGCATTTGCCCAAATGAAACATTTGACGAAATGAATCATTTGACGAAACATAATTCGGCGAAACGGCAGTACACCATTTTTATACATTATAACTTTGAGTGGGAAATCATTATGACGGTCCCCGCAAATAAACGTGTATTATCAAAACGCCAACTTTACAGGAAAAATAAAATAAGGAAACACTTGACTTTAACAAAAATTAGCGCCAGCTTAATATTTCATAAACGGATCCCTTAATCGAAAAGCTATTTTCGCAAACCCGCAATATTTTTGAAATACCTATCCAACGACGCCCCACACTATGGGGTAAGCAAGAAAAAAAAATACATCCCCTCGTTACGACGTACACTAAAAAACATATTTTTCAACAGTTTATTTTACCACTTTGTTGGCGTCACTAATATGTGTATTCTTGCCAAATTACAGCTTTCTAGTACTAAGAGTCTCTGAGCTAGGCTGCGGATGACGGACGGACGGACATGGCGAAACTGTAAGGGTTCGTAGTTTGACTACGGAACCCTAAAAACAGTGTAGAGAGAAAACAATGGAAATTGATAATGCAATATATTTATGACCTAAATAAAAATTTAAGTCTGTGGGTAGGTATTCCAGGAAATGTGAGAAAATTATATTATATTTCTATTCTTGTGAAAATTCATTTGAAACCTAAATACCAAAAAACTTGACTTAATTCGTGTTTAAACGATAAGCGATCGACTAGGTATGTCATCAATATACTAATGTTTAAGTAAGAAATTGGTTTTGATATTGATATTTAAACTTTTGCACGGGTGTTCTTCTATATTTTAAGTAACATCTTTTAAAGCTATTTGATTGATGCGATTTTGTTATGGGAATTTGGGTGAGGTAGTATTATGTTTAAGTGAGTTTCTTGTACTTCGGGATAAAGCATTTTTTATCCCTGTTGCATATTTTAACATGCTAAAATAAAACTTATTAAAATTGTTACACTTGAATCATTTATTACAATAAAATACTTAAGAAATAACAAAAAACAAAACTTGTAACACATTTTATGCCTGTAACATATACGTAGAGTGTATTCTATTGTTTGAGTTCGGTTTCTTTTACGTTCCAAAGTAAGTTCTTTTATTCCCTCGGTTTTTACATACCTCCCAATGAAGTCCCACTGTCTCTCATGATCCCCAATAGCCCAAAAACTATCAAAAACGTTTTTTCTTGTACTATAATCTAACTTCTCAAAGCATTTCCCTTTACAAGTGCATGATATGATAGCCCAATTGTTTTTTCTACTTTAATCTTGTTTGATCCCTTACTATCATATGATTTGCCAGAGTTTTTTAAAATTTAACTTTTCTTATCCTTCCATGTCTTCGTTTTTTTCGTGATATTCTTGGATTCTCTCTCATTTCGTTTTGTGGTGCATTTTCTTTTTCAATGGTTTCTAAAATGGTTTCTACATCTGATATACTTTGAAGATCATAATCTTTGTTGATAATTATACAAAACAGTTAGCGAAGCGATCAAATTTGCCGTTGTAGATATATTGTGTAGATATATTATTGTATCTTTTATTCTAAATCAGCACGGTTTTCTTCAACGCAGATCCACAGTTTCTAACTTAGTGCTATTTAATGAGTACGTGACTGAGGTGATGGACGGTGGTGATCAAGTGCATGTGATTACTGATTATACACGGATTATTGCAAGGTATTTGATAGGATTGATCACGGCGGCGTATTATTATCGAAGCTACTTGCTATAGGAATCAATGGTGACTCGTTCAGATGGTCCTCATCCTAAGTATATTGATAAAAGGTCCCAAGCCGTTGTAGTGAATAATTACATGCCCGGGTGGGTTACGGTTCCAAGCGGGGTTCCCCAGGGATCCCTGCTTGGACCTTTACTTTTTAATATATTCGTCAATGACATAATATAGGTTCATGTTTTAAGCAATCTAAGCTGCTTTGCTTTCCCGACGACATGAACATTTTCTGTAGGATACGATCCATCGAGGACTCATGTTATTACAGTCTGATCAATGCAATGGTTTAGATTTGAACCCATCCAAGTGTTTTTCTATGACCTTTTCACGCCAACGTAAACTAATCTGTTCTTCATATTACCTCAAAGATCTTCGTTAAAGTTCCGTATATGAAAGATTTAGGAGTTATTCACGATGCAGGGCTTCATTTCGACAAGCATATTTCATATATCCTTTGTGAAGAGTGCCCTTAGAGCTTTAGGCTTTATCATGCGAAATTCCTATTATTTCAAGGAAGCTAAAACAATGAAAGTGCTCTTCTGCTCTTATATACGTAGTAAGCTTGAATATGCGTCTCAAGTATGGAACCCCCTATATAAAACGTAGGTATATTGATAGAATCGAGCGTATTCAGCAAAAAATTACTAAATACTTATGCATGAAACTTAAATGTCCTTATAAATCATGACTATATTAACTCATGCAAAAAACATCATCTCATCCCATTGTCGTCATAGGCGTCGTGAATTAGTTGACATTACTTATATGGTTAACATCAATAGTGGTGGTATTGATAGTCCGGAGTTGCTTGGTTGTCTCTCATTCAATACCCCCTCTCGATCGAAGAGATATTATCCGCCGGTATTTTTTTTTTTTTATGGCATAGAGTAGACAAACGAGCACACAGTAGGCCACCTGATGGTAAGTGGAAACTGTGACTCATAGACATTCGCATTCACAAGAATGCAATGCAATCTTAAGACTGCAAATGCGTTGCCAACCCTGAGGACTAAGATGGAATGCCTCTATGCTAGTCATTTCACCTGCTCTCTTATCCCCAAACCGGAACACAACAATGCGAACACTGCTATTTGGCGTTAGGTTAATGGATAAGATGGTGGTAGCGATCCGGACGGACCCTGCACAAGGTCCTACCACCCGCTGTCCATTAAGTCCGCATCGTCCAGGTATAGGGCCAATAGTTTCCTAATACGTGCAGGTAAGAGCTTGAACAACCTGGCAAGAGAGGTGAACCTAGATATATTTAACTGCAAGGCTCAATCCGTGAGACAAAAATTGTCGGCGAGGTGCTTGGAGTGAGTGAAACTAGCATGTGTAATTGCGAATCATAGCTGTCAAATTTTATTAATTTATATTTAAGTTTGTGTCGTTCTGTGTATTGTACGCATTTAGCATTTGTTCTATTCTAGTAGTGAGATCCTGTAATTGGCTAACGGTTTCCTATTCTGTCTATTGTCTATTGTTCTAATGATAAATATCTAACAGACTAGGTTCAGTATCATTCAAGGGCACCTCACTATCACAGCCTTTCGCCTGTAGAGACGGAGGCTGGGTACATGAAAGAGGTTCCTCGCATGTTTCAAACGGTTCAACTCCCTCAATATTCATAGAGCTTGTCAAAAGATAACTAAAGCTACCAAGAATAAGTGAAATAAAACCGTATTTAAGATAGGTACCGATGATGACAGCTTTTAATAACTTTTATCATACAAATACGTGCTATTTTGTAAATATTGTATTTGTATTTTTTGTTTTGTTCAATAAAGTGTTTAGATACATACATACGTCGTACGAGTAGGTATATATCACAACGTCACAGATTTAAGCAGTAAGTGAGTACTTTAAATTATTAGTATTACTTACATGAAGTTGAAGCAAAATCCATATCATTATCGATGTCATTCTCATCATCTGAGAATGTTAGCATAAAAAAATTAGATGTTTATGCTGGAACATTAAACTATGGTGGTTTAGGCCACGGAGTGCCCGAACCGGCCCGCTGTTATGTTATTAAAACAGACAAGGATAAAGATGTGTCCGTTGCGTTAATTTTAAATGATAATGATTAAGTTCTAAGATGATACCTCGAAAGCAAATGCTAAGTAGGTATTTGTAATGTTACAAGTATTTTACGTAAAAGCGGGGGCGGTCGAACGACCGTTATTCTACCTACGGATTCCTCTGATTAGATCTGCACGATCTACCTATTATATTATTATACCTACCCCGCTACCTAGAATGGAATACAATAGTTACCTATGTAGGCACACGGTTACCTGCCTTAGTTTAATGTTACGCTTACGTCAGACTTAATCGACCACCGGGATAAACTTTCCATTATGGACCGTCGAATTTGGGGGAAGGGATGGTGGGGGGGGAGGGGGGGGAGGAGGGCTACCCTCCTGTACAACCCCCACCCCGCGGAACCCCCTAGTTTAGGAGATATTCAAGGTTACAGTTTTACATTAGAACAGCGCTATTTAGTCATTACAATGATATGAGGAGGTTAGGTTAGGTTAGGTTAGGTCATGTTAGGTTAGGTTAGGTTAGGTTAGGTTAGGCCGGGGGCCGCATGCGCAGCGCTCTCACAAGAATTTGCGATGCGGCTATGCCTCGGGCACGTCGAAGGCCGGAGCGGCCCCAAGTATATTGGTGGTCGCCCACAATCGCCGGCCTTCGAACGGAGTGTGTCCGGGCGCGGCGAGCCTACACCCGGTCTCGCAGGCACAACGGGCTGAACCCAGACCTGGAGAACTCCTTGCGGATTGCCTACCGTCAGGCCAAAAAGAAGCTCCAGCTGGCTATCAGTCAGGCCAAGGCGCAAGCGCGGGAGGAGATGCTGGCGGCTCTGGATAGGGATCCGTGGGGGCGCCCTTATCGCGCTGCCCGGAGTAAACTCCGTGCCCAATGCGCCCCGATTACGGAGACCATGCTGCCACAGCTCCTTGGCCGCGTAATGGGTGAGTTGTTCCCTGACCCTCCGGAACACACTCCCCCTAGGATGGTTTTTCCTCCATCTGATGGCGAGCTTGAGGAGCCTGACGTCCGCTCGATCAGGAGGGGCGAGCTGGGGGTGGCGCTCGACAGGCTCCGCGGCAAGAAGACCGCGCCCGGACCAGACGGAGTTCCCGGCAGAATCCTGATCCTTGCGGCGGAGTACCTAGAGGAGCAGCTTCGGGCACTCTTTGACGCGTGCCTCCGTGTTGGACAGTTCCCGAAGCTGTGGAAAAGCGGCAGGGTGTGCCTCCTACCAAAGGCAGGCCGTTCCCTTGATGAGCCGTCGGGGTACAGGCCCATCGTACTGCTGGATGAGATACGCAAGCTCTTTGAGCGTATCATCGCTGCCCGTCTCATCCAGCATCTAGAGGAAGTGGGCCCAGGCCTTTCGGAGGCCCAGTATGGATTCAGGGCCGGTCGGTCTACGGTCGACGCCCTGAACGCCCTGAAGGGCCTAACGATGGAGGCAGTCAGGGCAGGCGATTGTGTCCTGGCCGTCTCCCTGGATGTGAGGAACGCCTTCAACACCATCCCATTTGAAACGTTGGAGGAGGCTCTGCGTTATCACGGAGTGCCCCTCTACCTCAGGCTGGTGTTGGGGGCGTATTTCAAGGACAGAGAGGTCCTGTGGGACGGTGCCGACGGTGGAGTCTGCCGGCGACGGGTCAGCTGCGGTGTTCCACAGGGATCGGTTCTCGGACCCGTCCTGTGGAACATCGGCTTCGACTGGCTGCTGCGGCAGCCACTGCTCCCCGGGATGAGTATCATCTGCTATGCAGATGATACGCTCGTGACATCCCGGGGACGAACGTTTGAGGTGGCCGAACGGCTGGCCTCAGTTGGCACGTCTCTGGTAGTGGAGAGGATGGAGCAGTTGGGCCTTACGGTTGCGCTTCCCAAGACCGAGGCTCTCCTGTTCCATGGACCGCGGAAGGGACCACCAAGGGGAGCTACTGTCACCATCCGAGGGACGGTGATAACGGTAGGGGCCCAGATACGTTATCTCGGCTTGGTGCTCGATGGGAGATGGGGCTTCGGGGCGCACTTCAAACAACTTGCCCCGAAGTTGGTGAGCGCTGCTGCCGCCTTGGGAAGGCTACTGCCCAATCTTGGGGGCCCCGCTAACACCTGCAGACGCCTTTACTCCGGAATTATCCGGAGTATGGCCCTGTATGGGGCACCGGTCTGGTCGGATGCTCTCACTGCCCAGAACAAGACCTTCCTGCGTCGCCCGCAGAGGGTTATAGCAGTGAGGGTAGCCAGGGCCTACCGGACGGTGTCTTTCACAGCGGCGACGCTGTTGGCGGCTGACCCCTCGTGGGAACTAGCGGCAGTAGTGCTCACCAGGGTGCACGAGTACCGGGCCGAGAGTAGGAGGCGGGGCGACCTCCCTGACGCCCTGGAAGTTCAGAGCGTCAGGGAGCTCGCTCACGAGGAAGAAGTAAGGAGGTGGGCGGAGGCTTTGGAGGCCCCTGTAGCCGGCCTACTGACGGTGGGGGCGATCCAGCCCCACCTGGAGAGGTGGGTGGCCAGACGGCATGGTGTGCTCTCCTTCAGGCTGGTGCAGGTGCTGACCGGGCATGGCTGCTTTGGGAAGTACCTGCATCAAATTGCCAACAGAGAGAGCACACCTAAGTGCCACGAGTGTGGCGCACTGGTCGACGACGTGCGCCACACCGTGGAGGAGTGCACCAACTGGGGCCCTCGGAGGTCCCTGCTCACTAACATCGTGGGCGGGGGCCTCTCGCTTTCGAGCTTGGTCAACGCCATGCTCGGAAGCCAAAGGGCGTGGACGGCAGTAACCTCCTTCTGCGAAGCAGTCATCTCGCAGAAGGAGGAAGCGGAGCGCGCCAGAGAAATCAGTGCCCTCGCTGACCCGATCCGCAGAGCACGGAGGGGAAGGAACAGAAGGCGCTACGCGCATCTTCTTCCGCCACCGTAATGGTGCGCCGGCCGAAGGGGTCGGGGGACCCCCTCGTCCACCGGGGCGCACCGGAAGTTTGAGGGTGCCTTAGTAAACCAAGGCACCCTCCTGGAGTCATTAGCGTCGAGGTGCCACAGCCGAATGCGCTCGTTCGTGATCGCGTGGCACCTCCCCGAAGGACGCAGATGGTTTACCGCTGGGGTTTTAGTGGGTATTCTGGCCGTTCTTGGCTGGTGAGTCCCACATAACCATCCCAGGCCCCCCTGAACCTGGGTGGTATGCGTAAAAGCATTTCCCCAGCGACAAAAAAAAAAAAAAAAAAAAAAAAAAGGTTAGGCCGGGGGGATGATGCGTAACGCATTTCCACTCCGTCAAAAAAAAAAAAAAAAAAGGTTAGGTTAGGTTGGGTTAGGTTAGGTTACCCTCCTGTACACCCAAACCCCCCTGTTTATGAATAAGGATTTTTATTCACTGTTTCCTAACCAGTACCAGAAAATAGTTAGTAAATAGTGTTATCGTCATCATCCGCACTTAACACCATGTTTAACATCCTTCTGCACCTGGATCCTTTCATGGTTTCACTAATACTCACATGGTTTTTTATTAATAAGTACGTGTAAAAACTACGTCACAAGTCCACAACACGTTGTTTGTAAACAGACTGCTTACGCGTGACTGACGCAATAATAGATATTACCGCAAAACGGGAAATTCCTGCCCTTTAAATCGGGTGTTTTAGGGCAATACCCAAGTAGTAGACGCTCAAAATACAGTTTTAAAAACAGATACTTACTGTATGCTTGCAGCTTAAAACTATTTGCTGTCATAAATGTATTACCCATTATAATTTACATTCACGCACTAGCAATACAGGCCCCTATACCACAAAACTTTACAAGCCTACAATTTAACAAATTTGTCAACTTTTTGTATGGAGATCCGTACAAATTTGTCAAATTGTACGCTTGTAAAGTTTTGTGGGATAGGGGCCTGGGCTAAAAGTTTTTACACACTTACTTATAAACGTGTAACAAGCTTGGAATAGTTTACCCCATGCTTTGTCCTTATCTGTAATTGTGACATTTGCATCTGACAGAAAGTGACAAAGCATGGCATAAACTATTCCCAGCTTATTCCACGTTTATAGGTATAACTTTATAAGAGTGATCAACATAGGCTATTACACAAGCAAACAATTAGACAATACGAAAACGTACGGTGAAATAAATTACACGAATAAACGTGCAAAGCGGTTTACATTTACACGAGCTACCAAATGATCCGTCCGACGATACACGTTTTTTATTGTTTGAAACAGACGCGATCTGGGTAGTGATTCTCTCAACAAGGGCGGTCGGATGGACGAGAGTGAATATCCAAGCGGCGAGTTTAAGTAGACCCGTCAGTGCGAACAAAATAAATTTTAGCGCGTGCATTTTCAATTTAGCAGCATGGTTTCTGCCGATGGATCAAACGCATAAGGCTGCTTAATCGAAAATGCACGCGCTAAAATGTGTTTTGTTCGCTTTGACGGGACTACTTAAACTCGCCCCTGCGATTTCGCTTGTTCGTCCGTTGTTTTTGAGAGAATAACACGCCTGTTCTTCACAGCGGCTTATTATTTTCCTGCGTATTTCAAATTTAAATGTTCTCTAGAAAAAACATTGAAGTTACCCTGAAACAGATTAGTAATCATAATATTTGCTTTTTTTTTAAAATCTTGGAGGTAATTTAATTTAAGGTAATTTTAATACGTAAAATAACGTTAAATATGCAATACTTAAGTTTTTTTTTTTGTGCGTAAAAGCTCGTAGGTACACGGTTATTTGCGGGGACCGACAAATTAAGATAGCTGAGTCTGCACTTCCAATCTACATCCAAATGTGTGATATAAATTCGTCAAGCAGTAGCAGTCTTATCTGGGTGCGCCAAAGTTCATATAATTATTTTTAGTCGGAACCCGAAAATGTTTTTTTCTGAAACGGTTTTTCTTTTAGGATTTTTGAAATATGTAGCTGGTAAATGAGGTTAGGTTAGGTTACGTTTTTTTTATAAAAACCCCAAACTTCAGAAAAAAACACTATGAGTTGCGATGATTTATGAATAACAAAACATTCACACTACAAATTTTATATGAGCCAATCTGTCTTTTCTAATACCTACCTACTGATGCTTGACGTACTTTGAAGTGCGATTCGCTTTACTCGCTCATGCATGACCCATTCATTTTACTTTTTTATTATAATTTGTATGTTTGTAACAAACGCTTTTTAACCGAAATTTTTAATAAATGTTTTTTTTGTTATTTATAATTATAATATGTTAAGTCAAAATCAAAGTTTATTTTCCAGTTATGTGAGTAGTGTACTAGTGTACCTATACTAGCAATTTATCCTACATCACGTCGGGCGTGAACGTGACTTTCACTCACCGCATTAATCGGATTTCCTTTAGAATGCGTTCAATGAGTATAGCAATATCCTTAAAAAAAACCATTATCCATCATCGTAAAGTTGTGGTTACTAATCCTCATAAAGGTAGCGGATTCCTATCGTGTCAATGTGCAATAAAACATCGTTTTTTGTCAAATATTCATTCCAGCTGTTAAAAAAAAGATAAAAGATATTTATTCAGTAAGTAAGCCGCACGGGCACTTTTACACGTCAGGAATCTACCAGCGCTTCCCAATAGGAGACCACTGCCGAGAAGAAACGCCGCAAGAAACTCAGCAGTCAGTCGTTTTTTAACCATATTTAATACTACAATGATACTACTTAGTCTAGCATTATATAAAGCTATAAATATTAAATTAAATATAATATCAAATATCATGCGTAGTTCAGCATGAAATCATGTCAAAACTATTACGAAAGAGATACAGGGAGACAAAGGAAAAAAACATAAAAAACAAGACAACCAAATAAAAGTTACTTATGTTTTTCTACATCAACGGTGTCCCCTAGACAAACAAATTTGTTTTACTGACTGTTCCTTTTATGCACATTCACCAGCTGCTTATCTAGACCTTATAAATAAATAAATAAATATCAGGGACAACCTCATACAAATTTACCTAGTCCCAAACTAAGCTCTAGTCTAGCACAGTCGAGTTCATAAATATGTATATACTTTAGTAGCTTGTCTATTTAATGTTTGTTTGAGCTGCCATACATGAATTGTCACAGTGATTAAAGTAATAGGGTACTAAAGTGTACACATTTTAATAACTCGACTCTACTGTGGGTACTAGACAAACATATGGATACTTATATAGAGAAATAAACACTTAGATACTTAGAAAATATCCAATACTCTGAAACACATCGCGGTCATCCGCCACACAAATATTTGCCCATACCGGAAATCGAACCCGGGACCTTTAGCTTCGTAGGTAGGATTGGTAGAGTCTACCCAATTAGGTTACGCTAGGTAACGCGTCGTCAAGCCCAAACTCGGAGGGATTACGCATTTTCAGATCATTTCTTGGACACCATAACATTACCCATTCCAATAACGGGAACTGGTTTATAGTTGGCTGCAAGGGATCTTACCATTGACCTACCATATAGGCCAAGCACAAAATAACATCAACATGTAAGAAATGTATCCCACGAGCCCCAAACTAAGCTGTGCCTATAGCTTATCTAGAGAGTTCTTCATTGTGCATACTCCATCGGCATACTCGCTTCAGCCTTATTTGGCCTTTCCAGTATTGCTCCATACAGCAAGGTAAAAGATAAGATTTTTGTGACTCTGGCACCTTCCGGATCGTTACCACCAGTCACCATAACCTACCGCCTAGTAGCAATGTTTGGATTGTTGTGTTCCGGTGTGGGGATAAGAGAACCAGTGAAGTTACTAGCATAATAGGCATTAAATCTCAGTCCCCAGCGTCATCAACGCATTTACAGTCTTATAATTGTAGTGTTGAGAATGCAAATATAAGAAACAAAAGGTCCTCCTAATCCAAAAATTTATTAAGTATAACATGACAAAAATTGTTGATAACATGTACATAATGTTTTTTTAAGAGCTATCCAATAATACCTAACCCCATGTTATAGAGTGAAATATCTTTGCTTTAGGTACCCATATTTACGAACTCGACTGTAGGTCTGTACAAACAAGCACCACTAGGGTTCGAGTGACGTCAAACGACCAGCAGAGTAATGAGGTCTCAGTAAACGATTCAGATTACTTTTAGAGATGAATATTGGAGGATAAATTAATTAACTCCAAAACTGTAGCCTTGCCCTCAATTTAAATTCGTAAAAGACAGTTACGAGAACATAAATATGGCGGATTCAGGGATACCCGCATGCGAGTCGGGTATTAAGAAGAATTTATTGTTTTACAACGGTTGAGGTTTAACAACCTACTTATATCAAAAATATCGATGCGATCAAGGTAGCGGTCTCGAGTTTGATTCCCGGTAACGTAAAAAGACCGTCAAGTGCGCGCGGTCGGTATTTTCAAATCCTGCTGAGAAATGCGATTTAAAAATTCCATGCATAATACCTATTGTTAAAATAACTGAACAATGAACGGTGTTTTGTAATTTTATTTCATTCTATCGCATAAGTACCTACCTATTTACTTTCGTATTCACTTCTGTTCTTAGAGCACGAAATATATTTAGGTACCTACTTACCTATGTTGCACATAAACAATACCAAAGTTAAATAGTTGGACTGATATTGTAAAGGTACACAGTTATTGCTGTCATTTCATTATATCACGACACGACACGACAATATTATTTTCTAAAGATGTATTTACGTTACAGTAGCTTCACGTCAATCATTGAAGCTCGTACTTACCAGCTATCTTTGTAAACAAATAATTATATACGGAACAAAACGTCAAATAAAATCTGTCAGAATTGTCAGATGTAGATTTGTTTACGTTTTCTATTTAACTCGTATCCGCAGACATACCCTATAATCTGTGGTATCCGCGTAATAATTCCGTTATACCTTGACGCCCAAAGATAAATAAATGAAACAAATATCAAGGTGGGACTGAACAAATATTTACAATGGAAAATCTTAGGAATATTTGGAAACCGGAACGTAAGTATTTGGTGATTGTATCGATTTAGTATGCAAAGGAATGCGTTTTTAAGTTATGTGATTACTTAGTACTTACATGTTTATTTTACAGTTTATCGTATTCAGTTAGAAGCTCCAAAGCCTTACACTTTGGTTTGTGAAGACTGTCCTAATAAGCCCGAATTTTATGGAAAAGAATATCATGGTATACTTGGCCACAAAGAAGCTACTTTCCGGTTAGAAAATGAACCAAACGGTGCATTTCTTATTAGAAAAGGGAATGATTGCAATGATTTCTATACGTTAACGTGGAGGTAAGTTACTAAATTAACAATTTGAATGCCCAATAATTCCCCTTAATATTACTTGATCCCTTTTGCTTAGCATTGCACCAACTTATCTTCAAGTTATACAACTATTATACCTAACTGGTTGGTTATCTGAACAGCCACCTACCACTCCAGCACGCCTAGTCTTCCACTTGTTTGCCACTTGGTAATACTCAGTCCTCATTACTCAATAACAAGATATAAAATACAAGTGGTGCTATCTCCAAAATTTGCAATATGCTCTAACAGTTTGTATTTTTTTGTTACATCTCAGGTTCAATGACAGAATACACCATTACAAGTTATATTACGATGGCACTCACTATATAAAAGACAAAAGGTATGACAGCGTTTATGACCTGGTAGCCGATGGACTCATCACAACCCACATGGAGTTGAAAGCAAGGCACATCCTGGAGATGATCAACTCACGGACCAGTTATACAGAGAGTCCATACGTCACTTTGAACAGACGGAAACTGAACACTTTGTCACAAAAGCAGCAGTAAGTGATTTATTTAGTCTCAGGAGATTCTTATATGGCATTCTCCTCCTATAATTCATTTATTTAGGTACTTAGCTAAATGTACACAAAATAAATACTGGTCAAGTGCATGTCCTATTTGGACCTACGGTGTCCCTTTATGGGGAACCGCCAGCTAAAGTAATATACTTTGCTTACAATGCGTACAGAACAGTATCCAAATGACGATATGATTACCTCAATGTTCCTACAATCGATACCGAAATACAGAGATACAAGACCGCATATGTTAAGCGCCTATCTCTCCATCCCAATCCATTGGCATGGCAACACACCTCTCAAAATCTTCCCTCAGTAAAAAGAGACTAAAAAGGAAGGATATTGTGTAAGCGGTTAGGAGAGGCGCTGGCCTCTTTGCCTTAAAGTCAATAATAGCTGTCAACAAATCAGCTTGTGCAACTATAACTCGCGCACCAAAGGTTCCGTATTGCTGCACAGGGGGTATTATTATATTCAAATTTGAATGGTGCATCAAAGCTCACCCAAACAGTTGAGATTAGCTACTTAACAGTGCGACTTAGTTTGGTTGGTTTAAATTTAGTTAAGTACAGTCAATGTCATAAATATATACACATTCCGGAGACACCAAAAATATCTATCTATTGTAGCCATGTTTTAGCAATAGTCTTACATGTCAATAACATTATTTTTTTCTCTTATGTAATTGTATTTTGGATGATAGAGATTTTACTATCACTGCTAGATTTTTTGGTGCTTCTAACTTAATTCCTTATCTGTTTCCAGAGTCAACAGACCACCAATAACTAAGACTGAAGAAGCAAGCACTTTAGAGCTGGGCAAACAGCCAGTGTTTGATCTTACTCCATCACTCGAAGAAAATCCTTCACTCAACAAGTACTCCAAATCTCATAGCTTTAAAGTCCATACGTTCAAGGGTTTGAACTGGTGTGAGCTGTGTGCCAACTTCCTATGGGGTTTTACAGCACAAGGTGTAAAATGCGAAGGTAATGATACTATGTAATGTAAATAATCAATCTCTTTGCCTTTTCCTGCATAAAGTGAGGTTGGATCTTCTAAGCCTGCGCCAAGACAGTCTATTATAGGTGGTGACCCAATAGGATTAATGGTATAATAACAAATTTGTAATGATGTGTATTGTATATGTGTAAAACTAATCTGGAAGTGAACTTCTAATGTGGAAGTCAAATGGTAATCTCAGATGAGATACACCTAGATAGATGACCTTACTGTAGTAGAGATGGTATATAATTAGTTTGATTATGGATAATAAACCTGAACAAAAACGCACGCCCTTTATCTTATACAAATAGTATAAATATTTTAGGAAGAGGAAGAACAAAATAAACAAATATCTTCAATGTTTACCTCATGGAAAAAAACAGGTAATTAAATAAATAGATAATGCCTCATCAAGTATAAGATTCAAGACAAGGTACTTTGGAGTCGTCGCAAACAACCTTGGTGTCAGAAGAACACCTTAGTTTATAGTGTTTTTCCGTGTACTGTAATCTATCAGCTGCAAGTTTATGTGATACATTATCATCTTGGTGCCCGCATTATTTCACTCACGTACAGCGCTACGGTTACTATGAAAGTTAATGTGAGAATAGTCAGGCGGAAGTGAGTTTAACGACATGAATTTGTATTTAAACATTCACGTGCGTTATGAGATCAAAGTGAATTGAGGCAGTGTAATATGTCCATTTAAACGCTTGATCTTGTTGCCTTCCAAGATTTAAGCCTCAACCCCACTGAGAGGGGACGTTACGCGCTCCAACGCGTTCCCAAACTAAAACCGCCTCCGCCACGCTTTCGGTACGCTTTTTAGTATGTAGACGACTCGTTGACGTAATTGGTAGTGTAGTGACCCTGCCTACGAAGTTAGCAGTCCTGGGTTCAAATCCCGGTAAGGGCAGATATTTCTGTGATGATCGCGAGTATTTGTTCCTGAGTCATGGATGTCTTTTGTGTATTTAAGTGTATATTTCTCTATATAAGTATTTATGTCGTTGTCTAGTACCCATAGTAAAAGCCTAGAGCTTAGTTTGGGACTAGGTCAATTGATATTTATATTTTATTTTTATTTTAGATAACGATATGAATAGTAGTATATCGTATGTCGTCTAAATCGCAATAATCTATAGTGCAATCTACCACTATAGGTAATGCATTTGTTACTTGCGCAGTATTCCACTACCACCGACGTTATACACCTTATCTTGCCCTAAAGATATGTAATATATGTTACAGACTGCGGCTTCATAGCCCACTCGAAGTGCTCCGAGCGCGTCCCGAACCACTGCGTGCCGGACCTGAAGAAGCTCCGCGGAGTGTTCGGCATCGACCTGACGACGCTGCTCAACGCGCACGCCAGCACGCTGCCGTTCGTCGTGCGTTTGTGCGTCAACGAGATAGAGGCGCGGGGCATGGACGCGGAGGGCATTTACAGGGTGTCGGGGTTCGCTGATGAAATTGAGGCGCTCAAAATGGCTTTTGATAAAGGTAAGCTCACAGACCACCTGACTGTGAATGGGATCTGTGACCGCGTAGAAATTTGCAGTCTCAAAACATTCTAGGACCTCAAATCCGTTGCCTACCCTGAGGACTAAGAAGGAATGCCTCTATTTTAATAATTCTACCGTTTGTCTTATCCCTACACTGATACATAGCATCGCGAGCACTGCTGTTTGGATATGTTAAAGTTGTAGCAATCCGGACGGACCGGGTGGCACAAGGTCCTACTACCACTGAATCTAACTGAATCAGGGGGAGAAAAACGTTGGCTTCATTAACAAGAGCTCAAGGCTAAAATAACGGATGAGGAGGCAAAAATACTGGCGGAGAAGTGAAAGGCGACACTGACAAAAGCTTAGCTCTTATATCAAATCATGATTGACCTGACTTTTATCGCTATTGAGTTTTTGTGTTTGCGTCCAGACGGCGAGGCGGCGGACCTGGCGCAGTTCAGCAACATCAACGTGGTGGCCGGCACGCTCAAGCTGTACCTGCGGCTGCTGCCCGTGCCGCTCGTCACCTACGACGTGCACCCGCACTTTGTCCGCGCCACGCGTGAGTACAGCCTTGTCATTCTGCCCTTTCATTCATTTCGGTTCGGCGCAGTTTATTTTTTTCGTCCAAACATCACTATCAACCGTCATGTATGTATGTGTGTTAATCAATATAAGCTACGGCAAGAGAAAGAGAGAGACAAATACTTATGACCTGACTTAAGTATTTCTCTCTCTCTTTCTCTTGCCTATAAACACACAATACCACTACATTATGCAATTCCACGCTCTCGCTAATTCATCTATAAAACATATTTTTGATGCCTGGGAGAAAATTGAGTGTTTTGTGATCTGTCCAAGGCATTCGATTGTGTTGATCATGTTACGTTAGTGCGGAAGTTAAGCTACTATGGCATCAAAAACGGTGCCCTTGATTTTCTTACATCTTACCTTGCTCACAGAACTCAGCGGGTAGACATTAACAGAACACAATCTTCTGGGTCATCTGTTGCTATGGGAGTGCCCCAAGGCTCTATCCTGGGCCCGTTCTTATTTTTAATCTATATTAACGATCTCTCGTATGTGGTGCGCGATAGACACGAAATAGTCTTGTTTGCTGACGATACGTCACATATTCACTGAAAAAATCAAACTTTAAGCCAATGCAATCAAAACCTACAGAACTGTGAATTCAGAATCTTGAAATTTGGTACGAAGCAACGTCTCATAGCATAGATAAAGGAAAATTTGCGAATTTACATCATATAATAAAAAAATGAAAAAATATATATATTAATACCTTTAAGCTGTAACAAAATCAAACTTCTATGTCAACGCAATCAAAAGAAACAGCAATTTAAGCCGCATATATTCAAACTCGCCACTACTCGCAAGGGAATCAAAACCTAAAGGGTACTTCCAGTCGATCTAGAATCTTCAAATTTGGCATGAAGCAATGTTTTATAGCACATATAAAGGAAAAATTCCGAAAACCTTATATTTTTAGATACATCACATATTTTAACTCGATTGTCGTGATGGGTGAACTTTTATTTATTTACCTAAGGGTTTGTGGAACTCTCGGTGCGCGAGTCCGACTCGCACTTGGCCGGTTTTATTTAGAAGTCACAATACTACTTGCTGTAACATTGGGGTGTAAAGTAAATTGATGTAATCCCTAAATTAGAATGTGTTTTATAGCATATTCGTACTAGTTAATTAATTAATAATGCGCCACATTCCCCAACTTTGGTTAATAATATTTCTTCGATTCTTCCAGATATGAAAACCCCTTCGGATCAAGTAACTACACTGCGGGAATGTCTGGATTTGCTGCCTAAAGCACACTTCAACTGTTTGCAGTACATGGTGCAACATCTGTACAGGTACGATCAGATTATTTGAGGTCGGTGTAGCCGGAGTATCTGTGGCCTGCTGTGATTTTCGAAGGTCAATTGACCTTTTATCTTCAAAAGAAGAAGTTGGAAGCTATCCCGTAGTTAGGTTCTAATTTCTAATAGGGACAGCAAGTATGCACGTTTTCTATTCAGAGAACAGACAAACAATGAGATAAAAAATCATAGTGGAGATTTTTGGTTATGGCCTGTGTTCAGCACTTGACGTGTTTCGTCTGATGATGATGATTATTCCATACTAGCGCCCCGTGGGCCCGTCCTGACTTTGGTCTGGTAGAATAAGATACATAATATAGGGCTTAGGTTAATTTGAAATAATGAACCTTACAATTAGTAAGACATTTTTCAAATAGGTGCAGGAACTACTGCCGGAGATTACTAGAACAAACTTGCAAAATCCGCTCTAGCCATTATATTATGGAATGATTGATATATTATTGATCGTTCTCGGCCACTACTGGCACTTCTTGGTAGTAATTGCCAAATAATTGTCTTAAAAAAACTAATAAAAGCCAAGCGAAGTGTTGCCATTATACGTTACATTTATTCGCCCAGGGTATCGCAGATGGCGGAGGTGAACAAGATGGGCGCGCACAACCTCAGCACGGTGTTCGCGCCCACGCTGGTGGCCACGCCGCCCGCCGTCACCGACCTGGCCGCCGAGATCCGCGCGCTGCAGGCGCTCATCGAGTACTGCCCGCAGATCTACTACGGCAACCAGTGACCACGCCGCCCTACCTTAACCACCGGACCCTCGCCTACCACGAAGTCCTGGAGCCTCAGTGGTAAGACTAAACAACTGGGTTATACTGCCCTAAGTCAAAAGGCGGTATCTCAGACAAAACTCCTGTAGCAAGTGCAACCTTATTACTAACGGGAGAGCTTTGGATATGCTGTGGCTATTGAGTTTGAGATGTCGCCTCTTGGCTTATGAGGGCAGCATACAAAGGCAAACAAAGAGGACACAGGGGTTCGAAATTTTCATGTCGGATAATTACAAGACCAGTACCTATGAGTCATATCGTTCATTATATTTTATACTAGCGATCCGCCCTCGCTTCGCTTCGGTTTATGTGAGTTTTCTGTAACACCCGTACATAATGTTTTATGTGAGTTTATTATACATGAAAACCTTCCTCTTAAATCAATATATCTTTTTTTTTTTAAACGCGTCGAAATCCGTTGCGTAGTTTTAAAGATCTAAGCATACATAACGGACAGCGGGAAACGACTTGGTTTTATACTATGTAGTGATATTTTTATTTAAGTGTTTAAAATTGGAACGATAAAGTTGTTTAGAACATTCGCGATCGAAATTTTTGTTATTCAGTTGATAAACTGTTTAACTACTATTATCATGATAATTATGATTTGGAACCCGGCGCCACGGCAGCTGTATGTCGCCTCAATCTAAAATTGACCTCGGGAGTAGCAGACATTTATAGACTTCATAATGAGAGGCATACATTTTGAGTCTGTATATAAAATAAATTGCATTGTAATGCGACTTACCAATGACTAAGATAATCATCGTAATA
Source organism: Acleris laterana (assembly GCA_963966035.1). Taxonomy (NCBI): domain Eukaryota; kingdom Metazoa; phylum Arthropoda; class Insecta; order Lepidoptera; family Tortricidae; genus Acleris; species Acleris laterana. The sequence goes on from OZ014457.1 coordinate 8,425,782, forward strand.
TTTATGCAGTGTGACTTGAAATTCGAAAGTTAAAATACGAGTGTGCGTAAATTGAACTGCTTCAAAATTAAAGTAACTCGTTAAAAACCTTTCGTAGTCGCGTCACTACGTAAACGTTACGCACCGTTTTTTAAGCTTGAGTGTGGTCAATCCTTTATCCACGAAAATTGTATTTGATTGACTTAAGCTCGATTTACACTCGCCAAACCAAATAACTCTGCATTTTATTAAAATAAGTTTTTTACCTACTTATATGATGTTAATAATCTCTGAAACTGGACCGTTTTTAATCTCTTACTGTAAGGAGTACTAAGGACAAATGTTTCATAATAGGTTTTACTGCCTAGGATGTAAGATCTTAAATAAGGCAACTATTTTAAATGATTAAGCCTAATATTGATATCATAAGTAAACAAGATCATAGTTAAGTAACTTCAAACCTATTCTGAGTATAATATCAATGTGTAGCTCAGTTTATGAATAAAGACTTAAGTGTGCAATTTTATTCCTATTGTGAAAAATCTCGTAGAATATAAGCTATAATGATTGGTTTTGCTTAAAAATGTGATACTATAAAATTATTATAATTGGTCTTTCAAAAAGATTGTCTTTATTTATCCATTCCAGGATTTATTTCCAGGTTGTGTTTTAATAAGTTATACTTTTAATACCAACTTGTACTTTTTTTACTGAGACTTACAATAAGACACAATTATTATGTTAAAGAGAGATAGAAATGTATACTCCTATCTCTGTCGATTATTATATGGTTAAGAAATCTTTTTATACTTTTCTATTTATATAATCACAAATATGTTAATGAAGTATTTAATAAAGTATTAATCTCATTACACTTAATTATTTTATTGATTAATATAATCATTAATATCACAGATCAGTTCTTCCTCTTCTTTTTTGGTTTGACAACGTCGTCATCCCCGTTGCCGTTCTGTTGAAATTTCTTGAGGTCTGCACAAAATAGTACCTGAAATAATATTGATACATTACATCTGACAATCTACATTTAGACTGTAATTTAGCTGCAGACTCAGAAACAAATACGCACTGATCACACAAATATCTGCCCTTACCGAGATTTGAATCCGGGACCGCGAGCTTCGTAAGCAGGGTCACTACCAGCTATGAGTAGATAGCAAAAACAAAGATAACATAAGGCGGTCTTTACATTGGATGCGGTTCCGCACGCCGCTACGCACGTGTATAGGCGATGTCTCGCTCGCCTAACACCTAAGAACTTCGATTTGATAGCGCCCCTACGCAGGCAACAAAGTGTTATCAAACAACCAAAAGTGAACCAACTTGTACTTACAGTATGCGCCCATCCCGCCATATCTCCATACAGCTTTCGAAAATGGTCTCCTATCTCCACATACATTTTGTCGGTGACATTTTTCTTGCCTCTCAGATGGGGGAGGTAGTTCTGAGCAGCTATCTGATATACATGGGTGTCCACAGGCAAAGCTTCGAGATGGTTTAGAGACATGAGACATATGCAGTCAGCCACCTGAGGAAATAAAAATGAATTAACTAATTTCAACATCATAAAAACTTCCCCTAATGTAACCCATAGCCTTATTCATAAACAAGACCAATATATAGTGCAGCAGGCCCTTCGGGCTCTCTTCTTCCTAGCTAAGCTAGCCAAATCACTAGCAGAAAAAATAAAACCTATTTCATAGTCATAGGGTCTAGGGTAGTGATGGCCTCCAGTCGATTAAAGACAGCCCTGTGATGAAAACTGTTGTCTATATTAGCCAGCTCTAACCTTCTAAATAATATTTCTTGAACATACATCACATCAAAGATATCTAAGGATCAAAAATATCCCTAATCCCTGCATTATTTTGATATTATACAATGTATCATAAGTATCATAACCAGAGCCCGGATTTTTCGCGGTAAAACCAAAGACTGTCGCAATCTAGCCAGTGCTAGAATCACTTTTTGTGTCGATATTGAGTATTATCGTATTGTAAAAAAAACATGCCGATGTATTTACATTATATTATTATCATTCGCGACAGTTATTTTACATGTGTTATTCCATCTAGATATTATTCGATCTAGATCTTATATCCTACTTTATCATATCAAGTAATAAAATAACTCATCAGGTAACTAAGAGGTAAAACTTTGAATGAACCTTCAGAAAATGAGTACTCCTATCACTATCACAGAACAAATGAAATGTCAAGTGCTCCTGTGTGTACTGACGCGGATTTCGAAAAAGAAATTGCATCTGTTTCTATATAATTTTATATAAACCTCACATAAGATGTTTTATTATTATTATTATTATTTCGCGGCGCGTTATTTTTTTATATTATACATTTATTGATATATTGATAAAAAAATATTTCTTACACTAGCTAGATTGTGACCGTCTTTTGTTTTGCCACAAAAAATCCGGGCTCTGATCATAACACAATACAATTTAAAACTAAATCTAGTCTGTTTGCTATCTCTTTCACACTGATTCATATCATCAATCTCTTCTTGAATGTTCAATCATGTGTTATACTACTTTCCACTCATCCTCCCCAAATGAGTTTTGATCTGTTATGATAAACCAATTCCTAACACTTATCTAGTCAATTATTACCAAGTATTCAGGCTGATATTGAATGAATTTACACACCTTAGGCCCTATGCCATGTAACTTCATCAGCTCCTGCTTGGCGTCCTTATACTTCATGTCTTGGAGGGACTTGAACCACTCCTCCCCGCCCCACTCCACAATCTGGGCTGCAGACTTCTGTATGAACTTAGCACGATACCCAAAGCCAAGATCTCTTAACTGAGAATCCACCTATAAATAAACAAAAATGAGTAAGCATTACTAGAAATAATTGGCAAAACATTTAAAAAAAAAAAACAATAATTTTTGGTCATTCAGTATACTTAACAGATTCATGTTTGTGAAATAATCATTTATTAATATGGCCCATATTCTACTGGCCAAGCTGTCACTTTTTTTTAATAACCTGTATTAGTGTCCCACTGCTGGGCCTCTCCCGCATATTTCCAACCCATGTTCATAGCAATCTCTGACCAGAATTTTCGAAATGCATCAGTCATCCTGCCACCTTCGCCTATGTATTAGCTGGGTGCATTTGGCAAACATGACTGGCCCAATCCCATTTTAACCTGGCAGTTTTATTGCCAACATTGGCTATGCTAGTCTTAGTTTTCATAAAATTGATTTTAATTGACCATTAATCTGTCATACCACAGTGCACTGTTGCTGGTCTAATTGCCAAGACAGTGTAAAATTAATATACAGACTGTTGGGGGTAAAATCTTGTTAAGAAATGAATCACAAACCTTTGCATCACATAACTTTTCAACTTCTGGGAAAGCATAATATGTGGTCCCTTCATAACTACAAATCTCTTCACCATAGTTTTTACATAACTTTTCTACCATGCTTGATATCCTAAAATTACACTGAATATAACATAGATGTCCTTAGAAAAGCATTAGGAAATTACATCAGATAGGTAATCATTGAATGTCTGAGACTTATTAAATTTAAAGCATGTGTCTTACCTGGATATGTGGTTATTCTGACTACAAATAAATGAAAATAGGTTTTCTACAGGCTCCTGAGCCAGCATTCTAATGCCATAGAACTGCTGACCAGCACACTTGAACAATTCGTCACTCTCTGACCATTCCTTGTAATATCTACCCAAATCCACTTCCAAACGGAAATATTTTTCTAGCAAACTTCTAAATAAAGACTCTTTACTATCGACTGTTTTATTATTGGCTTTCTTTGTTTTGCTTTTAGTGATTTCTTTGTGTAATGAACCAATAACTTGGTACTGCAAAAAATCTTCCTTTTGACGTAATTTCCATACGGTTTTCGAAAATACACCTGTCCACTCGTCAGTATCCTTATTATGTGTCCATCTATAAATTGTAAAAGAATAGTAAACAAACAGTTACAGGGAAAGTTTTAAGTAAAAACACCTTACCGGAATTACCTGAAACTTTGCCCGCCATTTAGAGTTCCGATCAGTTGAACCTCACGATGACTACACAGTAATTTGTACCAAGACATAATTTGTTGTCAAATCACAGTACTGATATTCTGCTGTAAAAGTTTATCTCATAAAAAAAAAATCATAAGAAGTAGTAGGAAGTAACCGCCGCGCAAAATAGTCTTTGCATCAAAAGAATGTCAAAAAAAATGTATATCAATGTCATTTTGACATTAGACATTTTAGTTCCGTTCAGAAATTATACTTTTGAGTGATAAAGGTACCTTCACATAGAAGGTCATTTCATAATAGTCTCCATAGTTCTGATCTGTACTCCTACCATGAGTTGAACAAAACAATTACCGTACTCGCTAGCGAATCGAATGCTCTGTCCCTCGCACTCTATAAGAATACTGCGAGGTCGGCGAGCGACAGAGCATGCGACTCGCTAGCGAGTACGTTAATTATAACTCATGGTTAGGGTACTGTTAGTAGTGTAAGCCGACAGTACCTAGCGAGTCAAGTTGCGTTGCCAGTGGATCCAAATAGAATCACTTTCTATTTTTTCACACCACTCACCACTGTCGTTGCCACTGTCCACGACCAATGTAAATTGGGCTGTAGACGCTTAGACGTGAAAGGCGATTCGGACGTCTGCTTTACATAACAAAAAAGCAGGTTCTTACAACTTAGCATTTTTTAAACGATAGCCGTGTACCAAATTTTCCTAAGTACTAAAAGGTAGTAGTGTAATTTTAATCCACTGATACGGTATGTGAGGCAGAGGGATCCACTCTCGTCAGGTATTTTACTATTTTACTAAACCCCATGTCGATACGTATAATGTTGAGTGCGTGGGGCATCGCGGACCTGAAAGTAAAGTGTTGGTCGACTTTCCAGAAGGTGAATAGACGAATTGATGAAGATCATGAAGAGTAGCCCTAAACCGACCGATGATTTCGTGAAGATCCTTGGGAAACCGCTTATGTCGAGCAGTGGTCTTATTATAGCTAATAATAATATGATGATGATGTAGTTGAAATAAAATATAACATAATTTTCTCATATTTATTACACCTTATCTAAAAGTCTTTTTGTCACTACACTTAAATTTAATATCAGTCCCGAATGGCGTTTTTAATCCATTGCACGTATTTCGCTGTGTCCGTGAAAATGAAGTATTCGTTGAGGTTACACGTGGTGCCGCCATCGTCGGCGCGCAGGGACAGAGATACCACGCCGCGCAGGCGCCAGCGGCCTCCTTCTAGAAGATACATTCCACCGCCGGAGTCACCGAGGCATGGACCCGCGCCGTTGCGATCACCTACAAATAATTTATTTTAATGAGCGCATGAATAAAGTTGAGGTTTTGGCACACATAAATAATAGCAACACTTAAGGTCAAAGCATGTCGCCAATTTGGCCCTTGAAATGAAATTGCTCCATTGGCCCATAATGTATAAGCCGGGGTATCACGGGTTTCACCATAAATTTGTAAACACCGAATCGCATCTTAACAAACTTCTGTTTCTTGCTACATAGTTTGGAACTATTTGTTACGGTACACTTATGTTCACGGGTAGGTAATTAATTGAACTATAATGAATTGCTCGTCAATAGTACGGACGTTGTAGATTACCTAAGGCAGCTAGCGGTGACGGCGAATTACGGCCAGCGTTGAGCCACGTACTACCCTGTCATACTGACAGCGTCAAGTTCAGAGTAGAGTAAGAGCTTCCACAGAACAAACGTGGAGTGGAAATAAGTCATTGTCATTTCCGACATGGTTCTTCCATTACTATACCTGCGCACAGCGTGTTGGTGCTGGTCAGCAGGTGGAAGTCCGGCTTGCTGGCGCGGCAGGTGCCGGTGCTGACGACGGGCAGCCGCACCATGCGCGGCTCGCCCTTGCTGCCCGGGCCCAGCTCGCTGGAGCCCCAGCCGGCCACCTGCACACAAAACATTTGTCACAAAACTGCGCTACACCAGTAGACTATTGATTAAACTGCGCACAGAGAGCGATGGTGGCGCTTTCTCACACTCAAAATGCCATGCTTTGGGTACGAATGCGCTGCGTCTTGAATTCTAAAGGGGTCCTAGTCTTTGCGCTTTTCCTGCACTTCGACTATTAGGGCTTAATTTTTAAGAGTCATCTTCCAACAGGTGTCAATCACATCCGCCGAATATGTTATATAAGTACATTTCCTCTTTTCCTTTTGGTATATTAGATGCTAAAGCTTACCACTCCGGAAGCCCCGACGATTCTACTTTGGTCGCTGTTTCCGACCCAGAGGCACGCCGGCCGGATGTTAACGTTAAACTCCACAGATCGTTCGAAAGTCACCACCAGCAAATCATCTGGAAACACGTTAATTTTGATAAATAATCGAACAGTCCAAACTACGTTATGCGTGCGCTATCTATCGGATTAGAATAAACGACCAGCCTGGTGCCCTGGACAAGGTGTAAGTATAACGCTAACTCAGTTTTCGAAAACTGGCCAAATGTATGGTATTCAGCGTCAGCTTACGTTATCTTATAACATTTTATTGGTTTCAATAAACGCTAACTTTAGCATTATGTCTCTTGTCCATGACCCAACCTCTTTTGACCTCAAGAGTCAAGATCAGCCAGTAACAAAACCACAACCGCTAGTTTTTAGGGTATCGTAGCCAAATGGCAAAAAACGGAACCGGGTGCGTCATGTCTGTCTGTCTGTCCGTCCGTATGTCACAGCCACTCCGAAACTATAAGAACTATACTGTTGAAACCTGGTGAGTAGATGTATTCTGTGAACCGCATTAAGATTTTCACACAAAAATAAAAAAATACGCATTAAACTTTGGGGTTCCCCATACTTAGAACTGAAACTCAAACATTTTTTTTCATCAAATCAAAAATGATATTGAGGTTTTTTTTCTAAATTGAATAGTTTGGACGAGAGACACTTCCAAATAAGTGGTAAAATGTGTGTAAGGGTGTGTGTGTGTGTGTAACTTCTAAAATGAGAGAATGATAAAGCTAAAAAAAAATATAATGTACATTACCATGCAAACTTCCACCGAAAATTGGTTTGAACGAGGTCTAGTAGATAAGTAGTTTTTTTTAATACCTCATAAATCGTAAACAGCAATTTACCTTTCATTCAATAATCTAAATTTAAAAAATAAAAACACCGGCAAAGTGCGAGTCGGACTCGCGCACCGAGGGTTCCGTACAAACCTTGATATGAATTTCAATTTAATACCTCTACGCGTTTTTGAGGAAAGGGGTAGTAACTTTAAAATTATTTAAATGCTGTATCTTTTGATTGCGTTGGCTTAGAAGTTTGAGTTTTTCACAGCTCCAAGGGACAGTAGACGAGTATGTGATATAAATTTCGGCTTGATACTTTCACTCGTTCCTGAGAAAAAGGGTCTTGACAGACGGACGGACGGACGGACGGACAACAAAGGGATCCTATAAGGGTTCTGCTTTTTCCTTTCGAGTTGCGGAACCCTAAAAAACATTAATTTCTACTTGCTGCTACGGAATCCTTTATGGCCGCTTTTTATTCAAATACAAACGGCTTGGCCACCAACCGATACAGATCAACTACAAATGTTAACTAACCGCCAAAAGGTGCTCTGTTCTATATATTACTTTTGTAATAGCACACGGTCAATGTTTTTAAAATAATAATTGACTTCCAGATTCAGGCAGAGAACAGCTGCATAACTTTCACTATCCCTTATCAAACCCAAATTTCCAACCTCACACTACCAATAAACATTCCACTCACTTGAGTAAGTAGAAGAGTTGTAAGACTCGTGTATGGTAGCGGCAGCGAGGGTCCTGGTGACCGTGATGTCATCCCCCCAGTCCTCCAGGTTGTGCACGCCGACCTTTACCACGATGTCCCTCATGGATGTGGTGACGCTTCTCTGCTTCATGCAATGCGCCGCTGGAGAGAACAGAATATAGTTTGTTACAGCGTACCATTATTTAAACGTAGGTACGTTATTAGTATAGTGTTTTCAAATTACGACGGTACACCCCACTTGCTTAGAATTAAGTAGTGGGGCGGGACTTCGTGGATAAGAAGAAAAAGTGACTAACCACAGCATTCATTAAAAGGATTCTTTGGTATCCATCAGGATTCTGAGTAAATTGCCATTTCCATCCAAACCTATTTTATTTTTGTGTAGTGTTACTAACGCTAAAACTTGGTGTTGAAGCATATACCAGAATTCTTAATAATTGCATAAGTCTTATTTAGTTTTAGATATATGAGACAGAAAAAGTTAATTATCCATCAAACTATTAACTATGAAATTTTGCGGATTTATGTTACAAAGGCTTTAGAAACACGGACTGGGTACGCCACTCATAAGGTAGACACCCCGGTAAAGATCAATGAAATCATCCTGATGTAAAGTCCAGACCGAAAGCACACCTGTAACCACAGAATTTTTCGGTAAACCCACCGAGATTTTATAAAAAACACTAACCAGTTACTACATGGCGATCAGAAACCAGTGTCCCAGAGCACACGAAGGTCAAGCTGCCGTCCTTCCTCTTGTATATGGCGACCAGCCAGGGCCAGTCTCCGCGCGTGTACCCCTGTCCCTGGTAGATGAGGGGCACGTGCTCGTTCCCTCCGGAGACCACGCCGCACTCGGAGGACGCCGCGGCGGGAAGTCGAGAGGGCATGGACGGGCTGAACGGACAGGAGATTTTTAAGTAAGAAGTTTATAGATAGGTATTGTACAAGTCTAACAAGAAGAAGTTGAAAACCTGACTAACCCTTGCAGTATCAGGACTATGGAGCTTTTAATCTTAAGTACTAGGTGCTATTATAAAAGTGAACGTTAAATGTTTGTTAGTCAATCACGGCAAAACGGCTGAACAAATCTGGATGAACTTTGGCTCAGAGATAGATTTTAGTCGGAAATAGCATATAGGGTAGGTAGAGTCACATCTATCAGCAACGATTCACATTTTGTCTACAGAAATTGGCTTTTTTGTAGAAGATGCGTGCACATACGAAAGGAGAATTGATGCGTACCTATGCATCTTGATACAAAGTAACAATTTATACGAGTATACTTAGACAAAATGCAAATCGGTGCTAATACATATAGATGTGACTCCACCCATAGTAATTCACTATTTCCGTTGGATGGCAAATTCACAAGGTCTACTTAATTCTACTATTATTATTATTATTTATTTATTTATTATAACAAACAAAAAGTTTACATGGTTAGGTTAGGTTAGGTACTAGTATAGTTTATGCCACCCTTGGGTCATTAGGTCATTACCAATTCAACGAGACCTCGTAAACCCGTTAAGGCGTTTAGAACGCAGGAACTCCTGTTTCGTTGTGACCCATGTCGAACAAGGATACCTATCTATGTAGTATACTTAGATACATTTCCCTCCCTTTCGGGTAGTTGAGTAAAAGATAGAATACAAATTAGCGAAAGGGTACAAGATCGAAAGCAATCACCACTGAACGTAACCAATAAAGACAACTGCAGGTGGCTTGGGTTCTATTAGAGTTACAGCTTTTAAAGTCCCAGATAGACGTGCGAGTAAGTAGGTAAGCGTACTTACAGCTCGACGACCTTTTTCGCTTAAGTTTTCCTTTAGAAGTTCGCGTACTTAGCGTAACACACGGGCAAGTAAGGTCGCCGAGCCATAAGTACGGTGTACTTACTCGACCGTATTATAACTCCTTTAAGCTTTAATTCAAAATAGTTGCTTACTAGTTAGATTCAGGCCGCGGTGGAGGAGGTGCAGGTCTTCTGGTGCTAGTGGTATACTCGAAGTAATCTGGTTGAGGAGGAGGTGGTGGCCGCGGCTTCTGTTGCTGAGGCCTCTCGAATGGAGGAACTGGAATAATAAAACATTTTATCTATGATATATTGGGCATTAAACTTAAGTTTTTGAGGCAAGTCGGTATGTAGGTACTATAAGTAGTAATGGAGATACTGCGGTGTGCGCATACTTAAGATTGTCTTTCATCAACCTAGGTATAGATGGCAAAAGTTATTGAAATTCCTTCATAAGTACTAACGGTACGTTTAAGCTTTGCGACTTCTTCAAAGTTTAGCTATATCTAACCATAAACCAACAACTTAAACATAACCATGTTGGGTGAAAGCAGAAGACACCTAGCTTAGGTCAATTTTATCCAAGTAATAATAAGGAAAGCGCGACTTTTCTTACCCAAATTCCAGGACCCTGTTCGGTCGTCATCAGCATTGAACGTGAACACTTGTGTGTTAGGTGACGATCCGATAGAGTTGTAGGAAGGCTCCTGGGGCCGGGGTCGCGGCGGCTGGTACTGGTCAGGGTCTGGCTGGTTGAAGCTGGGCTGGTTAAAGCTGCCCTGGTTGAAACCTGGCTGGCCGCCGCGCACGGCCAGCTTGTGCTGCAAACTTATTGTGGTTACGTAGACGTTGGGCTGCGGGACATCTGAAAGAAGAATACATTCTTAAAAACAGAATAGTTTTGAAGTTAAACACGTCTTCTTCACAGTCAGTAATGGTCCTCTCTTGAAAAGCGATTTGCGGTAGACCCAGTTTTATAAAAAATATGTACTCACAAAATCAATTTCATTAATTCTTGGTCAAATTAGAGAATCTGATAGAATTACAACAATTTATGTACCAGGATATTAAATTATTATTAGTAGTAGTAGGCTAATACAAATAGCTATTAACGTTGATGAGGTATCATTTGGTTTTAATCCGGCTTTTCCTCAAAGAATGTCGGATGCGGGCCCCTTGACACACTTGGCGGCCGTTACATGATTTACCTACTCGGGTAAATTATAAGTGAAAAACTTAAGTAAATGACCTCATTATTTTTTACACAACTACATGCAAGAGGTAATTTACTGAAGTTTTTCACCTATACGGTGATATTGTTATCAACTTCCAATAACAAATTCTTGGGTGATAAAATTTTATAAAATGTCTTATCTTTCTAACAAATTAAAGTATTGGTAGTGGTTTTTTGTTGTACCTACAAATGAATACCTACACTACAGCGTAAAGAGTATATGACTTAACATAGGAGTGAGTAACTTAAGGAAAGAAGAGGCCATCTTTTTCCGTTAAGTTGACTACACTAATGTTGAAGGTTATTAAACTTTGGCATATAGGTATACCATACTTTGTGTAAAACACAATACTCGTAAGCAATGAGGGCGCCACTCGCGCTACAGTCACGAGATTTAATTTGATACCCACCTTAGGACCAAAGTCAATCTGATATTGCACAACAATAAGGTTGAGTTTCCTGAAAGTTACAAAAGACTTGACATCTCTAATAACATTGACGGCTTCAAGCATATTTTTCTTGAAATGGGTCCCAAATTAACGCTCGTGACGGTACATCTGGCGCATGCTCGGCTCAGTCCAGCTCACCCTGTCACATTTTGTATTGTTAAATATAATGTTTTAACCCGAAGTAAGCCTTATCTGTCCGCGGTTTGAATATAGGAAAACATAGATCGGGTGTAGCCAAATACGCGCGTACCACCTTTTTCTTCTGTGTACAACACAGCTTGTAGCCAATATTATTGATAAACCGCGCGTCACTGAATGCAAACTTACGCACACTAATGCAGACTGACACACCTAAAAAGTGGTAAACTTTTGAAATCCAATCGAATGCGGTCATATAATGGACGACTCTTTTTAACGAAGGGCATTTGTAACAGGTGCAAAGAGTACTACACTATTAGCCGTTTTTATACTATGCTTTCCTTCCTCTATTGGTATGTATCTTTACTCCTTACCTCCAGAGCCATAGCACAGCACGTTGTTGTTGACGATGATCGCCGTGAGCCGCGGCAGGGGCGAGGTCACGGGGAAGTGCACCCGGTAGTCGATGGGGGCGTCGGGCCGGCTCGTCAGCACCGAGGGGTTCACCGGCTCCAGCCGCCCCGCGTAGTTCTACGATCAGGGAACAGTTACTCGGTTATTCTCACCCTTATTTCTGGGGTGTGTAATGATTAGTATAAAATGTACTAAGTAATTTTCATTTTTCATAACACGAATTGCATAATTTCGATCAGCATAATAATCATATGACATACAGGTAAAATGCATAACAACAAAACGCATAGTTACTTACATAAAAACTAATGATCAGTAGCCATAATCTGAAATTGTATTATGAACCAATAGTATAATAGGTAGTCACCTTACGTAACGTTCAACATGCATAATTTAAATTCGATTTCGATATATGCATGGAGAGCATAAGTAATGCTAAACGGACGGATCTCCTTTTCCGCGTCGAAGAGGTGCTTTGCGCCTTGACGCAACTCTAACCTAACCTAACCTATCACTGTGAGGTTGACCAAATTTAGCAAATTGGCTTCTTTTAATTTGATATCATTATAATTAGTTTTATACAAATGATGTAAGATGATTATTAGATCGACTGTATATTATATCAAATGGGATTATTCGATATGAATGTTTTACGAGATGTTGTAATGATAAATGAGTGTTATAATATTTGATATGTGCTACAAAAAAATATACATTTTGTTTCTATGCTGGACGTTTATTATTAATTTCATTTCTAAATGAAATTATGCAAAATGTTTTTAGACTGATTGAAGCGCACCCTTATTTCTGATTAATAAAGTTCAAAACAGAAACATAACTGGCTGGTAACAAATGCAAAGGAGTTTCGTCTGTTTGGCAGAATCAATTTTTCAGCTTGGCTAAGATGCAAACGCTAAGCTGCTTAATACGCGTTTCTGTGTTCTATAGACCCGAAATGCATGGAGTGGACATAATCGTTCGGTGCGCTCTGTCAACGGCTTGCCTCAACCCTAGGTGGGTATATATGGCCAAATTTAGAAATTTGCTAACTTAGCGTTAGGCATTACTACTGGTTCCTAGCCAAGAGCCTACGCTAACTATCGTTTCTATTCGTTTCGATTTTAAACCAATCGCCTCTCTGGTAGTTGACGTGATACGAAGGGTCACGTGATCTACCAGTGACGCGATTTTAGTGAAAATACCCAGAAACACTAGTTACCGTAATGCATCTAGGCTAGGGCCTCTTCTGTCTGGATATAATTTGTTTGTTGCTTTAAAGCCTTCCTTTGACAAAAGTCACATCCAGAGATGTGTGTGATGTTCGCTGGGACTGCTTGTAATAACAAGCTAACTCGCCAGAGGGCGCAGCGGAGCCTGCTGTGCCAAAAGCTGTCTAGGACTCGGTTTTTGAGCCGCACATCAATAAGGAAAACGCGTAGAAAGCCAGTTTAACGACATTCCGCCAAGATGAACGGTATCATTATAGTTTTACATAGATAGCTACAGTAAATAAGTGAACCAAACTGGTCGATTTTAACAGATTTTTCGATAAGTTCTTAATTTAAAGCTTGTAATAAAAGTTACAAGCGTCCGTGAAATAAACTCTAAACTTTACAAGTGAACAAGTCGACCAAATTACGTTTTCCATGATATTTATTTGTTTGTGTCCACTGGCCACCTGATGGTTAGTGGTATTTAAGACCCATAGTCATTTGAATTCTCAAGACTCCAAATTCTTTGCCAATCCTGAGGACTAAGACTATATGGAATACAGACCTTTGCTAGTAATTTCACCGGTTGTCATATCCCTGCACCGGAACATAACAAAGTGATCACTGCTGCTGGGCGGTAGGTTAATCTCTCCCCACTACCTAGCAAAGAGACCTGACGCCAGTGGCCTGTTTTATAAAGTTACAAATTACAATTTACAGGTTACAAGTTTTCATTTGACACAACCTCGACCAATGACGACCAGTCATTTGCCACTTTGGACTTGTAAAATTGTTACTTGTAGCATTATAAAACGTCCCCCCAGGGACCATACATGCATGTCAATTTGACCGCCGAGGCGAGCCTACCCACAAAACACTATATTAAGCTGGGTACTCAACTCACTAACGGCTGTTACTGTAACCGTGGCAGTTACAGCAAAGTGCTTGTAGCAGAGAATAGGCTCGCGAGCCGCACGCATCACGATGTTGCGAGTTCGCTAGTGAGTACTCGATTCTATATTACCATGGCTATACCTATGGATGAATGCCTATGACCGTCAATAATCGACAGAGGGCAGTTCCACCGTCTAAAGCAAAAAGGTAGGACTTCATACACTTTTTCTGCCTTTTTCTTTTCGGCGGCAGGACGGGAGTATTAACCCTGTGTTATTTTACTAAAGTAAAAAAAGGGTTTCTAAGAAATACTTCTTGACAGTATTCGGTAACGTATGCCAACATTCTGGGTTATAATGAATGTTCGTGATTTATATCTCACAGATAAATATTGTTTGTTGTTAATATTGTTTAGATACGGTTGTTTACTTTATTTACATTTTTAGGGTCATTTAGAACTAAATATGATAAATGAATATGTTTGTTTGTCCCACTTTTACTACAAAACTTAGCAACGAAGAATTTAGTTCGAGATTAGGCAATTTTTAATTCCCGAGAAAACATCTATTTTTTTCCTCAATGTCAATTTGGCTCCTTATCCGGGGCTATATGGTTGTTATCTGTAGTTGGAATGTCCCCGAAAGCCCTCCTACCATTTTATTAAAAATAAAAGACTAAACTAAGAACCAATAAAAAAATGGTGTGCCCGTTGATGTCTTTTGCCTTAAAACACAACTTACAAAAACGCATTTTAAAATCTGACGATCTTAAGTGGGTCATTATCATTAAACCGAAAATCGAGCCTCGGAATGATTTCTGAACAGAAACAATACATTGTAAAAATAAAGTCTATCTGTCTGTCAAGGTTTCTCATTGAAACATTTACTTCTTTTCCGAGAAATAGTTATATTTCCTAGCAAACGACGCCATGAGTTAAACTAAACAAAAACAAAACAAAACTGTTACAAAAAGACCTCGCACCTAGCGCTCTCGTGCATAAAATAAACAATACAGCCACATGTCCAATGCCCGACTCCCGAATTCCAATAGAAAAGAGACCCGATATGAAGTCTTTGGCAAGCGTGTCAAAGCCTTTAAAAGACGCAGTTCGGTGCGATGTTTATCGTATAATTAAGTATGTGATTAGAATACATCATGATGTAATAAACTGATGATTCCCCAGTTATAAACGCATGATGTAATAATAGCAAATGTAACAAAAATCAAGTTGCAAAAAACCTGACAGAATATTTTGATAATGTCGTCCATAGACGTTAGTTACCACATAAGTTAATTAATAATTGTAATCCCGTTATTTAGGTTTTTCTAATTAAAGTACTTAGTGGACAGTTGCAATGCCCTGCTGTTAAAATCGAAGTTTGAAGTTACGACATGAGCTCCACCCCTTTCTCTCGATTTAGGCTCGAATGACGAGTGATAAGGATGGAGCACTTAATTTCGAACTTCGAGTTTCATAGTAGGGCTTCAGAAACTAATCTAAAGACACCTCACTAGTCAAAATCGGGCGATCCATAAAACCTCCACGAGGAAACATTCATCTATGCATGCCTGTATACATACATACATATACCATCAACAAACTATACAGAATACTGTATACTTCGTCGATGATACATTCACACAGGAAGAGGTTTTCCATTCTACTGGGGCTAAACCTAATTGCTTTTGACATGTAATCGTATTGTCAACGTTATATTAGCTCTTATTTACTTGACAGTAATAATAATAATAATTAAATTTAATTAATTAATTAATTAATTTCTTATTTAATTAATCTTATTTCCCATCACTTTACTAAATTAATCTTGTCTAAAGGGCCTCTGCGTGTTGGCTTCGGCTCCATGTACGCCTTCCAAAGGTCCGGGACTCCCATAGTTCCGTGATTGGTAAAGACATACAAATAATAATAATGTGAATATCGCATCGGCGAGTTTAAGTAGTCCCGTCAGAGCGAACAAAACACATTTTAGCGCGTGCATTTTCAATTTGGCAGTATGGCTTCTGTCCTGTCGAACGTATAAGGCTGCCTAATTGAGAATGCACGCGCTAAAATGCGTTTTGTTCGCTCTGACGGGACATTCAGTCGTACGTCAGAGAATCACACCCCTGGTCAAAAGCATTATCCTCCTTTAGCAGCAAAGTAAACATAATGGTAAAGTTCCTGTACGAGTTTCCAGCTGAGTTCGTCGACGTTTCTGGGAAGCGTGAGGTTACACTCTTGGGAGATTGACGTGGTTGCGGTTATGACGGTCAAGTAAACACAACAGTGCAGTGATTCAGAATTTAATTGTTGCAACACGTCTCGGTGCACGTGTGAGTGCGAATGCGGTCCAATCATCGACACATGTACATTGTAGGTATATATTTATGTATGTAAACAACAGAGTAGTTATATTATCCATACAGCTTATTATTCTATACTATTAAACGAGCATTATTTGTATTTATAAAAAGCAAACCTGACTTACTGACTTATATATCAACGCACAGCCGAAACTACAGTACCCAGAAACTTGAAATTTGGTACAGGGGTTCCTTTCACGATGTAAGTGAGCACTAAGAAAGGATTTTCCGAAAATCGACCCCCAACGGGAAGATATAGGGGGACTGGCGGGTAACTAATTCTACGCGTACGAAGTCACGGGCGTACTCTAGTTTGTATACATGTATAAGTAGGTATATATTTGCAATCACGTTGTCGAAACCAGCTCTATGGAGTTCGATGAAATTTGGAATTTCGGGGGTAAAAAATCGATCTGCCAAGTTGACATCTTTGTAAAAACTCGCTTTCAACCCGAGCGACGACGCCAACGACGCTCGGTCGCCCAGGTACTATATTTTATATGGCCCAGAGAAGGCATGCGAGTTCATATGGTACCTAAGTGGGATCCGAGACCCATGGACCTTTGCTTTCTCAAGACTACAATCTCGAGACATCAATCTTAAGACGGCAACAGCATTGCCTACCCTTAGGACTAAGATGGATGCCTTTATGCTAGTAATTTTACTGGTTGTCTTACCCCCACACCAGAACACAACAATGCGAACACTGCTGATTGGCGGTAGGTTATGGTGACGGTGGTAGCGATCCGGATGGACCCAAAATCCCAAAATCTTGTCTTTTACCTTGCTGTTTGGAGCTTTAAGCAATACTGGAAAGCCCAAATAAGGCTGAAACCAGTATGCACGATGAAGAACTCGTCAATTTGGTTTTTATGGCAAAGAATACCAAAACTAATAATAGCAGATAAGCTATAAGAACAGCTTAGTTTGGGGCTCGTGGGATATATTTCGTTCATGTTATCATTTTAGTCTATAAATCTTTGTGATTAATATTTAGTAGGTACCTATTTAAGTATTTTTGGTGACTTTTGATACGTAACGTTTGATAGCCAAGACATTGGATTCATGCTCTTAATTTATGTCATGAGATAGGCACTGCCCGCGACTTCGTCCGCGTAGATTTTGAATATCGTTAATCCCTAGGGAACTTTAAAATTTTCCGGGATGAAAAGTACCCAATTGGTTAATCCGGGGTAAAAGCTATCTCCAATTTAAATTTCATCCAAATCCATCCAGCCGTTGCAGCGTGAAGAAGTTAAAAACTAACACAAACTTTCGCTTTAATAATATTAGTAGGAAATTACATAATTTACAGAATTACATTCTAGCTAGAGTAGTTTGTTTAGGGAAAGAGCTTAGGGAATGCACGTAACGAGGAAAGGGATCTATATAAAAATGTTAAATATTTAATTAGACTCTATGCCTTTATTACTCCGGTCCGTTTTCACACACAGAATAAAAATAAAAACATGTTAAAGGTTAATATATTTAAGACCATATTATTTATGTTACTCGTTTGTAAGCTGTTGATATGCAAATTTTGGCAATATTAAAGCCATTCTAAGTTGACAACAACATTATGGAATTTGTTTACGTCATTCTCAAAATCATCGCTAGACTGACCACTTAACCAAATTAGTTACCTCGTAAGGCCCACGTGAAATTTCGTTATTTCGAAAAAGAATCTTGTGTCGCTCAGCTAAAGTCAAAAGTCACTTTGACCAATGTCCTAAATTTAGGACGTTAGGCCCAAAGTTACGAGATCGCACAAAATAAGCACTTATCGGATTAAATTGATTCGATTGTCCTTCAGGTCACCAGCGCTAGAAAGATGAATCTAATTTAAGTTTTAACTTAGCTGTGTAGTTTGAAGTAAATGTAAAGAACTTTGTGTCCTGACGTAAGTAATTGATCTGCCCCAAAAAATAATCGACCGTAAAATATCAGACAAATATTCATCTATAATGAAGTCTTAAAAAGTCGTGTCCTTTTTATATACTTAACGCAAGTTACCAATTAATTACAGTGTTTAGTTTTGGCTGATATACGAGTATTAAGTTAAATAGGAAGGGCTGACAATATTGTACTTATGGTACTTAAACGCACAAAACGGCCTAACCTATTTTCGTTAAACTCAGTAAGAAACATCCCGCGTCTAAAGCGGTCAATTTGAGATTTAACTGGAATTAAACTTAGAATACTCATTTTACTGTTTTTGTCGGAGGCTAAAAATTAGATTTTTAAGGTGAACGCAACTTATCCGAGCCAAACGAGTCGAACGAAACGAATTTTAAAATTCTGTATATGAAATCTTATGAAACGGCTACTTGCAGATAAAAGAGAAACACTTAAGCTGGGATTGGCCAGGCTTAAGTTGGGGTAACCATTACCATCTAGATATTTTTTCCTACAATAGGCTCATATAGTTTAACCCCCTTATCACTAACTATCACTACATTGTATAAAACAAAGTCGCTTTCCGCTGTCTGTCCCTATGTATGCTTAGATCTTTAAAACTACGCAACGGATTTTAATGCGGTTTTTATTAATAGATAGAATGTTTCAAGAGGAAGGTTTTTATGTATAATAAATCCTGTTTCATGTACGGGTGTTACAGAAAACTCACATAAACCGAAGCGAAGCGAAGGCGGGTCGCTAGTCTACTTATAAACGTGGAATAAGCTTGCCATGCTTTGTCCTTATCTGTAATTGTGGCGTTTGCATCTGACAGAGAGTGACAAAGCCTGTCATAAACTATTCCAAGCTTATACCACGTTTATAAGTAAGGGGGTAAGAGCAAACCGGCCTAAAGTTCGAAAGCAGATTTTACCCAGGTAACTTTCAAAGTGGCGGTAGTAACCGTTGGTGCGAAAACCACTTAAAAGACCATTGATTGGTCAAGCCCCGCTTTACCATGATTGGAACATTTCAAAATGGTACGGCTTGCACCCAAATGCTTCGTGATTGGAGCATTTAGGCGAATCCAGCGCTCCGCCCCCGGACCTAATTATGCCGAGAGTTAGGTAGGTGCCTGCTTATCATTTAATTAAAACATGTTGGGGTTTTCCGAAATACGAAGCTTTATCTCCTTCACTCTACAGCGGCGGAAGGAGAGGGCCGATAATGCAGCTACGAAATATTTTTTTCTAGATAGTCCATGGCCCCAGTTCACGACTCAATGTCCTCATACAGACAGATTCATACAACTGTTTAAATTTGGTCTCTAGAGTTCGTTAATTACACTGAAACACCTCTTCAATTATCGCAACATATATGGTTTCAAAAAATATATTTGAACGTGAGTCTATTGCTAAAAGCGTAGGTACAGAGAGTGCTCAAGTGTTCAGATATTATTGAGCACCGTGTCTGCTCCAATATATTTGATAGCGACTGAGAAGCCCCGCACTTTTAACCCTCAACGCAAAAAAGAGGGGTGTTATTACTTTGCAAACTTTGGAAAGCATGCCAAACGTTATTATATAAAATTATGCATATGGTCGAGCCTGGTGTGCTAGCTTAATTTTTCTACGTATGTAAGTATGTTATAATTTAACCTTCGTGTGCTGGGGCTTCAGCATTATTTATACAAGTAAATAGTACCTAATATAAATACGCGCGTCAAAAATAAAACCTGGAACGTAAAAAAACAAAACTGCACAGCGAAAAAACCAAATGTTCATCAAAAGCGTATTTTGTTGTGATTCAGTATTTTTTCGTGGTGTAGTTTTTATTTACGTATTGCGGCGCAATTTAATAAGTATTTACACAATTAAATTCTAAATTAATGTTTAACAAAATTTACTTAATTACAAAAAACGTTCATCAGGTTTTTCCTGATTCCAATAATATTTAAAATTCAAAATGTTTAACTCACCGAAGAAATCCTAGCTGCTATCGTAAAGTTAGCAGTGATTTGTATTGACGATATGGGTCCATTTGGTTGCAAATGTATCACTCCATGCACTCCAAAACCATCACTCCTATACTCAAACGTCCCCGGACAGGGGGATTCCTGGCTATTAACTGGCACATAATTGAAATAACCTAAAACTAAAGCACTTAACAATAAACGGCACATTTTTTACTGTAGACTACTGGCAGGTTAGGAACGTTCTTTTTTTAAACTCATCTTTTTAAAATCACGGAGCGTCCGGTCATTACAAGTCGCGAGAAGGCACTGGCTGGTCGTTAGCAGCCTGCTCGAGTGTTCTGATCTGCCCACAAATAAACAGTATGAATCGTCTACACGTGAGGGCATCGCGATTGGACGTTGCTACGATCTGGTAAATTACAAGCGTGACAAATTCGACCAGTTTTAGATACTTGGGTAAACGGACGTAGGGGATTTTTCGTTTCCAATCTTAATGGCTTGTTAGTAGATGATAATAACATTAATAACATAACTTAAATATTTGATCGATTGTTGCGTTACGTAACGCTGAGAATTATTTTCCGCCTTAATTTTATCTAATGGAATAGACTATTAATGTCAGCCGGATATTGACTAAGTACATTTTAGTTTTGTTTTGAGATCCTGATACGAGGAAAGCCTGAAGATTTTGTTGGTGGGTAGTAAATTTATTTAGCAAGAGCAGAGCTCTGTCTACCCGTAACTAAAAGGGGTGGCCATATCTCGCACAATATCTAGGCACACAGTAGTTAGCCAGCCAAGTTCGCAAAGCAAATAGGCGACACACCGACCGTTATACGAACCATTTCGGGCCACTTTTAATCCCTCAATAACTCAAAATCGATTTGTTATAAACACTTGGAATTCAACTTATTTACTTATTAAGATTTATTATTATTAACTGGAATGGTTATTGAGATATTGTGCCAGTGAGAAAAGCCAATAGGTACTAGGTCGGTAAAGTGAATAGAGTATAGAATGCGTGCCCAAAGCATGGCGAAGGCGTTTTTAGTATGGGAACGCGCCGCACCGCGCCGCCTCCGCTCTCAGTGCGATTGCAGTTTTAACAGGTACCTATAGTCTATACTTTTAGGTATATCAAAAAATGTAAACTACGTGACATTGTTAAACAGCCAATCAAAACCGTTCTATTGCACTTATCACGTGGTAGTTTCGTTTACATTGTTTTAAATACCTAAAAGTGCAGACTATAGTAGATACTCGGCTGTCTGTATCACAGTCTGTATACTACTGCATAACTCCCTGGCATCTGTCAGTATATTTGTTATGCCAGAGAGAGAGTGTGAAAGCGATAGACAACTGAGTACTATTAATGCTGTGGTTTACTGTACTTATAGTTACGTACTGCCGTAACAAAAAGAAGGCAGCAGCTCATCGCAGTCCTTTTATTTGGCAAAGTAATGTTTAGCACTTTTTTTATTTTGCAATTTTGACTATTAATGTTAATTTGTAATTTGTAATTTAATTTTGTTGACATTCGATTATAATTGAATTTTATTTTATTTTATACTAGCGACCCGCCCTCGCTTCGCTTCGGTTTATATGAGTTTTCTGTAACACCAGTACATAAAATAAAAAAATATTATCGCATCAAAATCCGTTGCGTAGTTTTAAAGATCTAAGCATAGGTACATAGGGACAGACAGCGGAAAGCGACTTTGTTTTATACTATGTAGTGAAGTGATTTTTATCTTTGAATTTAACTTGACATTTTATTAATATTTGCACGCCTGTATGCAGGCTGAATACACTGGACGTTTAAATAATAATGTTTACTACCACTTAAGAAACTGTATTCAGCGAATAAATTGTTTTGATTTGATTTGAACTACCTTGACGATAGTCTGGTTGGTAGTGACCCCGCCTACGAAGCTAGCGGTCCCGGGTTCAAATCCTGGGTAGTGATTCTCTCAACAACGATGGTCGGACGGACAGACGTGTGAATGTCCAAGCGGAGAGTTTAAGTAGTCCCGTCAGTGCGAACAAAACATATTTTAGCGCGTATATACATTTTCAACTAAGCAGCATAGTTTCTGCCGATGGATCGAACGTATAAGGTTGATTATGTGAAAATGCATGCGCTAAAATGTGTTTTGTTCGCTCTTACGGGACTACTTAAACTCGCCGCTGCGATTTCGCTCGTCCGTTGTTTTTGAGAGAATAACACCCCAGGTAAGGGCAAATATTTTTGTCATGAGCGGAAGTATTTGTTCCTGGATGTTTTCTGTGTATTTCTCTAAATAAGTAAGTTTATCGTTGTCTAGTATCTACCCATAGCACATGCCTAGAGCTTAGTTTGGGACTAGGTCAATTTGTGTGAGATTGGTCCCCCCCCCCCCCGACCCCCTCGATTTTTAACTACAATGTATTATTTGAAGCATTCTATACTCTATTGGTCACCACATTCAATTTAAAATGCTTATACTATCGCTATGCAGCCGCGATCTTTGGTATGCCTGCACACAGAAATGTGCAAGAGAAAGTCATAACGTTACCTACAATTAATCATCTCGCAACATTTATACATCATGTAAACTAACATGTATGTAAATACGCGTACAGTCAATATATTTTATTGCTGAGTCACTATAGAACCCTGTCGCAGAAAGCCAATTGATGATTCATTTTGATGCTATCGATTACTCGTTTAATTGTTGGGTGTATCTACTTCCGGTTCGACGATTTAAGTATGTTTCGTCTAATATCATTTGCAAAATAACTCATCGCAGTCCTTTTATTTGGCAAAGTAATCTTTAGCACTTTTTTTATTTTGCAATTTTGACTATTTGGCAAAATAATATTTAAGTAAGTACCAAGTTTTAGTTGCTTAGTAAACATTTTACTAAAGCTATAAATAATCTATATGTAATTTTTTTGCGAAAGTAACACACTTTGCCAAAAGTTAAAATATTCAGTTGCGAAAGATTTGGGTACGTGCAAAAGGCTGCTTTGCCAATTAATCATTAGCCGAAATGACAAAATGGTATAAACTGTTTGGGAAGTGATACTTTGGAAATTTGGCGATAAAACTTTCAACGATTCATTAGTAATAATGAATAAACCACCATATATTTAAACCTGTCATAACGACAACGTCGCGAGAAAGGAATTACCGTAGAAATGAATCATTGGCTTACGACGACAGGGTTCCATTGGTGTCTTAATTCAAATCCGTGACCGTAGGGTGAGTGCACCAATGTTGGACACTTAATTGAAGGCACCAATAATAAGTACATGGTTATAATATAAATTGATTGTAACAAGACGAATAAATAGTTAACTTATCTTCTGTAATAAGAATCGAGTTTCCATCATTGGTCCTTGTCCATTACTGGCTCTATCACCCCTATAATAGCGTATTTTCCCCTGACTCACCGCGTACACTATTAATAACAACACTTATTTACATACAAATTTGACCAAGATTTCCAATTTTCGTGTTAACTGTGAGATATAATAAAGTTATGGGTATCATCATCTACAATTTGAATAAAGCAAAGCCCATCATAAAAGCAAGCCGATAAAGCCAAAGAGCTTAAATTATTGTGGGAAAAAAATATACGAGTATTTATATAATTTATACGAGGAAAACGTTCCGTACGTTTTGGAAAAACCTGTTAGACAGCGTTTATCGCGTCTTGAAGGCATCGTCGGGCGTAGCGCAGAAAAAACAGTATGCCAATGTTCGCAATAAAAATTAACCCAACAAAGAACCTCATCAGGCTAAATTAACCGATTAAAAATCGATAAGTAAATAGTTTTTATTAATTTCCTTGTAACAAACGCGTGCGTCTATCAAATCCAAATTGCTAGAAAAATGATTAAGTAATTGTTTGTGTGTAAGTCACGATTTGCAGCTACATCAAGATGTTGGCGATACGGAAAACCACGACGCAGGTTCGTTATAGGTACTACCTATTAAATAAACTATAGATCTGAATTCTGAACCCTAATTAATCCTAGCAAAAAAATAGCCCAAGAATAATCCAAAAGAAGTCACTATACAGGGTCTCTATTCAACACGGTAAAACTATATCGTTTTAGATCTGTCATCGTGTTGTCAACGTTTTGATAGCTCTTATTTACTTGACAGTAATGGCCACCAAATTAATAACTCTTTGGATTTTACCGCCTAGAATAGTGGCGCAGGGCGGTGATTTCCAAAAATAATTCATCCCTAGTGTTCTGCAGTGATTTCGCCAATTTCAATTAAGTGAGTGAGAGTATATTTAATCAGTAAAGAAAATAAATCAAAACAAAAAGGAAGAAAGGAAAGAAAAGGAATAATCAATTAAACATTAAGCAATCAGTTTAAGCTCATCGGGTAATACCTCGCTTATAGTTATGAGCTTCTCAGCAACCTAAAATAATCCTAGCCTACCTACGATGACATTAATGGATAATAATTCAGAGTACTCAAAAACTACTACTCAAAAAAGAGCCGAGTTGCCGCCAAAACTCCCCACTATTTAATTAAAGAGAGACTTCTTACTGTTCCAATATACAGTGTGTGTAAGTCAAGGCTTATTTAATACAGAAGAATAACAATGTAACTCTTAATCGAAGCCAAGCTATTTGCAGCTCTATGTACTTTTGCATAATGTTGTAAGGATTGTCTCTTATTTGCCTACTTATAATCTTACGTACGGAATGATTCTGTGATACTTTTACCCGCATTCCCTCGTTGACTTATTGACATACTTTTGAAACGGCAACGGGAAATACCCGCGCTACTATAACAACGCCAGACCATTTCCAAAGGATTTCCAGTTTGTCAATGTTTAGTAGCGGAAAGCCGGTTAAGGCACTTTTCCCACCGCCATCGCGCCAGTGAGGAAGAGATAAGCTACTGACTATTTTCTACGCTCAAGAAACGAACAAAAGATATAGGTCCGTTTGCAATAAAAGAGACATACCTACATTATATCGCGGGCTCTACATGCTTATATCGCTCGTCATGGGACAAGTGCGTAATTCGTATTTCAATCTGACGTAAATATTCACTCGTCATTCGAGACCAAATCGAGAGAAAAGGATAAAGCTAACGTAACTTCGAACCGCGATTTTTAAATTAAGGCTTCTGTCTGTTGATAGTTATTAGTAATCTAATGCTATGGGAATGGGATGAGTTTGTTGATGACTTTTACTGCGTACCGGCCCAGCTTGACCCAAGACAAACAAAGCTTTGGATGGTGTTTTAGGGTTCCGTAGAGATCCTTATCCCCCTTCAAAAGGCATTGCAGGTAGGTGATTTTTTTAAATTGTCTCAATTAATGTACTTGGGAGAATACCAAACAAAAATCCAAAATTTGAAAAAACCCAAATTTAATAAACGTTTTTTCCATACCTACAAATAACCTTAACTTCTTACAAATTTTCCTGCTCAACTACGCGTGATATTTTATTTCATTTACCTATCTAATGGGAATCTTTGCTCTTACCTCCGGAAAGCAAGGTGCAGCTTTTGCTCCTGTGGTACTAAAGCAGCAAAGTGGAGCAAAAGTTGAGACCGCTTTTACCTTTCGTTTCACATTTCTATCTCGATTGTTCTAAGAAACTATTAGTGAATGTGACATTATGCGCGTGATTGCTCCCCGTCCCCATTTTTTGCGTGTCAACAAAAAGTACTTGTGTAAATTACTTGGAGGAATCTACTTACTATTTAAGTGCCTAGTTATTTTATTTCTGTCTGATGGAGATTTATCTCAAATACAAACAAGAAACTACAAAGTACAAGTAAAAATCTGTCACGCGATTATGGTAAAACCATACTAGGCCCGCAGATCGAAGTAACAAAGATAAATTTCAAAATTAGAAATCTATTAAAATCACTGCTTTTCGACTCAACCTATGCGTATCTCAAGTCGCGGTTATTGGTGGTCTGGGCTGTACCAAAATTGTACGGAATGAACAATCGAAATATCGGGGATGTCCAAAACTATTACATACTTTTCACTTCTCATGCTCTTTAAATGTTACTTTAGTCTCTGCACATCGGGACTAAAACTCTTTATTAATCTCTAGGGACTAAAATAATATTTTTTTAAATTATTTTGGAAACTCCTAAACAGCCAATCACGGTGTTTGTGTTTGGAGGATTATCGCCATGTTCAGTGATTATGTATGGACCATTTTTTGAACGTGGAAATAACCTCAAAATGTTAACTGTGCAAAAATATAAATAAATAACGATTTAATATCGTGAAACACGATTAATGATTACGATCATGAATCTATTTAATTATATTAAGGATTATGTATTTTATTATGCATGGTCCAATTAGTTATAAAATACTTTTCAAGTTTGAATCTGTTGGCTAAATATGCAAGAATTTAAAGCGTCACTTTTCAACAGCAAAAAAACCGCGAAACAACTTTGTAAGAAACTTTGTTATAATCAATATTGTAATTTTGTATAATAAATTAAAACTAAAATAAAACCTACTTAAAGGTCAATAAAAGATATTTTAATTGAAATTTTGTATATGTAGAACGTCGTTTTTTCCTCGCATTCAAAGTGAAAAGTAGAGTGTTTAACGCGAGACTAAACAACCATAATGACACTCGATTTATAGCCACCCGCGCTCCGCTTGTGTGGCTAAACATCTCGTGTCATTGTGGCTTGTTTTAGTTCCTTGTTGAACAATCTACTATAAGTGACACATGGATACGTTCTGCGTTCTAACTGCGGTCGGAGACCATACTTTGAAAATCGAAGTTCGAAGTTACGTTAGCTCCATGTCTTTTCTTTGGTCTCGAATAACGAGTGACAGGGAACGTAACTTCGAATTTCGATTTTCAAAGTAGGGCGCCTGTCAAGCATAAGTAATATGTCTATCAGTAAGCAAACTTATATGATAGTGATACGAGTAGGTGTCAAAATGTTGAACCGGACCGCAGAATGACCGCATACACAATGTGTACCTATACGATACGAAAATATTGTTATTGCTGTTATTAGGATAGGAACCATATCTTTGATCAGATCAGGTTCCTACAGATAAAAAATAAGAATAAGAATGATATCTCTATTGCCATAACCTTAACGTCAACAAATATATTCAGATGGTAATATTTCAGTTTAAGCTAATTAGATTACTTTACCCAAAAGGTGGTATATTAGTTGATTACTCGCTTCCTAAATGCTATTACCCATCTACGTATGTTCTGGTACCTACTTAACGATTTAAACACAAATGGGTAAACAACTTAGACGTTATCACACCAAATTTCAAATACGTAGTTGTATTATGAAATGACGTAGAATAGATGATTGATGATCCTTTGCGGATACTGGATGTGTGGTAAAACAAGTTCAAGTCACCATAAACGCAGGTGACAAACAAATCACGTCAAATAAAGACGTTGCCTTAGCATTCGAAGATTATTTTTCAAACATAGCCTCTAATAAAACGAAATGTCTTAAATCATCCGCGGTTGAAGCTCAATCATTACTTTGCACTAATGTCAGTAAATGTAATATAAACTTTGAATTCAGCCCTGTAAATTCAGGTTCAATAGTCAAGGTATTTAAATCGCTTAGTTTAAAAAAGACCGAGGATTTGTGGGGCACATCAGTTAAAGTACTATTTCATATCATAGATGTAATTGCACCCCATTTATCATTAATTTACAATAATTGTTTATCAGAGGGGATCTTTCCAGATCTCATGAAATATAGTAAAGTCATACCTCTTTTTAAATCGGGCGAGATGAGTGATTTAACGAACTTCCGTCCCATTTCCATACTACCCGTTTTAAGTAAAGTCTTTGAGAAACTAATGCTGAATGATATGTTAGGTCACTTTAATAGAAATAAAATACTTAACAGTAACCAGTTTGGGTTTACCCGAGGTCGATCAACAATTGATGCGGCTTCTGTGCTCATTAAATATATATATAACAGTTGGGAGAAATCTTGTGATGCATTAGGAATATTTTGTGATCTTTCTAAAGCTTTCGATTGCGTGGATCATTCGACCCTAATTTTAAAATTAAAACATTATGGATTGTCCAATAAAGCTTCAAGTCTCATGTCTTCTTGTCTAAGTGATAGAACTCAAACAGTTGTTGTAAACAAAACGCAATCTGTTGGAGCTACAGTGAAATTAGGTGTGCCGCAAGGCTCAATTTTAGGCCCCTTTTTATTTCTGGTTTATATAAATGACTTACCACCAACAGTAGATAAACTTTGTGAGATTGTACTTTTTGCTGATGATACTTCATTAATTTTCAAAGTAGATAGAAAGTCCATTGACTACAGTAGGATAAACGCCACACTAGTTAAAGTACTTAATTGGTTTACTAGTAACAATTTACTACTAAATGCTAAAAAAACTAAATGTGTTAGGTTCGCTTTGCCTAATGTTAAACCGGTAGATTCTAGTATTTTTCTAAATGACGAGTGTCTGCAAATGGTAGATAAGGCAGTTTTTCTAGGCATAACCATAGATAAAAAATTGCAATGGAGTCCCCATATAGCTGTACTGGCAGGTAAACTAAGTTCGGCAGCTTACGCGGTTAGGAAAAATAGACAACTAACTAATGTTGAGACAGCTCGCATAGTTTATTATAGTTATTTCCATAGTGTGATGTCGTACGGTATTCTGGTTTGGGGTAAGGCAGCTGAAATACAAAGTATATGTGTCTTACAAAAAAGGGCTATTCGTTCTATTTATAACTTAAATTCCCGTGACTCCTTAAGAGAACTTTTTAAAGAAATTCACATCTTAACTGTAGCGTCTCAATTTATTTATGAGAATATTATTTATGTTATTAAAAATTTAAATTCTTTCACCAAAAATTCCGATGTACATAATCTAAATACAAGAAATAAAAATAAAATTGTTATCCGAAAATTCCGCGTCCGTAAAGTATATAAATCATTTGTTGGTCAATGCATTCATTTCTATAACAAATTACCTGACGAAGCTTTAACATTACCCTTTCCAGCACTTAAAAATTACTTAAAAAAGTCGTTAATATCTAAAGCGTACTATAGGGTCGAGGACTATCTAACAGATAAAAATGCTTGGCCTAAACCCGAAACTTAGTCATTCATAATTTGTAAAATTGCAAAGTTGTTTGTCTAGGGGACACCGTTGATGTGGGAAAGCATTATCAAACTTTTATTTGGTTGTCCTGTGTTTTTTTTTTTCTCTTTCCTCTCTTCCCCCCCCCCCCCCCCCTTGTCTCTCTCGTAATATTTTTGACATGTTTTCCTGCTGAACTACGCATGCTATTTGATATTATATTTAATTTAATATTTATTGCTTTATATAATGCTAGATTAAGTAGTACCATTGTAACATGTTTAAAAAATGACTGACTGCTGAGTTTCTTGCGGCGTTTCTTCTCGGCAGTGGTCTCCTCTTGGGAAGCGCTGGTAGATTCATGACGTGTAAAAGTGCCCGTGCGGCCTACTTACTGAATAAATATCTTTTATCTTTTTTTATCTTTAATGTTGAGGCCCTTGATAAACTATGACGTAGATTATACAAGAATTGAGTTTAAATTTAAACACATAAAACTATGTACGCTATTAGCGAAATAAAGTTGATTGATTGTAGTCATATAAAACTTTTGTATGGCGTTTTATTTTGAGCACTACCTATGCAATGCACTGCAGCTAATATGTGATGTGAATGCTTTGTAGCTTTAGCTATTCGGTCTTCAATTTAGCATTTTTTAACAATGTACTCACAGTTAATTTGGAGGGTGATCAATGTGGTCATTGTGATCAGATTTGTCTGGATAGTTACCACGAAAGACTAAATTCGAAACTAAGAGTGCAGACTCCCGTCACTCGAGAAAGGGAAGGAGCTAACGTAACATCGTCCTTCGATTTTCAAAATAGGGCTTTTGAAGGGTGAACATTCTGTACGCTTCAGTATGGCGACTGGCAACTAAAAGGTACCTATTTAAAAAAATCATTTTCGTTAAATGGGCTTATTGTTAAGTAATCAACTTTTACTTTTTAGTTTAGTTTAGTTAATGTAAGTTTGTTTAGTAATGCCTAATGCATTAATTAAGCCTTGTCTAGCCCTTTTTACCACAAACTAACATAAAACATCCCCTACTGTAAGTAAAAAGAATAATGTAAATGGGCATGAAATAATTTATGCAAGTTGGAATCACGAAATTTACGTAAGCGTTATTTACTGTAAGTTTATTTTTAAGGCCGCCTTTACACCTGTAAGTTTTACTTACGTAAGTGACTTACGTAAGCAACTTACGATAAATTTTCAAGTGTAAACACTCGTTGTAAGTGACTTACTGTAAGTTCTTACAACTTACGTAAATTGAAAAATTGCAAGTCTAAACGCGTTCGAGTTTGTTTACGGAAGCGACTTACAACTTATCGAATTAAATTGATAAGTTGAGAGCTTACAAAAAAAAAATGTCCTCCTCTAAACAAAAACAAAATAAAGCCTGGTCTCCAGACGAGGTAGAAACTGTAATTACTGCTTTTGAGGCACGTCCCATACTATGGGACTACAAAAATAATGAGTATAAAAACCGCGTAAAAACAAATTTGTTGCATGTTGAACTTAGTGAAATATTTAGTACCACTCCAGAGGAAATTGCTAGAAAATTGCATAATTTAAAAGGACAATTTAGCCAAGAAGTGACAAAATTAAAGAAAAAGAAGAGCTACAGCGGTACTAATGAAATTTATGTGTCAAATGCGACTTTGAGAAGGCATTTTATTTACTGATTTAGTAAGCAATGTAAATGGGCGTGTAATAACTTATGCAAGTTTAAATTCACAAAATTTACATAAGCATTATTTACTGTAAGTTTATTATCAAGTGTAAATGCAACCGTAAGTAAATTATGTAAATATTACGTAAGTAACTTACAGGTGTAAAGGCGGCCTAAGTGTAAATTCAACCGTAAGTAACTTACATACTACAGTGTTACCGGCATACGGGCTTTTATTAAAACTGCCGATAATATATGTTGCTTTAGCAATTGTTTGCAAGTATTATCGATTAAAAATAATTAAAATAACTTCACAATTAATTTTCTTAAATACTGTCCAGTTTTAATGCAGTGCATGTGCTGCGTGTCATCGTTATCAGTATCGCTGTTGCTTGGTACAAGGCATGTCGTGGTACGGGGGCAGATATATTTTTTTTTTTTTTTTTTTATAATCAAAGTAGCCGTCGACTGTCATTTACACTTGTCAAATTGCTGTGCTTTACATTGCTGTCAATTAACATTTGGTTAGAAAGTTAACAAAGTCTGAAAAGTTGTTTATTCATTAAATTTATGTCATAGTTACGTTACAGATATACGTTATTTTAACCTACTTAAAAAAAAGCCAGGGTGCTGGTAACACACTGTATAAATATTACGGAAGCAACTCACAGGTGTAAGGGCGGCCTAAATCAAAACAGTTTTCTTGTGGCAACTGTCGTATATTATCAAACCGCGATTAGAATACAATTGAGCACTTATGTCGTTTCTGAATTAATACATGAAATGACATTGTCAATGGTAGAGTGTGCAGATAAATGATTCTACTTATTTCTTTACGAAGAAGTTATAAAATTTGTGAATAAAACATACATTATACCTATTACCTACTTTTATAAAATACAAATTATGTAATAATTATATTTAGGAACACCATCAAAATTACACTACACTTAGAATGACCATCAAAAACTTCACTTCGTTTTATCATTTTCATTAATAAAGTATGTTAATACATAGAAGATGATTTCTCGGCACCGAGCGTTTAATACTTTACCACGATTCATATTGTATACCTACTATACAATTCAATAATTATGTATACCTACTATATTTTCGACAGATAGAGCGATTCGGTAACATGGAAATTATTTGGAAAATAATGATATTGATTTGTCAAATACTTTTATGACTTTAATATTTTTTCATGAAACAAATGACAGCATTTACAGAATAGGTAGAGTTGTTGTTTATACGTAAGTACTGAATGATTAAGATGAAGCATTCTTTGTAATTTGTAAATCTTTTATCTGTAAGACAAGTGTCTGCAGTTAAACTATGAAGATATCATAGATTGACTTATAATTAATTATATTTATTTATTATAGATACTTTTGTGCCAATGGTACTTCCGAAGTGTATTCTCATCGCGGTTTGATAATACAAAAATTCAAAAAAATTCATGGGTGGGAATAAAAAAGGAGTGTGATACAAAATAAGTGTTGCTATAGAATATACTTGAAATAATACAACGAGTCAACAACAATGGCTAAAAAAATAATCAGAACGGAACGGACGAAAACGGTACGTATGTACAATAATGATGCGTCTAACGTACTAAACAATTATTAAGCCTAGCAACACTAGCTAGTACTAATCAATCATGGACGTCGTCAATTAGGCTGCGGCGTTTCACAAGTTAAAAAATGTGTTTATATTAAATAAATCTTAAGTTTTACTAAGTTGTGGTGTTATAGAAAATGGTAACGATTGCTGACGATCTAGATTCTTTGTCGTTGCAAGAGCCAATTTTCAAGGATGTCAAGTATTACCTCTCTGGCGATGTTTCTGACAAGGTTTGTTTTTGTGTATTTGTTAAATGGATCCTGATTGTTATTGACTTATTGTAGTAAACAAGGTAATGATAATTAAACTTCGTGTTTTCATTACAGGTTATGTTGCTTCTCCAATCAGGCGGGGCTGAGAACACAAAGTATTTCTCGGACTATGTCACTCATTTAATCTGTGGCCATAATGCGGAGGATACCGACCTCGACGACGCTCAGGATATATACCAGATCCCCGCTGTAACCGAGTACTGGGTGCTTGCTAGCGTCAGGTTGCGGAGACTCGCAAATCCCAAGCCCTACAGCCCTAATAGAAATAAGATTTTTTCTAATGTGACTGCCTGTGTGTGCCAAGTGAGCTCTGCTGACTTGAAGACTTTGTTTGCGCTGATATCGTATCATGGAGGCAGAGTGAAGCTTAACTTAAATTCTCAGTGCACACATCTGATCTGTGGTGCTGCGGCTGGCAGAAAATACAGTGCTGCACTCTCCTTACCCAGCAACAGGTTAAAGATTGTAACTCCTGATTGGGTATTAGAAAGTATCAGAGCCAGAATACAGGCGGTCACAGAGGTGTTCCACCCTAAGCTATTGACAGTGCCTCAGCCACCCCCCAAGTCCATGGACCGAATCAGTGCAATCACAGGATTCGATTTTGAGGAGGGCATAGCCAAGAATGAGGTGCCAACTCACAATATGGCTGAAAATAAGGATGAGAGCACACAAGCACTTTTAGAAAAACTAGACAAACTTAAGCAGAGAATGCCTTGGAATCATCCCCCTTCTTCTGTGAACACTTCTACAGTACCCACATCGGCTGTGAGCTCTATGGGTTATTCAAACACTATGCAGTCTGCAAGCATCATGAGCAAATCTATTCCGCAGGGCATGGGAACTCAGAACTTGCAGATACAAGGCAGCCAGGCTAATACACAACTGATGCAAAAGTTTGGGCAAACAATGGCATCACAAGGTAATATGAACATAAACCAGGTGGGTATGCAGCAACAGGTGTATAGTCAGCAGCAGCAACAGCAGCAACACCAGCAGCAACAGCAGCAACAACAGCAACAACAGCAACAACAGCAACAGCAGCAACACCAGCAACAACAACAACAACAACAACAACAACAACAACAACAACAGCAGCAGCACCAACAACAACTTCAGCAGCAGCAGCAGCATCAACAACAATTGCAGCAGCAACAGCCTCAACAACAACAACAACAACAACATCATCAGCAGCAGCAGCAACAGCAGGCCCCGCATGGCCTCACAGCTATACAAATTCAACAGCAAAAGTTGCTACAGCAGCACCAATTAAGAATGCAAATGTTACAACAAAAGAATGTGAATCAACAAAACCAACAAGGGTTCTCACAGTCTAACGTGTCAGTGTCACAAATGAATCAGAATATTTCCAACCAAATGCAACAACATATCCAGAACAACCAGCATCATTTACAACAAAATCAGAATATTAATCAATCTAATAACTCAAGTATGACATCAGCTCAGCAACAGATTGAAAATATAAGTCAGATGTTGAGTCAGAGTGCCAATAATCTACAGCAACAGCAGCTCAATCAACAGAATATGGCTATGAAACAGAGCTTGAGCCTCAGTCAACAGACTGCGTCGCAGGCTGTGCAAAATATTGCCCAACAGTTGGCTCAGTCTACTCAGAATCTGCAGCAAAAACTGAATCAGAACATGAACCAAGGACAAGTTCTTAGCCAGCAACTTATGGGTTCGGGGCAGCAAATGTCAGGTCAAAATCAAAATCTAATTCAGCAACAAACAGTTCAATCTTTAACAAACCAACAACAGAACTTAAATATGGGAGTAGTTAGCCAGCAGGGTATGGTCTCTTCATCACAAGCTCAGAGTGGACAGGGAGTTCAGCTCAACCAACTAGTTGGAAACAATAGCCAGCAAACAGTATTGAGCCAGCAAATACAGTCTGTACAGCAAAGCATTCAGAATCAACAGGGTGGCAATGTGCAGAGTGCATGGCGCCAGCAGAATATTCAAATGGTGCAGAATGTTCAGGCCCAACACCAAATTATCAGAAGTCCTTTGGTACAACGGAATCCACAAAGTCAAGTAATATTACAACAGCAAATCATGCAGAATCAACAGCAGGCTTTGATAAACAATCAGCAACAGGCACAGTCAAGTCCCCAGCACACCATTTCACAAACTAACCAGCAAATATTACAACAGGCAATTGGTTCCCAGGGACAGAGTATTAGCCAAACTCACCATCAAATATTAGTCCAAAAGCAGCAGCTTTTGAATGGGTCTAATCAGCAGCAAATAGTGCAGGCTCCGCAGCAAGTGTTGATAAATCAGCATACGGGACAACAACAGATACTGGTGCATGGGAATCAGCAAGTGACATTACAGAGCGGGCAGCAGTTAGTGTCTCAAAGTCAAATTGTCCACCAAGGTGGTCAGATAGTTAATCAAGGTGGCCAGCAGATAATCACACAAGGCACTCAGCAGGTCCTGTCACAAGGAGGGCAACATGTGATCACCCAGCAGGGGCAGCAGCATCAAGTAGTGATTGCTCAGTCCTCACAGCAAATTGTAACACAGTCTGGACAGCAGATTATTGGGCAGACAGTGGGTCAAAATCAACAAGTATTGTCGCAAGTGCCGCAGTCACCTCAGGGCGGGTCACAGCTGTCTTCTGGAGGAGGCCTCCAGCAGATTATAACCCACAGTGGGGGGCAACAGATAGTGTCTCCGGGTGGGCAGCAGATTGTGCAAGGCAATCAGAATGTTACCTGGCAACAGCAGCAGCAGTACTTGCAGCAGCGACAGCAGTTGGGGCAGCCTGGGACTGTAGTCGGGCCTAGGGTGAGTATTTTGCTTTAAGTGGATTATTATGTATTGTCTGTTACTTGATTTTTAATTATCAAATTGTTTCTGTGTCATAAGGTGTCATGGACGGCGGGCGGCGGCGGGCGGCAGCTGATCCACCTGGATGCGCAAACGCACGCGCAGCTGCAGTCGATGGACCCGACGCAGCGCGCTATGTTCGTGGCGCAGCTGCAGAAGCGTCGCCAGCAGCTGTCACTGCAGCGGGCCGCGCTTCAGCACCAGCAGGTAGTTCGCTCTATGGCTCTTACTGCAAATAAGCTCTTCCACTGCTTCCTTAAAAGGAACGATACCTCACTACCAATCGCTATGTATAACTGATGTAAGTACCCTAAAGTTTTGTGCGAAAGAAGCCAATTGTAGTCATTGAGCAAACTACATTTATATAAATTCATAGCTGTCCATTGCATTTGCCTTATCTTTCATTCTATTTAATACTATTTAATAGTCACTTACTGCTGAACCTAGAACCTAAAGGATCATCATAACATCCTTATACTGCTTATGCAGCTGCTCCAAAACCCTTTGACATGCATTAGAGTTGCGTTGCAACTAGAGAGAGAGTAGAAGAGTTGGAAGTGTTAGTAACCGATTCGTTCCCCGCAGCCCCAGGGCGTGGTGGCGGGGTCCCCGGGCGCCCCGCCGCCGCCCGGCGCGCCGCAGAGCGTCACCTTCATCCGCGGCCAGCTGCCGCCCGGGCTCACCCAGCAACAACAGGTAACCAGGACCACTTACATAAACAAGTATAGTTACTACTCACAACCATGCGACATTATATTTTGGCACATGTTTGTCAAATATTGGTTTTGGATTCTCAATTCGCAATTAGCTTGGGTGGGTACTGAAGCTTACTGAGAAAGCAAGATAAATACGAACTTTGCAGATCAAATCAGTGTTGTGTGCTTGTTTACTACGCTTGAATTAGAATTTACAGTTTATTTTGGACAATTTATTTAGTCAACTAGACCTAACTTTAACTTTCTAAAGCAATTATATTATTCCTGGTGGAATTGGCCCATGTAAATAAAATGTTAATCTTAATTTAGTTATACAGGTGGAAAAAAATATGGGCCGTGGAGGGGGACTACCGTAAATCCTTAAGTTGTAGTGTTATCTTTTGATTTTTTAGCTGGTTCGATCCCCGGGCGCGACATGCGAATTTAAAAAATCTTTAAATACATTCAGAATACAGATCAGTTTATTTTTAAAAGTAAAAGAATATTTCCAATACTTTTAAAAACAAACATGTTTGTGTTTGTGTATTCTTTAAGTAAAATGATCTAACTTAAGGATTTAAGGCAGTGCCCCTCCAGGGCCCATAACATTTTTCCACCTTCTATACTGCTTGAGGTTTTTAAAGCTTGTTAGTTTTAACCTTTGTTTGTAGCACTAATAGGACTCGAACTACATTGGCAAGAGGTTTATTTCTAGTTGTAATCAATGTACATTGTTGGTCAGGTGGCGTGGCTGCAGCAACAAGGCGCGCGCGCAGCGGCCATGCCCGCGGCGTCGCCCGCGCCGCCGCAGTCGCCAGGTATGACTTAACGCATTGCGTCGAAATTACATAGAAATTAAGATCCATAGGTGGTGGTGGTGTTAACCAGCACAGTTGGGGATTTATCAGACCTACAGGTTAAACAAAAATGATATTACTACTAATGATGTTCACAGGGGTCTTTTGCGGTCTCCAATTTTACTTTACCTATTCTCCTATAACTTAGAATGGGATTTACCAACCATTTTAAGCGCGAAGCGATTTTTTTTAATGTTGCTGAACTCTGCACTAAGTAAATGCCTTTTACATTTAAACCCATTCACTGCCCATGACACAGAATAAGTAATAGTACAAGTACAGAAGCGACTCTCTGTGACAGCAAACATGCGAATTTAAACCTATTCAGAACGCGGGAACGATAATATTACAAGTACTCGCACGGAAGTGACCTTGGTTACATTTTTGCGATCAATAGTGGGGGCGCCCCTAACGAGGCAAAATGCACCTTCAATCTGCGCCGCGAGAGTCTGTATTATTTCGCCCGTCATTAGCTTTACTGACTCCGCCCACCTCCCAGGGCTGGCACTTACTTGTTCTATTACTTTTCCGTGGCAGTTGTAAGAAAACAAATGAATTTATGATAATCTGTAGTTTTATTATGTAGTTCTTACTTATATGACGATAAAAAATAGTTCATGCCTGGAGGGCTAGCAAAAGTTGTCCGCGACTTGTTTGTTGTTTGCTCCGATCTCCCTATCTAAGTAATAAAATGTAGTTTACTAGTATTAAACTTCTAAATATATGTTAATGTAATTATTTATTTATGGAATTTTGCTGTAATGTGATAAATGCCTAATTTTTAGTTTTATTGAATCCCGACTGTTCTAATAATGTTGCACACCTGTAATTGGTACTAACTATTTAACTATTTTCTTTATACATACCTTCTGTATTTGTATTTGTTTGTACAACTATTGGTGTGTCTAATTGAATAAATAAATAAATAAATAAAATAAACAAATCAAGTCTGTAACGATAAAGCTCAGAACTACTTGTGCTACCCGTACTAGAATAGTAGTCTAGGAGCTGACGCACGTTTTCGACAAAAAATAACCATTTATTGTAAGGACTTTGATTGAACTTTCATTTTGTAAAAGATGCATTACAAAATTTGTTGTAAACATACTATAATATCTTCGATAATAGACCTTAAAACTTTTTGTTTGTTATAAACTCAAGCACTATCGTTACCTACTCCGTTATTTAGAAAAGCTGCCATTTGTTTGCTTGTTGTGTTTAACTAATAACCAGCACATGCTGACCTTGCTTTAGCAGGCAGTTACTATTACTGGGAGATCTACTTATTTAGACTGATCGCTGTTTAAGGCAACTAGATAACTGGTTTTTGGTCCGAATAAGTTGAAAACTGCGAAACTGCGGACGGGTCGTTAATAAAATAAATAATATTATACCGTTCTTTTTAAGTCGAGGATTTTAAACTGTAGGTACTGATTGTGTCAGTAATTAAGTCCAGCTACTCGTAACTACCTATCTAGATCGAAGTTATTAATAATATTAATAATAATCTTATCTTTCGGCATCCTTAGGCAGGTTAAAAAAAGATAATTCGACATTGGAGTTATTATTTAAGCATCCGTATGCGATGCATTACTTTTTGCCTTTTCGATTAGGCATATTCGTATAAGTGCGTATTCAAACAAAAACTTTGGCAGCGCACGGCGGCGCGCGTCGAGACGAGCGCTCGCGTGACACTCAACTGATTCGCCCCTTGCAAGGGGCAGCACATTTTGAAGGCGATAGCGCGGAGTGTCACCGGCCTGCCCATGATGCATTAACTACGTCACAAGTCTACACAACTCGTAAATAAATCGTGGGAGTTGAATGTGTTAAGGCTGACGTTTATTGAACTAAAAGATATCAATAGGGTAACCAACAGGCTGATAAATTACACTAAATATAAGACACGAAGACAGGTTTCACAGATAGAAACAGACAATTATTTTTAATTATGGAATAAAATGTAACATTATCATTATCATAGTCTTGAAATCTTGAATACACCTTTTCGACTTGGAGCGCATTCACATTTGGAGACCTATCGCCGCGCATGTCGTGAGTTGTTCTTTAGTGGCGATTTTTCATACACCTGTCATGTTTAAAAAGAAACGAGTTAATTTTCTCTAAAATGTCTCCGACTACGGCGGTTACCTGGTTTACATTATATTGAACCAAATCGAATTTAGCGATTTTTCTAAACCAACCTTTTAACTATTAATAAATAGATGTCAATTTTACGCTGAATTCAGTCCATATCTGAATTCATTTAAATAATCTGTTGGCATACAGCTCGCTCATACATAGTGAAGCCGTGACGTTGTACCCGCATTATACTTTCAATGCGTTATCTAGCCGGCGCAAGCCTTCTCTACTAGATTTAGTTATTTCTCTCCGCTCAGCAAAGCGACATGTGCTTATAATTTGTGATGTCCAAATAACAGAATTTGGATTGTCGAGATGTCTGAGGATCGGGATGTATTTGATTCGGAATGTAAGGGTCCAATTTATAATGTTTGCCAATTTCAGGAAATACCTTAGTAAATGCTTAAAATTATAATTCATCTATTCATTGATTCAATTTAAAGTTCAAGTCTTCCGAATTATTGTTTCGATATATTGATTGAATGATCTCAATTTTTAAAAGCCACTTTCCTCTTGTTTTTCTTTTAATTATCTTAATGACTTTTTACTACCCATGGAAAACCATGTATGTCTACATGGGATTATTTATTATGATAAGGTTATGATTGCCGTTATTTTGCTCTGACTACGGCATTCCTACAAAATGCATCGTAACAAAAAACACCAAATCGTGCAACACCCAGATAATAAACTGTCAATATTTGACAAATTGTTGGCAGGGAAAGGGCCAAATAAACCGCTCCTAAAGCTCCCATCTCGTTTTCTGACTGGAAGTTGTAAAGTTGCCAGTTATAGGGAAATTTCAACTATTCTCGAACCGCCTGCTGTTAAAATATCGCTAATTGAAATGAGAAGATAGGAAAAGTTGACCAAAATACAAACCAAAAGGGTAAATTTGAAAAAGCTTTCTTTAAAATGAAATCCTAATCTTGGCCCTTCAATTGGACAGACGCGATCGACCTTATTGCTTTATGCCATTCGAACGTTTAAATTAACACCTTTGGGTGGCAGATTACATCTAAACACGTACTTTACATGCCTTTTAAAGTTTTAAAGAAACTTCTTTACAAACGTGACAGATGGTCTTTTGGGTATAACGAGGCTATATGAACTTCAGCTTCAGATAACCGTTGGTCTATGGTATGGTGTGCTGACTGTGATGGTTTGTCTACAGTGGGCGGCGTGGCGAGTCCAGGTGGCGCGGAGATGCAGCTGCAACTGCAGCGCGCGCAGTACCAGCGGCTGCAACAGCTGCAGGCGCAACGCGAACACGCGCACCACCACCCGCTCGCCAAACAGGTACCACACCACTACCTACAAATGGCTTCGCAGCCGACATTTGGGGTGCGTTTCCACTAGGAGGAAGCTGAGTTCCTTTTGCGAATATTGAAATTTGAATTTACGTTGGCTCTCTGTCACCTTTCTCTTAATGTTATTCGAATAAGGGGGGATAGTGCATGATGTTTTGAACTTAGTATTTCGTTCCGCTGTGTTAGGTCTTGTATACTAATTTTATTGTTTTTTTTTAAATAGAATATTTATTTGCCTGCACATTACTGTTTTTTATTTTTAATTATGTTTTTAATATAAGGTTATCTGGAATTGCTATTCAGCGATAAGACCGCCAGTTTGCTAACTGTTTATTTATACCCATTTTTTTCTGTATGTGGTATTCAAAAAAGAGATTTTATATTGTATGATATTGTTTTTAATTCATACTGAGTCGCTTTGCCGATAGGCTGAAACTATTGCACGTAGACTAGCATGTTACGGAAGTACAGTATGTGAGCATTTAGAAGTTTCTTCGGGTTTGTGGTTCTCTCTAACCCGCTCTTAATAACAGCATACGAAAGCGAGTGAGAGAAAAGTATAAACCCGAAGCACCTTCTTTGAGCACTGTACCGTCTGAACAGGTTATTGATGGGCCCCGTCAGCAGGTGGGCGGCGTGGCGCAGCACGTGGCGGCGTCGCCGGAGCAGCCGGGGGACGCCGCGCTGCTCGCGCCCGCCGCGCCCGACGCGCAGGGTAAGCACCACTCACACCCTGCACCGCATCTAGAACCCATCACGCTATGTAGTTGGGATGGGTCAGTAAAAGCTACTGGGACCCCTGCGGTGACACGAAAATGACCCTTTTTTAAAATAAGTTTCTATTAAAAATAAAATTTTTGAACAATATTTCACAGCAGACTGCCTCTTTTCATTGTCATCTGCTTGTCAGGACCAAAGTAACGAGTCCCAACACGGTGGGCCTAACTATAGCAGAGATCCTGTCGCTTGACGACATCAGATCAGTTCTTAGATACCATAATATTGCATTGTCTTTGGTTTACAATTTTCTCACAAGATTTCACATTAACAAGCAAACTAACAAAAAATACAAATTACAAAACATTCAGGCTGATGTAATTTTTTTCAAATCTGTCTCGCGTACACAATTAGTCTGACAACACGAGCTATTTGAACACGCTAGTCGCCGAGGTCATGTAATTCTCTATCTATCCATAGGAACATAGATCCCGTGTAGCCACATGTCAAGCGTACCACCATTTTCTTCTGTGTACAACACAGCTTGTAGCCAATATTATTGATAAACCGCACATCACTGACTGCAAACTTATGCACACTAATGCAGACACACATCGACAGACCTAAAAAGTGGTACACTTTAGAAATTGAATCGAAAGCTGTCATATATATACACGACTCTTTTTAACGAAGGGCATTTGTAACAGGTGCGAAGAGTACTATTGTATTAGCCGTTTATGTAATCCCTCTATGCTTTCCTACCTGTATGTATGTATCGTAAGTTGAACATCAAGCAACATTGTATTGTACTTGAAACTATAAATGTATAAGTGTGGTGTGCAGGGGCCAACAGCGCGCTGCTGGTGAACCCGAAGACGAAGACGGCGCTGGCCAACATGCTGAGCATCCGGCTGCAGGGCGCCGCGGCCCCGCCCGACCACGAGCCCTCCGCCGCCGGCACGCTGCGGTCAGTACCGACGCTTCATACCTCAATGCTGCCCTGCTACGGAAAAAAGGCGCATCTGCTATATGACTTGTATTGCAATTCCAACCTTATCATAATTACCCATAAGAGTTTAATATACTTCTTGACTTAATTGCACTTTGCCTTTTCTCCGTACGATTGCACTATGGCATACAAATAAACCGGTCAAGTGTGAGTTGGACTCGGTCAACGAGTTTCCGTACCGCTGCACAGTAGGTATTATTATATTCCAATTTGAATTCGATTTCAAATTGAATCAGCACGAGTCAAACCATTCTTGACCATATTTTTTTTCAGGGTTTCTATTATAATCATAACAATTTTGACGCTGAATGTGTTATTTACTAACTTTTTTCTATTTGTAGTAAATCCGATGAAATAACGCATATTCTGAAAATAAAATCAACCCGCTATCTTTACGGTTCAAAAGATAGCTCTTTATAGTTAGGTTGGACGTACCTTTTTTCTCAGCTGCAGAAAACTAATTAAAGTGCGATAATTTTTTTACGAGGGCGATCTATCTATTAAACTATGATTCTAATTTAGCGTTCAAAGTTAGAGGCTATAATTGCCAGTTATACACACGTAAAAACGAGCCCGTTTACCAGCCCTTTTTCATTTATTTCTGAAACTTCGTAACATAATATACATTTGGTACATTCTGTGAATTTACCGTTTCTCAGAGCATTGATCAAAAACATTCAAACAATTTACATAGTCTCTTGTTATTAAAGCGGTAACGGGGCCGCCGATCTGTGAATAAATACGATGTGTTCAAAAGTTTGTTGACGCTTCGAGAAGCGATATTATTTGTAATAAGGTTATCTTTATCGCGTGGAGGAAGCAGACTAGCATGCCGACCACCTGGGCATTCGTGGGGGTTGATGGTGGGGGGTTGGTGGGTGGTTCTGGAGATGTAACAACTAATTTTTGATTAAAACACTAGAAATATCGCGATTAATTAGAGTTTGTTATAGGCCAGGGTCTCTTTTCCACGGCGTTTATCTTTATTTTAATTATGTTGTTTACGGCTTGCCCGCCTTTACTGTCAAGGTAATATTGATGAGGTAGAAAAAGGGTAAAATACTTAGCAAAATAGTTGTCTTTTAGCTCGATTGGCCCAACCGATGTTTATGCTAAAAACCAGCCATCTTCCGGAACTCGTTCGTGCCCTAGGCATCGACAAACGGCAACAGACAGACAAGCAAAAAAAAACTACACTTATTTTCAGGTGTTATTGATTGTTATTTTTAGGTGTTGAAACTTTTTTTTTAATTTAAATTAAGACCTTTCGAAATTGAAGTGGCCAGTATTTAGTATGCCGCGTGCACGTTTCTCCAACGAGGTTTCAATCATTAATTATTCGTTTTAGGTCTTGTTGCAGAAAAATGTATAGTAAAGTATTTTATGTAAAGATATCCCCATGTTCTCCCACAGCTATAATTTTGACAAAAATACATGTTATAGCTCATTGTTGTGAGTGTATCATTGGTGAAAAATTAGAGCGGTCTCTAAAGTGGAAGTAAATAATAAAAAAAATATGAAGTCTTCAGTTAGCATTTTTTTTTTCTATGACATAATGAAAATGTTATGTCAAATAATCATCAATGTATCTAGGTTGAAAAAAAAGATACC
This sequence comes from Acleris laterana, assembly GCA_963966035.1. Classification (NCBI taxonomy): domain Eukaryota; kingdom Metazoa; phylum Arthropoda; class Insecta; order Lepidoptera; family Tortricidae; genus Acleris; species Acleris laterana. Next base: position 8,469,817 of record OZ014457.1, read on the forward strand.
TATTGAACAAAAATCATATTTTCTTTTTTCTTTTATACAAAAAACTATAAGTTTGGGGGGCTGAAATTTTGCCAATTTATTACTAGAGTCACACCATCCATAAAAATTACGAGTCCAAACTCGATGGGGGCAGAATCACATTACTTATCCTGGCACTGCCTTTGAAATTGTGGTTTATTTTAAAAGGCAAGTATGAAGGTGACACTTGCGCTGAGACGAAAGTAACGACACTTCATTTCTCGAAATCCGGCCGTCCGTTCAGCCTATACGAGAGAACAAAAACGATATTATAAGGATTAAAAACATTATAAGAGTATAACATGGTAATGTCCCCCGGCAGGCTGATGACGGCGGCCCACGCGGCGGGCGGCGCCGTGCGCGCGCCGGCGCGGCTGCTGCTGGGGCCCGCGCACCACCCGCTGCAGGTGACACACATCC
>OZ014457.1:8470454-8493815 GCA_963966035.1 Acleris laterana
TCCCTTAAAGAGATAAGTTCGCCTTTGTACATCCCTGTGAAATTTTTGGCTATTTTATAATTATCATCTCTTGTTTGTACAATAAAGTGTTTACATATATACATACATACACATAATATCCATACGAAGCGATAAGACACTTGAAACTCGCTCATCCCATGCAGGTTTAACGATTCCTTACAGAGTATTATAGAAGATTAAACTTTGATTGCAGCGAATCTAAAATATCGGATGAACTAGAAGATGCTTCGGTCGCGTAGAATACGACATGAAATGAATGTATCATGAAAAGGTTGCGTTTCTATTTTACTAGTGGTAAAGGAATATGAGGCCTTTGACAAGTGGTCTTTGTGGATTTCGTTCGATCAGAAAGTAGAAAGTGACATATATACGGTTTTCACATACATACATTTCTTATTGCTCGTGTAAAATAAATGGTCACTTTTTTTACTCGGTCGAAATTCAAATACTGGTCCAAGGGGTATTAATAAAATTGTGGTGGCGTTATTATTTTGATTGCTGTCGGTATACAAGAAATGTGACTAAGTACTGAATAAAAAAAATTAACACCTTTTCTGTTTTAATACATTGTTTCGTGACGACACTGACGTCGACTGTAGGTTTTTTTGTAAATTGTACTTGTGTTTGTCATACAACTGTGTTGTCCGTAGTTTGATAACCGTTTAGTTTGTTTATGTATTTGTGTCTTATATTATTTTAGTTTCCTTTGATTTCAATGAAGGGAACCAAGTCATACCAACTGTTAAGTAGCGCGACTATCTTAGTAGTTTAATTTTTTCATATTACCCGCGCGCTGTTGCTAAGTACGTGCAACGCTTGGCAGCGGCGAGCGCGGGGAGCGGGCGAGGGAACGCGCGTCGGTTGAGCCGCGCGAGCGCGGTACGCGACGAGTCGGACCAGTCTGTTTGCGCATGGTCGCCGCGCCGCTGTATAATTATTAATTAATTATTGTTTTGCCATGTTTCTTTGTATTTTCGTCTAAACCAGTGTCAGTTTTGTGTTTTTACCTCATTATATAAATTTTAATCATATAAGCCTACAGTTCTTAATAATCCTGCAACTAATCTTGTACAGCAAGTGATATGACATTTTGTAATGTTGTCGTGCAGGCTGCTGGGCGGGTTGGTGGTGACGACCGCGGCCGAGGCGACGCACCTGGTGATGGACAAGCTGGTGCGCACCAGCAAGCTGGTCGCCTGCCTCGTGACTGTGAAGCACCTGCTGGCGCCGAGCTGGGTGCTCGCCTCGCAGCGCCTCAACGCCTTCGCGGACGAGGCGCAGCACGCGCTGCGCGACGACGCCTTCAACAAGATGTTCAAGTGCGACATCTCCGAGGTGCTCCTGTGCGGCGAACAGCGGAGAAGACTCTTCGAAGGAGTCACGTTCTTCATCACGCCCTGCGTGAAACCCCCGCGAGCCGCGCTCACGGAAATCATAGAACTCTGCGGAGGAAAGGTGGAAAAGAATCGCCGCTCCTACGTCTCGATACAAGAGATGCACAATAACCGTCCGTACAGCTACTTAGTGCTGACGGTGGCCAATGACCTCCACCTGGTGTACTACCTGCTGCAAGCGGAGAAGACCCTCAACGTGGTCTGCAGCGCCGAGGTGGTGCTGTCGTCCGTCATGCGGCAGAAACTGACTGTTGAAGAGTTTCTCGTCAAGATAGATTAAATTATTTTTAGGTCAATTTGTAACTTTTACAACGCCATGACGAAAGTGGCTATAAGTATCAAAATTTTATATTTTATAGCTACGTCTAAGTATTAAGCAGATTAGGCGGATAACCTGGTAGATCCGTCGTTCGTTGATAAGTCACGCGGAAAAAGTTATATTGTGATGGAATTGTATTTTTTACGCCGGAGAAACCGTATTGTTTTCTTCGCTGAGTCCTTTTTTAACCGACTTCAAAAAAGGAGGATGTTATACGTTCCACTGTATGTATTTTTTTTTTTTTTATTTCACTATGACGTTCTTAAATTATTTCGTTTACTTTAGTTTTGACCGTGTTGGTTTTTTTTCGAATCCAATTTTTTGAGACATCCGACGTTTTCAACCTTGATGGATTTAATGTTCTGTTCAGAGATGCGAATAGTTTATTGTTGTTACGCGGCCCGTGGACTACCTTTGTATTACTGTTTAACCCTTTGAACGTTTTTGGCTTGATACAAACTTTGTCCTCACACGCCAATGACAGCTGAAAACCACAGCTAATGTCAACCTTACGTCACAGAAACTGGGGTCCATTTTGCACTGTATCTGTGACCACTATATGGGTCGATGGCGTCGGAGGCACGACAGTACACGACCACTTTAGTGGTTCTTGGCGTTCAAAGGGTTAAGGAGATAATTTATTCTTGACGGTTTGCATAGTGTTTTGTACATAACGTTGAGGTTGGTCTGGACCATTTTGTAAATAGAAAACTAATAGGATATTATATGAAAAAATGTATGAAAATAGTTTATTTTTATACATATATATATTTTTTCTTTTATTTAGTAAACAAGCAGTCACACAAAAACAAGATATAACCATAATGACATGAAAAGACCTATAGCTCCATTTATATGTAAGAAACAAATTTTCATTTAAACAGGGTAAGAAACACATTACCAGCACGAGTACATATTATTATGTACCACAGCTGAGATCACTCAACAGACTTAATTTGCTTAAACTACTTAACTCAGTATAGCTTACGTACTAATGTACCTGTATCGAGCAAAACTATCAAGATAAAACAACCCTCAAAGATAAGACTCCTTAAAGCGCTACTATATTTACCCAATGATAACGAAAATATATCGAAGTCTATAAAATTTATATTATAATTACGACAGGCTCGTCTGAAGAAAGCGTTCTTAGCATAATTTGACCTACAAAAGCTGATATGGAAAGTTAAGGGGTGGCGTATAGGGACACGGCGGGGTAAGTTAAAGGATACTTTTTAAAGAAGAGTGGGTGAATCTATATGTTTTTAATACTCAATACTCAATACTTTATTGCAATCATAATGTTTACAGAGATGGAAATATAATAATTGTCTCAATTATGAACCCCTAAATTTCACTGCATTTAATATACCACCGGTAGCAACATGACGCTCATTACGGTGCTTGGGGCCTCCTCTAAGTCGCGCGAGTGCAAGGAATGAGTGTGTGCGTCAAAAATTGTGTGGAAAATCCAGTATTTAAATTGGAGTTTACTAGCTTAGCTTAAGTACCAATTTCACCGATCGATGTTAAAACTTAAGACTGCACCAAGCAAACGTCGAGCGTCCAGTGGCGCCCTCATTACTTTTATTGTGTTTTCTACTTAAGTAAAGAATTTCCTTGCAATCAGACGATACGTTTTTGTAGCGGCGTACGTTTGGCGTAGTCTTAAACGTTAATCGACTGTCAGTTCTTGGTTTTTGACAGATCGTCTGTTAAGTGGCTAACATCGATTGGTCAAATTGGTACTAAGTTGTTAGTGAATTTCGACATAAGACAGGATTCTAATTTGTTTGCAAAAAAACTGAAAAATTAAATGTTCCATAGATACCATTCAGTTGCTCCAAACATCAAATCACTCGAGCTAGGAGCATTTAAACTCGGTCACGTGACACCGATGACGTCATAGATAAAATTTGAGGCTTTCAGAATATAAACATTGGACCATGACGCGGGAACCTGTTAATATTATAATATGTACGCTACCACCAAGCAGCAGTGTTCGCATTGTTGTATGTGGTTGGCCATACATCATAGGCAATCTTATAATTTGTAGTTTTGGCAAATGTCTATGGGTCTCAGATCCACGTTTTATAAAGTTACAAGTAACAAGTTTACAGGTCTAAACTGGCAACACTGCTCAAATGACTGGTCGTCATTGGTCGAGGTTGTGTCAAATTGAAACTTGTAACCTGTAATTTGTAGCTTTATAAAACAGGTCACAGGTGGCCTGTGTGTTAGTTTACCTTCTGTTTGCCATTAATACCTTCATACGTTCTCTATTCCTATCTATAACGGCGCGCCACACTATCTAAGTATAGTCTGTGAGCACTTTATAAGAGCGTATGAAAGCGAGCAAGAGACAAATACAATCCCACTGTACTATCAGACCATTGGAACCTTTACCCACCATAGAACTGTCACAGAGACGTTATGATTCAAGTCATAAGAAGTGTCAAACAAATTGTTTTATAATGTCACTGTGACACCGTTCTATGGTGGGTCAGGGTTCCATTGGGCTGATAGTACATTGAAGCAAACATGACGCTAAAACTCTACTCGCCAAAAGTTAGTCAGCGCCGCAGTGGGCTTACGACTTCACCTACCTATTTACGTTTCGTCAAGTCAGTTAGAACAATATTGATTGACTAATGGCCGGTTCCTATATTCAAACCGCGGACAGATAGGCTTACTTCGGATTAAAATTTGACACATTTTGTATGGGAAAATGTCAAATTTTAACCCGAAGTAAGCCTTATCTATCCACGGTTTGAATATAGGAACCCGACATAAGGGAAATTAAAGAAATTCACAGTGAAACGACCAACTCTAGTAACATAATTATTTATTTATCGCCATTGCAAGGCAATGCAGCTGCAGCTCCAGTTCGCCACAGCTGTAACATGCAGGCCGAGCGACGCGACAGACAACTCATTCTCCGACGTAACACTAATAAACATTCATACATTCATTATCTATAATGGAATTTACAATCTTACAAATTCTCACTTATATAGAAATATTTATAAATATCAATACATCATAGACCAGATACAGCGTGTGCATTTTAAATGAGTCACGCTTGAGTAGAATCTACCAGAGAGTGCATATTGCGAGGATTCTATGAGCATGGCTACATTGTTTCTAAAGCCGCCATTTTGAAATTATGAATCATGACACCTTTTTATGTTTTTTACTGACTGGAACAGATCAGTTCGTTAAAACATTAATTTTGGTAGTTTTCTTTGTCTTCCAGGAGTTTAATAAAGGTGTCTCTCTAGCGATAGTGACTCTTAATTTTGCGAACATCCATTTCATTTACATAGACGGTGAAACCGTTGATAATTTCATATTAAAACCAAGTCCGGAGCTGTGATAACGGTTAACCCATAGTAGAAACTCATATACATAACATTATCTCACAGCTCTAAACATGACTCCTACACTGCAAAACTGCGAGATTACGATTTGATAATAGCTTCATACGCCTGGAACACGCACGACGCGACCTCGACCGTGCGCGACTTGAGGCTCAGCGTCGCTTCAGGGTTGCCGGGCTGCAGCTTCAGTTCTAGCAACACCCAGATGTTGTTGGTGAGTTTCAAGGACTGGTAGAGCATGTCCTGGCCTTCCACGTTCCGTTTGGCGATGGTGAATATGTTGTTGAGTGTCATTTTGTGCGCGATGGCGTCGGCGTTGCCCACGACGCCGCTGAGCGTGTGCTGCACCTCGTTGGCGGCGGGGATCTCCTTCCAGGTGGTGAGGAACACGCGCTTGTCCAGCTGCCCGTCCTCCGTGAACAGCACGTGCGCCGGCATCAGGCACGCGAAGTAGAACACGTCCACGTTGTTCTTTATCGCCACCTGTGGAAAAATTACAAAAGTTAGCCAGCTGGGGCATTTATACCGTTAATATTAACCTCTATTGCGTAAAATGTCCATCCAAGTATGGTCCTGGTTGTTACTAAGCTCTCTCCAGCTGACCACTGCCAGGCAGTCAAACTGTTTATTAGTTTAACCGCCTGTTTCACAATCGACAAGTAAAGGATATTTGACGGATAAGTTTAGCCCTTTCTTTGTCGTACACTTGAAAATAGACAAGGAGAGAGACAACTTTATGTGACAGATAAATTTACTTGTCGATTGTGAAACAGGCCCTTAATGTTGTTCCTATGAAGTAACAGATAAGGAAAAGTATGCAGGAGGGTACCTGCAGGTTGTTGAGCGGCTCCATGCGCTGCACGGGCCCGGAGGTGGCGAGCGGCAGCGGCGCGTCGGCCGCCGCGCCCGCGCCCAGCGCGCCCACCGACAGGCTGCCCACGGGGAACACGCCGAAACTGGAAATATTCACTTCATTATTGCTACTATTCCCCGAAAAGCCTAGAAAATTTGATGACAGGTGAAGGATCCCATTTTCTCAGCCGATTTTAAAACTACGACTGTGATCTCGCGTAGTCCTCCTATACCCGGAGGACCCTGACAGACTAAAGCGCACTCAAATAGAGTAGCAGTGTATACCAGGAACCAAGAGGCAAGAGGATACAAGTCACAGCAATTGATATCCATAATTCGCTTGTTAGGAATCATGTATTATACAATTTATAAAAGATCACAGAATGGTAGTACTTATATCAAAAACACCATGAGTATAATATAAGTAACCTGTTCTTGTTGAGCTGTATGGCGAACCCGCTCATGGGCTGCATGGCCTTGTTGCTGAAGGTCATCTCCAGCCGCGGCTGCCCGCCCTGCCGGCTGAAGGTGCCCCAGATCTCCAAGCCTGCAACATCACCACGTATAATTCCAAACGGTAACAATTCTCGCTTAGATACAGAGCTGTAATCAGAAGTGTGACGCTAAACATAATTTTGTTTCCCGTTTTCCGGCCGCCTATTAAAATTGTGTGCAAAAGTACAGACGAAAACGATAGGAGACAAACGCATAAACATATCCTACCTATATGTATTTAGAAGTAACTATGAAACTAAACCGCCCTTGTGTCTAAACCCAGCGGGACGATTCACTATGCCGCTGGGAACTTATTACATTGCACTATTTAATTGCGATAGATATAGATTTTGTACCCGTAATGTTTACAATAAATACGAAATTAAGTTGAAGTACTTTTCAAATGTGTAAAGTGTGTGAACGTATCAACGTATGTACACAGAAAATGGTTTGCTACAAATCAAATAGACCTCTATTATTGTATAACCAAACATACGGGGTCCTTATAAATAGCGCTTAAAAAGTCAATCGAACGGCTTTTTTAAGTTAAAGGGATATATCACTCAAAATATAGCGCTTTTAAAGCAAAATCGAACGAATCGAAACCCTTGGTAAGGGTAAGCCTTATAAATAGCGCTTTATAAAGCAAATCGAACGGCTTTCAAGCGATACGGCTTTTCTAAATAATCCTTATAAAACCCCATTCGAAACCTCTTGAATAGGATACCGAGCCCTGGTTAAAACACAAATGAACTTGATGTTGGTACTATCAGCTTTCAATTTATATTACTCATTCAGAGAAAATCTCTCTAAGGTGTAGTTAGCATCTTGTCTCTTTAACGGCATCAGTAAATTCATGAGTCTGTTCAAAGATGGCGCGAAGTGACAAAAGTGTATTTATGACGGTGTCTATCCGTGAGGCAGACTGACCTTTCCCCTTGTCGGCGGGCAGCCAGCACTGCTTGGGCGGCACGTGGCCGGCGGGCGCGGCGGGCGCGCCGAAGATGTCCCCGAGCAGCCCCGAGCTGCCGCCCGCGCTCGTCGTGCTCTCCAGGCCCATCTGCCACACATTCAAAACCATACTCATAATTCGAAACGGAGACGAGATAGACTCAAAATTGTTTATTAAACCAAACGCATAGAAAATAGAGACGGCGCGGAGGGGCACTGTGTTTACTTTAAATTAAATGCAAGGTGTAGTAAGGCGTGGCAGTGGCGCTTTTAGGATGAGAAAACACCGCGCCCTGCGAATTTGCGACTAAAAGCAAAATGTACAGTCACAAGATTAAATTTGGTACCCACCTTAGGTTTAAAGTCAATCTGACATTCTACAACAATAAAGTTGAGTTTCCTAAAAGTTACAAATGACTTGACATCTCTGATGACATTGACGAGTTCAAGCATATTTTTCTTGAAATGGGCCCCAAATTAAAGCTCGTAGCCTTATAACCAATGTTCGGACTAGCCGAAATCAATCGCATTTATTATCAGACATGTTTATAAAGTTTTCGTGTTTTAAACATGATGGAATTATGACAATCATGTTGGCGAGGATGCCTTTAAAACGTGATACAGCTAGTTCTCAGAAATATGCACGCATGACGTTTTCCGACGAAAAAGAGTGAGTACACCATAACATAAGGTGAAAACAAATATCGGAACTCAACTCTATTGAGAGAGTAAGAGCGATATTTGATGACAACATAGTATTCCAACCGTCTAGTGAAGTTCGTGACCACAGCAACGACAGTATATTATAGTATACTCACCACGCCGGAGAGGTAGTCGAGCCCGGAGAGCGGCTCGGGCGCCGGCGCGGCGGGCGGCGCGCCGATGTCCATCGAGAGCAAGTCGCCGATCAACGACTCTTGCTGTAATACGCATGCACTTGTTAGGGCATCATGAGTGATTGGTCATCTAACATAGAGGATGTGAGCTCTTTAGTCATTTTGACTTTTATGTTGGATTTTTATTATACATGCATATGTTTTTAGTAAAAATATACATTACAACTGGCGGGTGTATGTAATGTTTCCCGGTCAACTTGTAATTTAAGACTAGGGACTACACAATACAGTCAATACAGTACACCTAGTTTTGAATATCATATATGGGAGAGAAACATCAGGTGGCTTCTGTTATGCTAGGTGTGTATACATTCGAGCTAGTAGCAGCGATGGCGTACCTGGTTGGGTATGACGGTGGCCTGCGGCGCGCGCGCCTCGGGCTCGCTCGCGCCGCGCGCCGGGAGACTCTTGCGCACGCCCGCGCCGCGACCTGCGCACACGACACGGTGGGGATTACACGAGCTGCGTGTGAAGACGACGAAAATACGCCTTGGCTATCACTACTGGTAAACATAGCAGATACTCAATACTCATCCATCTACATACTTCATATAGCTGGGTAATGGCATACATCACAGATTTAAGACATTTCGTCACAATAGATTTTACGTTACATCCGCAAACTTCATGTTATTAAGTAGCTAAGAATAAATACTTTTTATAGATGTAAGAATTCTAACTATGTACTATTTTTAAGAACAAAATGTAAAATTTACACATATGTTCCCCCCATGTTCCCTACTAATTTCCATACAAAACCAATTTTTGAGACTATATGCCACCCATATTAAGTATTTTTTATTCCATCATGAACCATCTAGTCACTACATAGTATAAAACAAAGTCGCTTCTCGCTGTCTGTCCCTATGTATGCTTAGATCTTTAAAACAACGCAACGGATTTTGATGCGGGTTTTTTTAATAGATAGAGTGATTCAAGAGGAAGGTTTATGTGTATAATAGATTCTGGTTTATGTACGGGTGTTACAGAAAACTCACATAAACCGAAGCGAAGCGAGGGCGGGTCGCTAGTTATATTTAAAACTTGTAGCAAAAAACAAAGCACAATAGGATGTATAAGACATTTTATAACGTACCCTCGACGAAGGCCGTGGGCGGCTTGTGGTAGACGGAGGCGAGCGAGCTGATGTGGCAGATGAGCTCGTCGAGCAGCGTGGGCTCCAGCAGGTCCGTCTCCTCGGAGATGAGCGGCTTGTCAGCCAGCACCACCTCCTTGGCGGCCGCGGGGTCCGTGGACAGCAGGCGCCAGTAGATGAAGCCGCGGTCCCTGAACAACAACATCTCATTTCAGTTTTAAGAACCCCCGGGATGTAAACAGTTAGGAATACACAAACATGGGCCAACGCGTCGGTCAGATATCGAAGAAACATTCTCAATGAACGTATAGACAAATATTATATAAATCTCAGGCATTTGTCCCACTGCTTGAATGAAAGCGATTAGCTATAGACTATTTTCTCGCTCAAGAAGCAAACAAAAGATATAAATCCGTGTCGCTATTGCCTAACGCACTCGCAATCGCAATCGGCTTAAAAGCGGAACAATTGTTTTCATTTTATATGCGGAAAAGCCTTCGATTTTCAAAATAAAAACGAGTGCGCTCGAGTTGCGAGTGCGTTAGGCAAAAGCCCCTCTGGCCACGGTCTGGTCTGGTCTGGTCTGGTTGTGATCGCTGGCTGTTCGCACTGCCGGCGAGAACTCTCTCCACAATTTTGACGCAACAAAAGGTATAGATCCCTGAGAATAGAAGAGACACATTATATTGAATAGTGGCCCGCCCCCTGGTTACCTGAGGTCAGGGTTGTCGGAGTCCTGCGTGGCGAGGCTGAGCACGTGCTGCACCAGCTCCTGCGTGTCGGCGGGCCGCTTCAGGAACAGCTTCACCACCGCCGTCAGCAGCTGCAGTTGCACCTGCCACCGGATCAACAACCGTTAACACTCGACCACTTTTTTTTTAAGTTTGTGAATCTGGATGAACTCTGCTACTGAACTACGGGTTGATGGATGGTAGAGATGGATTTGTACGTTTAAATACTTTTATTTTCATCAGAATAACGCCAAAGAAAGATCAAGTTCGAATACGGAAGCAGCAGCAACTCGAATGTCCGAATGCGGGTGAAGATGTAAACGAGGACCAAGATTTAACTAATGAATCTAATGATACTATATACGTAATTATGTAATGTGATAATGTCATGATGATGCAGCCGTCGGGGACCCCAAAAACTGCCCAAACAGGGAAATCGACTTTGAAAGCGATTCTTTTATAGCGAATCCATTTTCCTGTTGCTGGAGCGCAGTCTCTTCTGTACCGAGAGAAGCAATGCTCTTTCTACGACTTGTCTGACTGTCTCTTTTTGTCCAAAACAAATGTCACAATGACAGAAAAGGAGGAATCATATTTTAAGCACAATTTATATGTTGCGCGTTTATGTTATTGGTTGTCTTTACATATCATGTTTGTACCGCACCTGCGCGTTTTCGTCGTGGAATCCCTCGAGGAAAGAGTCCAGCAACTCATCAGCGTTATCGATGCGTTCCGCGTACTCGCCGACGATCCACACCTGAGTATTAAATAAACATTACTTACACAGTTACGGCCTTAGCTCTAAATGTAAATACGCGGGGTGCATTCTGCAAAGACAAATCCGTATAGGGAAATGATGATGATCAGGGGTGGTATTAGTCCGGACTTAGGTAATTTTATCGAACTTCACATCATCGATTGTATCATTTCATCAATATTTATTTCATCAAAGCAATTTTCTGATAAAAGCACGAAATTTTTAGGATATTTTAACATTATTAACGTAGGTTAGTTTGAACTAGTGACTAACACAAAAAATCACCTCTGCGGGGAAATGCCATTCAATGAACTTCTACTTAATATGTTCATTGATAGGTGTTTCGATTAAATGTTAGGTACCCCCGGTTATAACCATCACTAAAGTTGTTGGAACCCTACCGACTATTGGAACCATGAACTTTATTTCAAGTTAATAAACGTGATAATCCTTTAATGAATAAATGCAAATAGCTAATACTTTTTGTGCAAATCATTTAAATCTGCAATTTTATACTCTCATATAGAAAATGTAAAGCTCACCATAGAAGCCCTGGCCTCAGGCTCATCCAGCGTGTCGAGATTCTCGCAGAGCGTGGAGATGATGCTCTCGTACTTGTTGGGGTACTTGCGGAAGATGTCCTTGATGACCACGACGGCCTCCTGCACCACGTAGTTGACCTTGGTCTGGATCAGCTCCAGCAGCGTCGACACGCAGCGCTCCGCTGACGGCTCCACCTGATGATAATTAATTAATTAATCAATATTACGAGTAAGTCGGTGCAGACTGAACGGACGGTCTCTTAAAATAAATCTTGAAGAGTTGTGTTTATTTCCATCGCATAGTCTTATCTAATTCGAGTCATTAAACATAACGTATCTGTTAAGTCAAATTTCACGAGCACACGTGTCAGGTTTCAGCCAGGACAAATAACTGACAGTTGGGCGTCGGCGGTACGAAAATCATTTCATACTCTTTTTATTTTTTGGTTACTTTTTTTTTATGCTGATTTCAAATCAAATAGGGTTTGAATTCACGATTATTTTTATTGTTGCCAATTTAAGGGTTAAATACAAAAAACATGCTCATATATCCCACAAAGTTTGCCCCAAGCAAGCTTTTGATAATTCTGTAACCACATTTTGCACACTTAAGCGAAGATGTTTACCAGTGTATTAGTGACAGGTTGCAAGCCCATCGCCTAACAGTACTACACGCCTTTATTACCTTAGTCGGCTTTTACGACATCCACGGAAACATACGGAGTGGCACTATTCTAATCCGGCTACCACCTAATAATTTAAGATTATGTTGTACATTAATAGACTGTGTACCTTGATGGCGCAGCGGCCGATGGCGCGCACGGCCTTGCGCACGAAGTCCACGTCGACCTCGGTGGCGTACTCCTTCAGCTCGCCCAGCACCTGCGCGATGTTGGCCTGCGACGCCAGCCGGATCATGATGTCCAGCTTTTCCAGCTTCACGTAAATCGGGTCGTTATACTTTACGAAGAACACCTGGAAATGAAATGGCTTAGTAAGCCCTCAGGAAACAAACATTTCTCGAAAGTTGCGCAGAACGCAAATCCTTACATCCGCTTGACCTAGCTATAGATTCTCTCATACTTAAGACTACGCCGAGCGTACGCCGGATGTACAGTGGCGCCCTCATTACTTTTATTGTGTTTTCTAATTAACTAAAGAATTTCCTTGGAACCAAACAAAATGTGTTTGTAGCGCAAGTATAAACACAACTTATAGGGTATATCATATAATTTAATAACAATCCACCTTCGAGTTATTAACTTAACGAAAAAAAGTGGCCACCTTTTCTCGTTAAGCTGACTACTCAAAGGGTAATTGTTATTAAAGTTTGTGACGTACCCCATAAATTGTTTATACTTGCGCTACAAACACATTTTGTTTGGTTCCAAGGAAATTCTTTAGTTAATTGGAAAACCCAATAATAGTAATGAGGGCGCCACTGGACGCTCGGCGTTTGCTCGGCGCAGTCTTAACCTTCCATGAGATTTATTGAAATTACCTCAGTTTTCAAAAGTTAATACATTCATGACATGACTCTCCCTAAACTCAACTATCACTAATATTTCCACTGAGATCCTTAAATTTTTGCTATCCAAGTAAGCTGTTCACGGACTATGAACGACTGACCGTGCCAAAGATTTTAAAACTCTTTATAGAAAAACCCCACCATGTTAATACCTTCATCTCATGCTTGAGTATGTCGGGCCGCTTCTGCACGACGAGGTTGATGTTCCTCAGCGCCACGTACTGCACCTCGGGCTCGGCGCTGAGCAGGGTCACCAGCGGAGGCGCCAGCTTGCGGGACAGCGTGCTCACCAGCTCCGTGTCCTCGGCCACCATCTCCATCAGCTTCATTAAGACCTGTCCGGAGACAAACAACGTCGAGATTAGTGGTAGAAAGAAGCCTTTTTTGGCACTGTGATACAGGCGTAATCATTGTTATTCAATGAAATATTGTCTTATCTGGGGAATACTGACGGAAAGAAGGATGGGAAACACTTCTCTACAATATTAAGTTAACCATAGACTGGGACATTACGGTAAAAAAATATCCTATCCTAAAAAAGTACAAAAATATAAACGATGAACAAAGGTGTAAATTATCTTTAGTAAATAGTTGTTTGTGGGATATTTTTCTTCTATATTCAGTATATTAATTTGCAACAAATGTGGTTTATGAATAGGTTGTCAATAATAGTAAGTCCAACACATTCACACCCGTATTTATAGTCAAGTAAAGTAATTACTTGAGTAAAAGTAATGACTAAAGTAACGATTTTTATATGACTTTTGACACTACTAATACTCAAGTAATTACTTTTCTTGACTATAAATACGGGTGTTAGCCATTTGTGGCGTACAAATTTAGTACAATATTATGGCTTAGTAATGAATTTCGTCAATTATACAAGTTATACGACTCGAGTACCTTGACGGCCGACAGCACGACGGCCGCGTTGGCGTGCGCGAGGCGCGGCGTGATGCGCTCGCAGATGGAGTGCGCCTCGCGCGAGTCCCGCGGCGAGTAGTTGCTGAGCGCGTCCAGGATGAACACCTGGCCCCACTCCGTGCACTCGTTGAGGGCTGTCAGCAGCTTGTTGATGGTCGGCGCGTTCATTTCTGCACATATACGTACACAGATACAAAAACTCCATGATACAAAAAACATGTTTTCTTCTTGTGTGAGGAGTAACAATGATCTGATATTATTTCGAAATGTAAGATGTAACACGTACAAAAATTAAAATATGAGCTTTTATTATATTCTATGATGTTACTGTCTCATCAGATTACTGACAGACTGACACTTAGTAAATAAAATTTAAAAAAAAAATATGATTGTTAGTAGAGATGGGCCTATTCGTTGACGCCGACTATTCGGCACCATTTATAGTCGACCATTAGTCGGCGACTACTCGGCAAAAAATGCTGAATATTCGGCACTTAATTGCCTACAGGAAAATATAGGACTAGGGTTTGCAATATCCGCCCAGTTTTTTAATATTCGGATAATTGAATACTTCAATATTCATTATCCGAATATTCGGATATTTGAATAATTTCGGATAATTTTTGTATTTTATAAAATAAAACAAAATTAGCGTATTTAAAGGTGTGTAATGCATAAAATCAACAAGTAACAAAAAAACTGACATACATAATAATAAATCACATAAAATATCGAGATATAACTACTTAATCAACTTTAAGTATAACAATTGTAAATCAATCTTTGTTTTTTAACATTCTTGTATAATCTGAGATCGTTATATTCATTATTAATGTCTTAAATCACATCATACACATCACATTAAATCATATATCAATATTTACAGCGTATATAAGATTAATTTGTCCTATACTTTTTTTCTTTTCGATGTCAAATAACATAAAAAAGGTGTTTAGACAAATGTTCCATATTAGGTATTATATTATATTTTAGTAAATAAGTACCTGAATACCAAACCAACTTACATAAATTACATAATAATAATAATTAGTATTAAGTGGCCAGTTACTAGCGATTTACCCTACTTACATAATATTATGTGTGTTACTATACTATTAATATAATATTCATTTTTTATTAAACTAGAAATAAATCTAGTTTTACACTCGTTTTTTAAAAGTTGATTTTATTTGTTTACTTTTTTTAATTAAGTTAAATAAAGACACTAAGATGCATACTTTTTTATGTTATTTGACATCGAAAAGAAAAAAAGTATAGGACAAATTAATCTTATATACGCTGTAAATATTGATATATGATTTAATGTGATGTGTGATTGCCCAAATTGGGCAATACAGATGGACATAAAACGTCATTAGTGGGTTTTCTTGTAATTTTTTTGAATTTTTCCTGCTTATAAATGATTTTATTAGTTTTTTCAAAATATCCGTTTATTCGGATAATTCGCGGTTTAGTATTCGGATAATTTTGAATATTATTTTCGGCGGATATTCGGATAATTGAATATTCGGATTATTCGGATTGCAAACCCTATATAGGACATAGGAAAAAATTAGACCATTTTAACACAAACTTATTTTATTTTTATATTAAATCTTTTATTTAATTTATTTTTATTGATTTTAAGTCAAGTAGCAAATCAAATCCAATCAAATCAGTCGGCCGATTGGCTAGTCGGCAAAATCCGTAGTTGGCCCAATTGTTAATTTGATTGTACAAAACCACCCTAAAAACCATTCAGTAAAATTTATATTCTTACCAACAAGAGGATGTCCCGACACGCTAGCCTCGTTAATTTCTGATAGAGCGGCTACCGCGTTGGCGACGACCATGGGGTTGGAGTCGCTCAACAGGTCCTTCAGTTGATCTAAGAAGCCCTATCAAACAACACAGAATTGTCTCAAAGTATATAAGTTTAAGAGAGCAGAATGTTGATTAATCTACTGACAACAGCATTGCTACTAAAATATTTATATCACTAGCATTACCTGGTCTTCCACCATGCTTGATGAGATATCGTACAATTTAGCAACGCACACAGCTGCTGTTTTCCTCACATAAGGATCTTCATCTTTCAAGCACTTCCGGAGGGGTTCGCACAAATACTCAGTGATCTTGTCCACTCTAATGCAACCCATGGTTCGTACAGCCAGTGCCCTTATGAGGGGGTTTGAGTCTTCGCAATCCTGAAGGTGTGTCAACGTTGTTTGCATTCGGTATTGTGTAAAAAAGAGAAAGAAAGCGAAACATCAATCATACAGAAGCCACTGACTATAAGCGTACAGTAGAATCCTGCTATGCTGCTTTTAAAGCTTTATAAACAAGCTTTAACGGCTGTCTCTTTTTCCTTGATATGTGCATAAAGAAATAATTAAGAATATGTATACTAAAGTTAAATGTACAGGGACAAAACCTTGTCATTTACAAAATATCCCATTTACTGTCAGAGTAAGTTTTGTGCTTTAAAGGACTTTGAGGAGTCTCAAGGTTGTGCAGAGACTACACTAACTAATGTTTTTCCACATTTTAAAATGAATAAAGATGTAATATAATTGAGGTTTATAAACTTCCACAACTGTTATAAAAAAATTGCTCAAGCATATTAATCATGAAATTTTACCAATGTGACTACTTTTATCTATTAAAAATATTCCAACAACAAGCGGGGATCAAATATCAGTTGAATGAATAGTAACCGATACCAATATGGAACTAGTAACAGTATAGAGGGTTCTACTGTATGGTTGATTCAGGAGTAGTGTAGCCGATGTGCATCTAGACATATAAATGAGGCATGGATATCGTATATTCTTATAAATGTGAGCAATAAATAGGTTTTTATTTAATTATCTTACTGAATTTGTATTAGGGATGTAGATTTACACATCTGGCTAATGATTAGCTTAATTTAGAAAAAAAAAATATATTTCTCATGCATTCTTAGAAAATTAGAAAATCTAGTCCAGTTCAGTTCATAGACATAAATACACTGTCAAAGCTCCAATAATGCATGTGGCTTCACGACAATAAGACTATGGTCAGTGAAGTCAATTTGAAACATTGGCTGTAGAGATATCAATGAGCGCAACTGTATTTGCATGCAGGGTCAAATTTTACTTGGATTCTTCAAAAAGTAATATAAAAATGCTGTTATTAACTCTTATTAATGGTGGTGTATTGTTGTTGGTTAGGTTGTAACTTGAGGAAGATGTAATGTGTAAATCTACAAATAGATGAGCTGATGGTTCTTTTGGATCACTGGTTTACCTTAACAAGCTGGTATGTTGGTAGATCCTTCCACCCATCATAATATGGTACAGTAGACATTAAAACGATAAAAAAGACAAGTCACACACACACAAATAACTACACTAGTCGTAGTTATTCATTAATGAAATTTGTCTCAATATATTATTAATAAATAAACATCTTCCATTTTAATATTCAAAGCCCGACACTGAAACTCCCATGCTTCAATATTATAAAAAATGAATTTACTAGTTCTATAAAACATATTTCAGAAAAATATTAATAATCTTCACCATGCAAATCAAATTGAAAGTTAGAAAAAGCAGAAACTGTTACAGGATTTCCAATTAACTTATTACAGAATCCAATTTGTTATAATTAAGAACTTAAAGCAGTGGAATCATACCTTGACAAAAGTGTTGACGGCCATGATGGCCATATCAGGCTGCGACTTGGCGTAGTTCATCAGGTAAAGGTAGACAAGCTTTTTTAGCTCCAAATTGTCTGTTTGCATGCAATTTACGACATCCGGGAATAAAGCGGAAACATCTTTACCCACTGTCATGGAAGCTATCACCTGAAACATCACCACTTCCATCATGAGTCATAGATACATAATATTATCAATTATTAATGGCTAAAACCCAAACCTCTTGCGATGTGAGCAATTAATCGGATAATTATTGCGGTTGTTAACAAACCTTTTTGACAGCCTCCTTCTTTTTCTCCTTTTTATCGCTGTTGAGTTCTGATTTGAGTTCGAATATCTCACCCTTCTTGGTCGTGGTAAAGTACTTGGAATCCGTCATTTTGATAAATTAATTAAAATAATACTGTTATAAACTGCCCCGTTACACGAAGAAACTAATTATTTACTGAAATGGACCTGAAAAATCGATAGTTACAAAAGTACACTTTGACAGACTCAGAATGCATAAACTTATCGCAAATACAACATAACTTTACTAAACCGGTTAAGCGGTTCAAAATCTCTATGATTTTAACAATAATTTCTTTAACATATTACCAATAATCGGCAAAATATTGTAAAAACTTTACGAAAAACCTACGTTTTGACACGACGAGGGGCGTATCCATAGATTATAAATCAAATTGATTTCTGTCAGAACACAGATTAGTAAGGGATGTCATAAGTCTCAGATACACGTGCGAGCAAGAACGCGTACTTAAAGCTCGACGACCTTTTTCGCCTGTGTTTACCTTTTGAAGTTCGCGTACTTAGGGTGACACACGGGCGAGTAAGGTCGCCGAGCCATAAGCACGGCGTATTTACTAGCACGTCTATCTGGCACTATAATGTTTGTTTGGTAAAAGACGTGTTTACATGCAGTAGGTAACAGGTTTAATTATTGTAGGTATACCAAAATCTCATGGCAAATTGAAAACTTAAAAGAAATCGATTTTAATATGGCAATTTGGCCTCACGCGTGTCAATTCAAATTTCACCATGATTTCACCGTGATTTCACCGCTGGGTTTGTTATTTTGAGTTATGTTTGAGTTACCTATTTTTAGTATTTTTACTCAAATAATATCTTGTTAATTATTTATTGTTTTAGTTTATTTTTAAATGTCAATTTTAGTCTAATTTAGGCTTAATTTTAGTTGAAATTTTCAGTATTTGTTTTATATTTCCTGTATTATTTTATCACAAATTAAATATTACAAAATACAATTAAAATTATTCGGCATATTAGAAGCAAAATATTTTTAGGGTTCCGTACCGGAAGGGCGACCAACGGGATCCTATTAATATGCCTCCGCTGTCCATCCGTCGGTCCGACTGACCGTCCTAACTTTAAAGAGCTGTTAACTTAAATAGAGGTTGTTTTTTACGTGTGTTAGAATAATAAAGGGGGTTCCCATACAAGAAACGTTTTCTTTTCAACGTATTTTTATTTTTGTTAGATCATAAAAAGGGTAAATGATAGAAGCTTCAAATTTGGTATCATTATAGTACAAACCCTAAAAACCATTTCTTTCAATCAATTACTGAAAAATGGTCAAGTGTGAGTTCAACTCACTGAGTTGAGCTCGTGTTGATTCGATTCGAAATCAGAATATAATAATACCTACTGTGAGGTGGTACGGAACCCTCGGTGAGCGAGTCCGACTCGGACTTGACCGATTATTTTATGACTTTTTTACTACCAATTTGGAATTGTGTGATATTGCTAACTTAGCGACGATGTCTAAGTACGCCATAATTTTGTTAAGTCACAGATTTATTGGAAATGGCGTAATCTTACGCAAAGGCTTAAAATTGGGATGAGTGTTGACCAGTTGGTGATAAATTAACATACATATCTTTTTTTGCCTCCCCCATCTCTCCGGCTCACCACATTGAAGTCAGGGATTCTAGTATGTTCACCCCCTAAGCATCCTGGACAAATTTGCGAAGGAATTGCTTATGTTCCTGCTCACGCACGCCACACTTTCTTTATTGACCGAACTAATAATAACCATACATACAAAACACACGATTCTTTAAATTTAACTTAAATACTTGCAAGTAGTAGGAAATACAAGTCCATAGTTTAATCAATTTTAGAGACCCTCTCACTTAAGACTCTTTTACAACGCATTAGTAGATCACAATTGCAATACGCGTCTATTGTTTGGAATGCTCGCTACTCACTCGGTACTTAAGGTACTTTTCCATCGCGCTGCGATCTTCGGTGGAAATTGTTTTAGTACAGTCAGCATCAAAAGTAACTAAGCGGTATTCTCCTGACAATAGACTCGAGTGTAGATCATTTTGACCTCTTCAGCTGCGTAGCTACTTCTGCTGCTGACTGTACAGATTTAAATTCTCGCCTCGCCTCGCCTCGCCAGTGGAACGGCACCTTTATATGTAGTCGCTGTCGGCTTCCTGATTGCCACCACAGCTACCGCCACCACCAGTGGCGATGTAGAATATTTTTTCAGATTTACTCAATTTAATAAAACATACAAAGTTAATTATTTATATTTGTTACTTTATTATAAATAGTTTCACTTTACAACCAGTATTGAATGCAGCAACATTTAATCACATCATCATACATTACACATCATTACATCGTGGTTACAGACACATAGCTACGTAGGTATAAATAGAATGAACATCTAGAAGTAATGGAGCTACATAGTTGAAATATAATTATTATTATAGGGAATAACAATTTATCATGAATACATTAACTAGTTTTAATACATTTGAAAAACAAGTCATAAGGGATAAATAAAAAAATCTATTCACCTAACAGATATGTTTGATCGCCTACGATAAAGCAACAACTCACTTTTAACAAATAAATCATAGAGTAACAGTCTGATCACACAAATATTACAAATTAAATAATAAACTGTTTATGCAATCTAGTTATTTACAAAAGTTAGCTAACTAAATAACAAAGAACTTAACATTACTTTGTAAGATTCTCGCCTAGGTTCGTCTAAATACTGGCTGGTCACAGCTCATTTAATATTAGACAAAACTCCCTATGGAAATCGCTACGTAGTGCTACTACAAATTAGGTCGAAGTGTACAGTGTCGGTAGTGAATAGAGCATGCGCGGGCGCACCAACGACGAACAAAGATCATAAATATTCTGGAATGCATTCATTTTTCACTGTTCCATCTCGACCACACGCACTGCATACAATTGTGATTTATCTAATCAATATCAAAGTTATCTTATATTATACGATCCAATTAGGCTATCGTGTATGTATCAAAGCTCATATAAAAAGATTTTGAAAAAGTTTATAAACTTGAGCAGTCTGATTAGAGGAGTAAGCAAGCATAGGTACTGTAATTTTAAGCACTGTACTGTATTCGTAATTCGACACTAGAACATGTTCAAGTATTAGTCTCTTCGGCACGGCGTGACGTAGTCGCGGTTCACTTAGTCACTATCCACATTATAAGTCCTTCGGTTTGCGTCGCCATGGCAACATGTACACTCGGTCTGTTCCGGCCAGTTTGATCCCCATATTATAAGTCGACATATCAAGCTTGCCTCTGAATGCGTGAATTCGCTAAGCAAGGAAGACATTGAAGCATTCTTTCCTAACACAGCGGGATGTTCAAAATGTTCTGTTCAAGCCAGCTATTCAATATAATTGTAGTCCACCTGCTTTCCTTGCCAAACTAGGATTTAATTACATAAATATTACGTATTCAATCCATAATAAATCAAAGACATAAGCAACAATACCTCAGGATAAATACAAGTATTTAATTTTGATACGAGCATATACCTCTTCTCTACAAATATCAGGACTCAAGTTTGACCTCACCGGTTTCCAACCGTATTTCGTTTGTAGATCAGCTGTCAATTATTGGATTATTTATACAGAATCCAATTGATCAAATGAGATCCATCAAGCTGTTAAACAGTTAAACAAACAGTCTGACATGATGTAGGTAGAACTTGAACTTGCGAGGTAGCATGTCGGGTGATCGGGGCGGCCAGGCAAACTCCCGAGCGGCTCAGGCACAGGCTAGTGGGTGAGCGCGTGCGGGCGCGCGCAGAATGCGGCGCAGATGACGGGCAGGGCGGCGAGCAGCCCCCGCGGCGGCTGTTATGCAAACGACTCCTTCGTCGGGCTGATCGGCTTGGAGCCCGAGCCCACGCTGGAGCGGCTCGCGCGGCCCTCGGGGGACACCGACCTGGATCGACGTATACCGTTATTAGGTGACATGGTAACATTACGATTAGCCTACGTAACTAACCATTAAGCTGTTGTAAGTATGAAATTTAATAGTTTCAAATAGCTCTTAACTTAGAGGAATTACTTTGTGTAGTTACCAGGGATTGAAAACCGGTTTATTTTCCGTACCGGTTAGAGCCGCACTTTGAGAGCCTAACCCATAATAAAGGTTACGCTCGCAAGAACCGCTCTAACCGGTATCTCTATGTCGGAGCGTAAACAGGGAACGAAATCAATTTACCGGTTAGAGAGCGGTTCCTCCGTGTGGGGGGTGAATGACCGCTCGTTTAAGGAGACAGGATTGGTTTGCTATGGTATTAGATTGATAGCGCAGCCACCAGCAGCGCCTCGACGCGCGACAGCGGTCATTCATCCCGTATCGAAACACAGAGTAACCGGTTAGGGAGCGCTTCGAAATAACGTTCCCAAATCATTTCGTTCGAACGTAACCTAAATTATTAACCGGTTTAACCTAAATAAATACCGGTTTATTTGTAACCGGTTACAATCCCTGGTAGTTACAGCCGGTACTGCGTTATAAATAGACTTGCACATTAATAATGAACTCATTACTAAAAATCTAAGTTTTAGCACCTCAGCAGACATTTTAAAAGTTTAACTGTCTTCAAGTGTCTTAAAGTTTAATTCATTACTATCTTCTCGATAATATGTATTCAATTCTGGCAAGTAATAATGTACGACCACGAATTTTAATTATCGTGTCAGAATAGAATTTTGTTGTTGAATGGTAATGAAAAGACAAAAAAATCTTGCGATTTAATGCTACATCGTCTTTATGTCAGACTTGCATTGGTAAATGGGTGTATGTGCATAACGGTAACGCTTACTTATGCGAGTCCTGATGGCCGCTGGAGCGACTCGGCGCCGCCGGGCTCAGCTTGTGGTTGGCGAGGAACGTCCCGATGGACTCGTCCGAGCTGTAGCTGTCGTTGTCACTGTCATACAAATATTACAAGTTAAACACTTGAACATCGAACTTAAAAATATGCGATTATATTTACAATTTTCTTATGATCTCAATACAACTATAACGGACAAATTCGAACACGTTTCCTTTAATAACGAAGATAATTTTAATTTCTAATTTAGTCTTCGCATTAGGCGAATACGTGTGCAAAATTACGGTCATTTCTTGTTATCTAAATAAATACAAAGTATAGGCGAGGACCTGTCCTGCCCGAGGATTACTATACTACGAATAAAGTACAACTTTCAATTTTATTAGGGGAAGACGGCGCGGACGCGGTAGGCATTATCACAGGGGTCAACCCGCCCGCAGTGCAACGGGTAGGACTCGAGAATTAGCTATTTAATGTGGTTACTAGTGGAATATAGAATGCTTCGCTACTATATTGCAGATATCCTTCACGTGTTGAGGGCAGTCACCTGTCGGAGGGCGCGTCGCCGGGGCTGGACAGGTCGCCGGCGAGTGGCCTCCTGCAGCGCGGCGGCCCGGCGCGCCGCCA